>JBAMCP010000012.1:0-190856 GCA_037075105.1 Lissocephala sabroskyi
CACCAGGGCTGCCAAAGTCCAGTAACATAGCAGCCAGCTTTGGACAGTGAGGCAAAGACGCCGCGATTTTACGGATAAACAATTTTTAAAATTTTAATTTAATTTACGTGCGATTTTTATCGAAAATTTACTCGTTACAAATTGTCGAAATAATACAGAATTACTTAATTATTTTTAGGGTGCTCCTCTCTGGACGCCCACCGTGCACGGTTCGTTGTTGAGGAGATTCGAAGTCCGGCAGCCGACAATTTGAAATTTAAATTCATTTGGCTGCATTCCGCCGCCCACAAAAAGTTTCGGCTCACTGCTCAGGGCCCAAATCTCGTCCTGGCCCTTGGAGTTCCGGTTTATCTTCAGGCCGGTCACAAATTTCACCTGCTCGGGATTATACGCCACGGCCTGCAAATTATCTGCCGAATATTTGGAGTCCTCCCGCCAACTGACCAAGGCCCCCAGGCTGATGAGACTGCAGTAGAGATTCCCCAGGCTGTCCATGACCTCCGACTCGCACTGAGTGCCCCGGGTGCCCAAAACTCGGAAGGTATTCCTCTCCAAAGGAGCCGCTCCCTCCGCCCACAAACTGGCATTGTTGACGACCTCCAAGGGAACGGCAATCTCATCGAAGCTGTTCATCGTGTGGAAATACAGGAAACGCTCTGCAAGGAAATCAGATTTAAAAGAATCCTGTGATCCACTGACAGCCTTACCTTTCTGCTGGCGGGGACTCAGGCTGACCGTGAAAATCCCCGCGTAGGTGCTGCCAAAGCGTCGGATGCCCACGTTGGGCAGCATGGAGTCGTCCTCGATGCGCCAGGATCGGTCCGTCAAGGCATCGTAGACGATGAGGCCGCAGCCCCAGGCATCGGAAATGTAAACCTTGCCGGCCTGGCAGTTGCGCTGCGGCTCCGCCAGGTCCACCACCATGGCCGTGAAAATCGATACGCTGGGCTTGTAGACTTGAGTGGGCAGGACATGGCGCAGGACCAGCTCGTCCTTGACCAAGTCAAAGGCCAAGATCTGCGGCGGGCACAACTGCAGCGAGTTCACCTGCCCGGAGTCCACCACCCACAGCCGCCAGCACTCGTCGATCTGAGGAAAACCAACCAATGAATTTCCCAGCCAAACTTTCTCGAATACTTACAAAAGTCCTGATGGCCGAGACAATGCCCGTGCAGTTGCTGTGCAGGACATGCCACTCGGGCCCGGGGTAAGCCTCCAGCCGAGGATTCTCCACTAAGTTATTGTCGCTGGCAGCCACCGTGGCCAAGGTATAGGGAGTGGCCACAATCAGCCTGGGAATGGTGAGGAAAGTGCGGTGACGTCCCTCGTCGCCGTACTCGATGTCCAAGTCGACGGGCAGGAAATGCTGATTACCCAGGAGTCGCGAGCCTGCCTGAATCTCAAAGTCAAAGCCCAAACTCAAGTCAGTCCACTTGTGCAGCGTGTGGAGTTCTTTGCGCTGCGGCTGCAGGCCCAGGCAGCCGACCAGCAGGCCCAGCAACACCAGCGGGAGGCAAATCATTCTCACAAGAGGCCAAGAGCGAGAAGTCCAAGCCGTTCAGCAAACGCGTGAAGACTGACCGGCAGGTAGGGCGGTGCCGGCGGCTGCTGCACCAGCGAACGGCGCTGCAGGTAGGGAAAAGGGTCGGCCGGGCCGGTCGGTGTAAATATTTAGAGATTTATAGGCACCTTTTATTTGACTTTGATGATTATTTACATACACACACACACGCACACACCGCACTCGCACACACACTGCATCACTCGCGTGGGCACTTCGGCGCCGATGAGCCCCTCACGGGCGACAGGCCTTGCCGAGCAGAATGTCATCGACAGCGCAGCGCTGGATGCGGTAATTGATCTCTTTGTAGTTGAGCGCCCCGGCAAAGGCCTTCTGCAGGCGGTTGGAGAGCACCCAGAGCTCCTCCCGCCCGTCCCCGGGCCGGGGTATGACTTTCAGGCCGCTCACAAACTGCAGCGTCTCCGGGTTGTAGGCCAGCATCTGGACGTTCTGGCCATTGTACGGGGTGCGTATGTTCCAGCCGAAAATGGCAATGGGCTCGAGGAAGCCGCAGAACCAGAAGCCCGCCCTGCTGATCACCGAGGCCGCACACTGGACGCCGCGCTTGCCCAGCGCTATGAACTCGTCTAAAGACGAGGTGATGCCCTGGCCCCAGTTGGTGGCATTGTTCAGAATATCCAGGGGAATGGCGGCCTCCAGTTCATTCGACAGCGAGTGGAAGTAAAGCAGCCGCCGCAGGCCAATCCCGCGGGGGGTCACCGCCAGGCCGAGGCTGCCGTCCAGCAGCTCGAAGCTCTCGCCGGCTATGGTGTGGGTGCCGAAGTTGGGGTCCGGGTAGGTGAACTTGTTCTCGATGCGCCAGGACTTGCCGGCCAGCACGTCGTAGACCACAATGCCCATGCCCGTGGGGTCGCACAGGTAGACGAAGGCCTCCTTGCAGATGCCACGAGGCGGCGGGTCCTTAATATCCACCAGCGGGGTGACAAAACGGCTGATCTTCACCTTGTAGTCGGCCGCGGCCAGGCGGTAGCGGTGGATGAGCTGGTTGGTGGCCAGGTCAATGACCACCACCTGGGGGGCGCAGTGCTGGACGAACTCGATCTCGCCGCTGTCCAGGATCCACATCTGCCCGCAGGCATCGATGTGGACCCGGTAAACGGAGGTCAGCCCGTCGCAGTTCTTGCCATGCGAACTGTGCCAATCATAACTCGGATACGGCTGAATCTCCGTGCCATTCGGCCGGTCCACCTGAGTCAGAAAGGCCAGGGAATAAGGGACGCCTTGGCCGAAACGCGGGACGGTTATGAAATGCCTGGGCTCACCGCCATGGACTGCAAATTAAAGGTCAGCTAAGCTCAGTTGAGGACTCTCAAACTCACAAGGATAATAGACATCAATGTCGATGGGAATGGGGCTGTCGGGATTGTATTGGCCGCTTTTGAGGGCCTGGGAGCGCTCTTTTTCGCTGGGAAAGCCGAACTCCAGGTTACGCCATTCGTACATGCGTATGAGGTCCTTGTAGGGCAGGGCGGGCTCCCTAGACTTTGGCCTAAACTTCGTTATGCCCGCCACGCCCGTCAAGGCCACCAACCACCAGAAATTTGTAATGCTAAAAACAAAAAACCAATCAATCGGGAAAAGCTAAGACGACCGTTCAACTTACCACTGCATTGGTTATTCGTTAAAATTCTCGAGGGTTTTTTGGGATCCTTGCTTGCTGGCTAGTCGCATCGCACTGAGCCCCAAAAAAAACACAAGCTACCAGTTTTGCACGATTTAAAAACTGCCAGTGCGCCCGGTTGGGGGACCATAACTGGTTTATATTTTTGAACTCGTATTCTGTTATTATTTCGCTGGCTATCTTCTCCGCGGATGACGTTTCAGCCGAACCTATCAGACACTTGGGTCTGGCCGAAAAGTCATTGGATCCAAGCCGATTCCGTCATTATCATAATTTAGCCGTTTAGCGTGTTTACACTTGGCTGCCTGGCGGTTTTTTCAAATGCAAATTCGAGGGGCCGCGGCAGTGACCGCTTCTCAACTTGAACTTCAATTTGGTCGATTTTCTCATTAAACTAGTTTCTTTAATCAATTTACCAAACAAATATTTACATTACGTATACGCATCTTGGAATCTAAGCCGCCTGGTCGTCCCTCCTGCCCCGCTGGTAGTAATATCCTCCATGCTGCGTCGTATACGAGGCCAAAGTCTGCGGCTGGCTGGGGGCAGCCCTGGCGGTGGCCGGGGCACTGGAGCCCGCCAGGCTGTCCAGGAAGGAGCGCTGGTAAATGTCCCGATTGGCCTTTGTAGGCGGGAAAGCCTCGCCCTGATTCAAGGCCGTGAAAGGATTGCGCAGCGAGTAATTCACAATGCCGGCGTTCTCGAATTTGAAGGGCGACTGCGTGGCCACGCTGGTGAAGCCGGGACTGGTGAAGTAGCCCTGGAGGTTGTGGCTTCCATAGATGTTGTAGTTGTGGAGGTTGTTGCGGGTGGCCGGGGCCAAGGCCGCTGCCTGGGGCAGTGCCACTCTCACCACGCGATTGTTGACCTCGTTGGGGTTGAGGTTCTTGAGGAAGAAGCGCTGGAACTTGGAGGCCACGCCATAGACCACGCCCGGCTCGGCCCGGCTGGTGGTGAGGTCGGCTATGAACTGCAGGCGGTCGCGGTCGTAGGCCAGCACAGATTGCTGGTTGGTCGAGGGGGTCCAGGAGGCAATGGCCGTCTCGGTCAAAGGGCTGAAGACCAAACTGCTGTCATAAGGGGAAACCGCCAGGCCAATGCCCTGGGAGGACTTCTTGCCCACCAGCTTCACATCCAGCATGCGACTAGAAGGCAGCGGGCCAGCTCGCAAAACATTCTTATGGACCGAGAAAATGCTAAATAAAAAAAAATTGTTAGTTAATAAAAAGGATTTCTAGGTGATTGCCGACTCACCGATCCGTGGCCAAAGGCTGGAAGTAGACGACTCCTGTGCGCTCGTCGAAGGCAATGCCCACCACGCCGTCCATGAGGACGAACTTGTCGTTGAGGATCTCGGACTGGGCAAAGTCGGGATCGGGATACATGGCCGGGTGGGAGAGCCGCCAGGTCACATCCTTGCCGCTGTCGTAGACCACAATGGCCGGCTCCACGGTGTCGGTGATGTAGACATGGACATCGTCGCAGGTCTTGGCTGTGGTCTCGTCGATCACCATGTTGGTGAAGAGCGACTCGCCACGCAGGACCTCAGCGGGGAAGTCTATGCGGCGCACTACGCGGTCGGTGTTTAAATCCACGACCAGGATTTTCGGTGGGCAGGTCTTCTCGTAGTCCTCCAGGGAACGCGAAATGCCGGCGTCCAGCAGCCACAGGCGATTGCAGGAGTCAATGCGCAGGCGGTAAACCGAGGTCAGCACAAGGTCGCTGCAATTAAAGTTCGTCCTGGCGGTGTTCGAGAAGCTCCAATCAGGATAAGCCTGCCGGCAGAAAAACTCAAGAACCCAATTAAAGAAAAGATTTCATACCCACTCACCTGCAAGACCGGCGAGTCGCCAAACTGAGCCTTGGGCACCCAACTGACCGTCGAGGGGACCCCCGCGAAGAGCTTTGGCGTGGCCAGGAAAATGCGATCGGCAGTGACTGCCAGTCCCGTGATCAGCACATTTTGGGGATTATAAAAGTTGGCGTCGTTGACGGGGGCCCCCGGCTGGAAATTGTAACGCAGCAGGTTCCACTGCTTGGTGACCTGTGGCGCCGGCGACGGAGCCGCGGCTGCAGCGCTGCCAATCAACAGGCCGAACAGGATCCACACAGTCCTGCCAACACTCGGATCCATGGCGTGACGTTGCTGCAATTGAAGGCGCATTTCAGGTTAATTGCTCGCATTGTCTGGGCGATTCCGGTATGCAAATCCGGTTGATTGGTCGACTGCACGGCATTGTATTCAAATGATTGAGCCCGGCGTGCACAGCAATTGACAGACGCCATTGATATCGATATCTCAATGTGTCAATAGCTCGCCACCGAAAAAACGCGTCTATTTCGCACGCTCCCCTCAGATTAGATTTGCAATTGGCAAAGTCTGGGAGAGTCTTGGAGTTGGCGTGGCTGTGGCTGCATCTGGATGATTTATGCGAAAAAAAAAAATGGCACAGAAATCCAAATTCGCTTTCGTTGCGAAAATTTGCATACAAATTCCACATACGCAATTTGGTCCATAAAAGTCGAGATTTATGAGACAAATCGAGCGCCTTCAAGATGCTGGCCAGGGCCAGCGTACGCCCCATACAACCGAACAGACAGACAGACGGACAGCCGAACAAGCGGGTTGACCATGTCAACTGTCCGTCGTAGAAGTTGAAAAATGACCGCAGGTAATGCCGTTTTAATAGCTTTACATGACTGATTTCATAACCAAACGATGGGCGGGCTCAAAATTTACTATCATTGCCACAATTTCTAAGTTACGTGGGGAGGTTCGCTTAATTTTAGGCCCGCTGCCCGCTCGTAAACTTGACGATGCGATGACAAACAGCGGAACCAACCATTTAGCCAGCCGACAGATTACAAAAATCCCCCGACTACTTTGGTTATGAGTCGCAGTCTCGAGTGTTCGTTTAAAGGTTTCTCGTTTGGGGGGGAGCATTTAAATTGCTTGACAGGCTAAAAACAAAACCCAAATGGGTTTTAATTTTATTTTTTAACGGCCTGCGATTGTCAACGAAGCCGAAAAAAGGCAAAGCCAGGCGGGGGGATCGATGCTATCGCTTGCGAAGTTTGCGTTGTACCCGCGATACAATTTGGTGTCTCACACGCTCGCATTTCGAAATAGCCGAGCTTAATTAGCCAAACCACTTGGCCTAAGGGAGGCAGCAACAACGGCATTGGTGGGTGTGGGAGCGGCGGTGGCTCAGTTGTTCTGAGGGAAGTTGATCGGTTGGTTGGTGGAATTAGCAGTGGAGTGCAAATTTTTGGGGCCAATTAAGTTTCACCAAATGCGAGGTCGCTTCTGACTTGGAAAAGGCGGGCGTTTTTAATTATAACCGTAAATGCGTGGACTGAAAATGCAATTAACACGGTTCACCTTATAAGTTTCCTCCGGCCCGATGGCCAAAAGGCAGTTGAAATTGCGGCCGAGTTGCCGCAATTGAATACCCTTGGGGGCGGCGGCCCAATGGAATTTTGCAATAATTGCCTTTTTCTTTTTTTGAATTAAGCGATTGAATTTGGAATTATGAAGGGTGCTCGAATTGTTGGCGTGAATGTGAAGCGCTGCAATTTGCACTTTAACCGTCCGACGGCCGCAGCGACGTGCCGCGCGTTCGTTGCCTAAGTCTTTTGTCGGAGGCTGCAATGCGGCCGCAGATTTCGTTTTTCTCTGGCTTACTTTTTTCGTTTTTCAAAACACTTTCGGTTTCCGACCAAAACACACGTCCGAGCGAGACGATTGACGCTTTGCGACTGCGCCTCGCGCCGCAATCGCCTCGAATTTTATAAGAGCTACCATAAATTTTCGTGTGAACACCGCCGACGCTGGAGGATGCCGAATGCACCACTGCTGATTTTTCTCTTATACGGCTGATTAATCATACGCTCTGTTGGTGTTTTAGCGGCTTTTACTTGCACTTTGCCAGCCGACGGCAGGGGGCACGTCTTCCGCACATTTGAATAAATTGCGCATACGTCACGGAGGCGCTGGCGGGGCAAGTTTGCGGTTTGGCTGTGCGGTCGCCGCGGTGGCTAATTTATTTACCAACCAACAACTACAGCAGCTGTAATTCGCCACTTACAAGTTCATTATCAATTCAAAATTTTCATTAGCCCGTCGCCAACTTTGTTGCACTCGAAAGTGCATTTGATTTATTTGTAGATTTTGGGCGTTTGCAGAAAATTTTCTGGCGTTGTTGCCTATTAAATTTGATTGGTAGAAATTACAATTATTAAACTAACGATAAGGTATCCTTAATCACCTGGTGCAAGAAACGGGTTCCTGGCGAATCGATTTGCATGCAAATTGCTTGTTTTAATTGCCAGACACGAGGCATAAACATTTAAGATCGCCATCTAGAATTACTCTTTATCGAGCCGACTTGTTTGCTTAAAATGTTCGCAGGCCTGCAACGCGATTTTTGGGCGGCCAGCAGACATGAAATGCTTGACAGACCAACAAGTGTTTGGAGAAGGAAGCGATCCGCCGATAAGGCGAAGGTCTCACAGGTGTTGGGGTTGAGGAAGCAAATATTTCCCTTGATCGCTTTTGACGGCTCAATGGGTTTGAATAATTGGCCACATTAATTCCATTTGGACTCATCTGACTGCTCCCTGCATTGCTGGGATTAATTGGATTTTAGCGACTGGCACTCGGCTCCCTCGCTTTCATAAATATTCAATCCGATCGATCGATCGATCACAATTACCATGCAATGGCAATTTTGTTAGCACAATCGGATTATGCACGACTGAATAAATCTGAGGCGATCCGACTGTGGCACCCTTTTTATCTAAATCGGTGTTTTAATGCCCCCAAAGCGGCAGGTGCAACATTTGACCGACCGGCCAACTGGCTGGCAATTTCATAATAACGCGATTTGCATGGAAGCTGGCCGATTATTGGGTCGGCCACGCGACTCAAGTGAAAGCCCAAAAAAACATCAACACACATCCGCGGCGGCGAGTGCCACAGATTCGGACATTCGACGGGTTTGGCCGGGACGTGCATCTAGCAAACAAGTTGGGTTTGTTGTTGTCGCTGGCCCACTTGAAAATGTCTCGGATTTGACAGCCGAAAAAAAATGGAAAGTAAAAGCCACAAGCCGAAAATAAATGGAGGGAAAAAAATTTAATTAAATCGAAACGCCCGGCAATGTCGCCGCTTGCCGGCCAAATAATTCAAATGTTCAACGTTCTTCGTTACCAACGCGGGGACAGGGAAATTGAACAATTAAATTAAAAAATTAAAAAAATACGTGCAAAACTTTGAGTGCAACCGACTCGCCATGTGGGCCAACTTAAATGGGGTTATGCAAAAAACAACAACAGCCGCAAATAAAGAAACCACCGAAACTGGTTTATGTTCAGCTCAAGAACTGGCCAATTTAGCCCGCAAACGGCGGTGGGCGGTGGGCGGGAGGTCGGGTCGCCGTTTCGCGCAGCTCATAAATCACCCGCAATCACACCCGATTTATGAGTAACCTAACTCGATTAGAGATTGCCTAAGCCACCTTTAAGTTCAGTTCCTCCCAAAGATAATCACAGAGTTCTATTTTTCGAAGGGACCTTGGCGGTTCAAGGCTAATCCAAGGGGCTGGGCGTGTAATATAACCTACGGCAAATTGTCGCATGCTTTCTGCCCTCCAACAAGCGGACAATGACCGCAATTACGACACTGAAACCGCCGCTGTGTGACCAAATCGTAGGTGGCTCGTGGTTCCTTTCACAAGCCCGGGGGGACCGGGGCGTCTTTCGAAAGTCCAAGCAAATCACCCACAATCTCTAAGAGCGGTGTGAGCGGCATAAGCTCTGCGGTTTGATATGCGATTTGATGCAGTAAACCACACAAAAGGCTGCCCACTGGTGGGGATTAATTGCCGCCGGGTGGCTCGTTGTGTGTCGAAATGGAATCCGTGTCCGGCGGTGTTGTAAATGCGTGCATTTTTCACGCACTTGTCTCATTGCTAAATTCTGTTCATTCTGTGCGAATGGGCAAGTGCACAAAACGCTCATTCAATTTAATCAATCAGCCGAGAGGCGGCACGCGTCGCCGGCCGTTTTCGGCCAGCTTCTTTGGGGGCTGCCTAGGCCCACCCATTTGCGGTGGCTGGCAACGAACGTTGACAGTTTCATTAACAACTGGCCAGAGCCTTAGCCAGGTCTTGAAATTTATGTTTCTTTTTTGTCTATAAAAGCAGTTTTTTGTTTTTTTTGGCAGGCACGTCAATTCCCAGGCCGCGCTGATCGACTCTCGTCGCCTCGACTCAAAGTGTCCATAATGGCGCGCTCTCATATTAGTCCAATTAGTCCAGGGCGGAGCTGAGTGGTGGTGGGTGTGCCGGCCGACCCAGCAGAACCGCAGAATGACCCAACGGACAAAGGCAGGCGGACATTTAACCCGCTTACTTTCAGTTTTCTGCTGGCAGTCGGCTGATTGGCAGCCTCCGGTTATTCCGTCTGGGGGGCGTTGGCGTGGGGGAGCCAGGTGAATATTTATTCATATGGGGGCTGCATTGGGGTCGATTGTCTTCGGAGCAATCGATTTCTATTCTCTTGCAGATGAAGGCCGTGGCGGAGACCCAACCTTTCAGGGGGCTGGGGCCAAACCGGCTGCACTTTTACCATAGGCCAATGCGGGTTTTTATGGACCGTAAATTACTGCGGAAAGCGCCTTCGGAAAACTATTAATTTGTTTTATTTATGGAGTCGAGTATTTAATCTATGAAAACTCCAGCGATTTGCAAATGAACAACAAAAATTGTTTAAATTTTTAAACGGTTAACGGGCGCGAATTTTAATTGAATGCATTTTTGCAGCGCCGTCAGTTGCAAATTTGTTGATTCGTTTTATTTGCTCCGCTGGCCTGCCATTTGAATTGGCCATGCAACACATTCGCTTCGCAGATTTTTGAATTCAAGTAAATTTGTTTGATTTCTTGGCTTCCAAATGTCAAGCCGACAGGTCGAATTGGCCGCACGATATGCGTGCCTAGTCAGGGCATGAAAAGGTCGTCTAATCTGGGCTAATCTGCAGTTCGACAAGTTTGTCGCCGGCCAGCGGAGTTGGCTTGAATGTCAGGCCAACAACAACAGCGCCAGGGGGCAATTGCCGTCGTCGACGGGGGGCTGGGGATTTCAATTTGTCGGCGATGACTTCCCGGCGATTAATAAACGCAAACAAGAAGCCACCGTTCTCCACCACCAGGCGGATATTATGCAACTCCACAAATCTCCCCTTCGCTTTGTTTGCTCAGCCAAAATATGCGCATTGCCAGGCTCAGGCAAATGACAGCTAACAATGGACGCTTGTCGCTTTAACCTTACCGGGGGCTGCGGCAAATCAAAGATCCGAAATTAACATAATTGGAATATAATAACAGGTCAGTCCCCCGGCCCCACTCGAAGTCCCCCGAGAGTCCCACTCGCATATGCGGCGGGGGCCGGTCGAGTTTCGTAATTGGGCGTGGCGGGTTTTCAGTTTGGCGGCTGCTTGTCAACGCTTCGGTTACAATGGCTCAGATGTGCGAAGTCACCACTTGCCTGGTGGCCATGCTGGTCATGCTGCCCCTTCGCCGGCCTGTCCAAGGCTTCGGGCTCAATCTGATGAAGGTTCCCACCGAGGACGCTGGGCAGTCGGCCTGCGTGGTGGCCCTGCTGCGCAAATACTTCGACTCCGTGGATCCCTTGTCCGGCTCGGTGCTGGCCGTCAGCTTGACTGCCAACAAACCGGATGTCCAAGAGCAGCTGCTGCGCCAGATGAACCGGGAGGCCGGCCTGCCCTGGACGGTGTTGGTGTCGCGGATAAGGAAATGGCAAAGGATAACTGAGTGGGTTTTGCACGAGAAGCCGCAGTGCTACTTTGTGGTGGTGGCTAATCTGGAGGACGAGGATCTGGACGAGATTTTCGAGCACTGGAAGAGCGCTTTGAATTGGAATCCGCTGGCCCAGTTCGTGGTGTTCCTGGCCTCCGTCGAGGAGACCGACGAGGAAATGACCGACTTGATGGTCGAACTGCTGCTTAGTTTTATGAACAAGAAGATCTTCAATGTCAACGTCATTGGCCAGAGCGAGGAGAACAGCTATTTCTATGGGAAAACTGTGTTTCCCTACCATCCGGACAACAATTGTGGCAATCGGGTGATTTCCATTGAACTGCTGGATGCCTGTGAGTTCCTCGAAGGCGGCAGGGAGGGGGAAGAGGAGTACGACGAGGGTGAAAACGACAGTGAAGACGAAGAGGAAGACAACGAAACGGAGGCTGAAGAAGGCAATGAAGAGGAGGAGGAAAAAGCACAGAAAAGCGACGAAGAAAATGAGGAAATATCGGAGAATGAAACTGAAAGTGTTTTCCCAGAAGAGAGCAAAACAAACGACGAAGGAAATCCTTCAATTGAATCAGAAGACTTTCGTGAAAGACTCAGAGAATTCGACAATCTCAAAGCAAATCTGGACACGGATTCTGCAGAAGCTGAGGCCTCTTCCGCAGAAAATGCCACGGCCTCCCCAGAGCCTCTTACACGAATCGAGGAATTCGCCCGAGCCAGATTCGAGGACAAGTTCCCGAGGGACCTCAGCGGCTGTCCTTTGAGTGCCGCCTATCGGCCCTGGGAGCCGTACATTTTCAGCATCAAGGAGGACACAGAAACCGACTACATCTACCAGCTGGAGGGCGGAGGCTACGACGACGGCATGGACGGCGTCAATGGCTCGAGCAGCGAGTCCGGCGACAGCTACGGCGGCACCGACGAGAGTCCCGACCTGGGCTACTCCAGCCTGGACGCGGACGAGGCGCCCAGCCAGCCCAAGCTCAGTGGCATCGAATACGAAATGGTCAGGACCATAGCCGAGCGCCTCCACGTCAGCATCGAGCTGCAGACCGAGAACAGCAACTTGTACCATCTTTTCCAGCAGCTGATTGACGGGTGAGGCGGACTTTCCTATCCCGGGATTTAATTTAGTGTCTTTGTGTGTGATTTTAGGGAGATTGAGATGATTGTGGGTGGCATAGACGAGGACCCGAGCATGAGTCAGTTTGTGTCGAGCTCGATTCCCTATCACCAGGACGATCTGACTTGGTGTGTGGCGAAGGCCCAGCGGCAGCACAGATTCTTCAACTTCCTGGCCAGCTTCGAGCTGGATTCCTGGCTGGCTTTTATACTTTATATTCTAGTGGTGTCCTGGGCCATAGCCATAGCCCAGCAAGTCAGCCGCTTTCGTCTGAGCAGCCTGCGCACTTATTTCAGCATTTGCATCAGGATTTTTGGGATTATCCTGACCCAGGCCATCAATGTGCGTCGCTTGCCGCTGGCCCTGCGCTTGCTGTTTGCTGCCTCCTTTCTGATGGGCTTCTTCTTTGCCAACACCTATCAGAGCTTCCTCATCAGCACACTGACCACGCCCCAGAGCTCCCACCAGATCAGCCACCTGGCCGAGATCTACAGCCAGCGGATGACCATCATGGGCAGCGTGGACAACGTCCGCCATCTCAACAAAGACGGCGAGGTGAGCCCAACCAACAGCCCCACCAAAAGACGAGACTGACAGGCTTTCTTTCTAGATTTTCCGGTACATCCGGGAAAAGTTTCAGATGTGCTACAACCTGGTCGACTGCCTGAACAATGCGGCCCGTGACGAGCACATTGCCGTGGCCGTCTCCCGCCAGCATTCCTTCTACAATCCCCGCATCGACCGGGATCGCCTGTATTGCTTCGATCGGAACGAGAATCTTTATGTTTATCTGGTGACAATGCTGCTGCCCAAAAAGTACCACCTGTTGCACCAGATCAACCCGATTATCCAGCACATCATCGAGTCGGGCCACATGCAAAAGTGGGCCAGGGATTTGGACCGGGTAAGGATGATCCATGAGGAGATTTGGCGGGTGCGCGAGGATCCCTTTCAGGCCCTGACGATGGCCCAGTTTCATGGGGCGTTTGTATTTGCCGCTGGCCTTCAGCTGCTGGCCAGCTTCATTCTGGGCCTGGAGTGCTTGGTTTTCTGGTGTGTGATAAGCCGGCGCACTCGCCTGCGTCCGCTGCGCTGCCTTCACCGGCGCTTCGGCCGCCAGCGATAAGGAGCCAGTGGTCGGAGCGGGGCCAGAATCTTGCATCCGTCTTGTTGGCGGGGTTGTTAAGCAAATCGTGCGAATTATCTGGTGCGGTCGACCAAAAATAAATGCCACTCATTGGAACATTGCAAAAACAAACTCACACTCGCGGGGAATATATCTAGAGATCTTAGATATATGGATATATGTGTATATTTAATATTTTTTGGCACATTATTCGATTTAAAAATAAAAAATTGCAATCCAACGTGGAATGCACAACGCGACATATGCAGGACGCCAGCGGACTTTCGGACAGACTCGCGAGCGGACGAAGCGTCGCGTCGGCCGTTGCGTCTGCCTGTCAAAAATCTGAACAAGCCCGCGCCGCCAACGTCAGCGGCTGCTCTGCATCCTTAAAAGGTGGTGGTGGTGGTGGCCCACTGGCGGCGGCGGTGGTGGTGGCGGTTGCGGCTGCCCCGTGTGCACTCATCATTCTAATAATTCATATTTTTAGACCCAACACATTTGTTGCCGTATCATCAAATTGGCATGTTTTTGTTGCCGCTGGCCAACCATAATTCAATCAGCTGAAATGCCCGAAAGCCTCGTCCCAGAAAGGCCCAAAAAAGAGGTTTAATTGCCGCCACCGCTGCCATTTGCAGGGCATTTGGATGGTCGCCCACGCCGCACAGAGCATCGCTCACCTGAATTGCGACAATCTGAGAAATTTTTGAAAAAACACCGCACAATTCAAAAATAGAATTCCATTTCCATGCCTCATGCTCCTGTGTGCGTGTGAGCGAAATTCCTAAAAAATCTCAAGCAAAAAAATGAGAGAACTTTGAGAGATCTGACTGACCGGGGAAGCGGCCTTAAAAAGGAAAATAAAACAAAACGAATAAGTAAACAAAGTGATTGGTTTTTTTTTTGTTGCCGAGCATAAATAAATTAAACAATTAAATTCGCACTGAATTGTTTATCTGCGAGAGTTCATTAAAAAGAGATTATAATTATCGCAGATTAGTTATAATTATTTAACGAATTTTTGAAATTTCTTTATTAGCAGAGGCAGGGAATTTAATTAGTACTGACGTTGGGGCTTTTAATTAAGGGAAAGGAAAGGAAAGGAGGGAAGGTTGATTGGCTCCATTGGTTCGTTTATTTATTGGGAAGTTTTTTATATTTCTTATAATTTAATGTACTTTAAATACAATGGCATAAATTGGGCTTCTTTTTCTTGAGCACTCTGTGGATCAAAGACATTTGTTGAGGGGCTTCAACTCCCCTGAAATGCTTGTGATCCGCTGTTAATTCAATGTTAGTTAACAGCGGAATTTTCGCTTAGGTCTTGTCAATGTTATTTCCCATGTAAGTTAACAGAATTTAGACAGTTTGTTGCTTAGGGGAATCTTCGGCTTCAGAAACCTTTTATAAGCACGGATTTCGTTAGATTCCACAAAGATGTGAGATTTGTGTCTTAAGTATGGAAGACTTGGAATTCCGACAGTGGAGCTTGTAAATTCTAACCGGAAGCTGTTAAAATCAATTCAAGTCTTCAATCTTACAGATCTCCGTAAAATCTCTCTGTATTTTGACATATTCCTCTTTAGATTAAAGATGATTTGCGAATGCGCTGATTGATTGAAATGGAACCAAAATCAGAATCCGACAAATTGGAACCTATTAATAAACGAAAAGGGAGAAAATTTCATTGATATTTTTGGGTTTGCCGTTGCTTCGAATTGCAAAATGCACGCTCTGTTAACAATTCGACTTGTTTTTATTTCACACACACACGAACACACGCACAACCATAGGACTGGTGGCCGCCCACACCCACGCCCATTAATTTATGGCACATAAACGGTGCGCATATTTTGGTTTACTTATTTTCCGTTTTGTTTTTATTCCGAACTAAAAAAAAGGCCGTGTGCTCTTTGGTTAATTACTCTCATTTTGCCGAGGAGATTTCCATCCTAGCCATGTATGGATTGGGCCAACGTGCAAAACGTCCATTAGAAAAACTCAATAAAGAACAAATTCCCCCACAAAAGAGAGCGATCCACACATGTGGGGGTGTTCATTTTTGTTTACACTCCTCTCTCGCTCTCTGTGTGTTTCTCTGGGTTCTCTGAAAAAAACATATATTTATTTTTAAAGAAATTTTGAATTGAAATTTCCCCTTTTCAAGAAATGTGCATCATGTGTGTGCAGGCTGGCGTAGTGACGCCGTCCCCCCTCGAGTGTGTGGCTGTGTGTGTGTGCGTGGAAAATCCGAAGCGCCGAGGAACCAACGGATGGTATAAATATGGGTTCCTTCACAGTCCAGCGGCCACTCGCAGTTCTACAGCGAAAGTGTTTAGATTTTTCTTCAAATTTCCTAACTCAAAACGGTTAGTTGAGTGAATCCTTTGAAGTCCTTAAATCTCTACACAGTCGATTGTGTTTGAATTTTCCTGTCATCCCCCGAAACATGGCCCGGCCCAGGAATCAGTTTACACTTTTTTCCTGACCGTTTCGTGTTGCCTCAAAAATTATTCGTGTAATCGACTGAGTCGTGTGCTTCTCTATTCCTCTTGCAGTAACTCCAACCAGCCGCCAACATGTGTGACGATGAGGTTGCCGCATTGGTCGTTGACAACGGCTCTGGTATGTGCAAGGCTGGCTTCGCCGGCGACGACGCGCCCCGCGCCGTCTTCCCCTCGATTGTGGGCCGTCCCCGTCATCAGGGCGTGATGGTCGGCATGGGCCAGAAGGACTCGTATGTGGGCGATGAGGCCCAGTCCAAGCGTGGTATCCTCACCCTCAAGTATCCCATTGAGCATGGAATCATCACCAACTGGGACGACATGGAGAAAATCTGGCATCACACTTTCTACAACGAATTGCGTGTCGCCCCCGAGGAGCATCCTGTCTTGCTCACCGAGGCCCCCCTCAATCCCAAGGCCAATCGCGAGAAGATGACCCAAATCATGTTTGAGACCTTCAATGCCCCCGCCATGTATGTGGCCATCCAGGCTGTCCTGTCGCTGTACGCCTCTGGCCGCACCACCGGCATTGTCCTGGACTCCGGCGATGGTGTGTCCCACACTGTGCCCATCTATGAGGGTTATGCCTTGCCCCATGCCATCCTGCGTCTGGACTTGGCTGGCCGCGACTTGACCGACTATTTGATGAAGATTTTAACCGAGCGCGGCTACTCCTTCACCACCACCGCTGAGCGGGAAATCGTGCGCGACATTAAGGAGAAATTGTGCTATGTGGCTTTGGACTTTGAGCAGGAAATGGCCACGGCCGCGGCCTCGACTTCCCTGGAGAAGTCCTATGAACTGCCTGATGGTCAGGTCATTACCATTGGCAACGAGCGCTTCCGCTGCCCTGAGTCCCTGTTCCAGCCCTCGTTTTTGGGAATGGAATCGAGCGGCATCCACGAGACTGTCTACAACTCGATCATGAAGTGCGATGTGGACATCCGCAAGGATCTGTATGCCAACATTGTGATGTCCGGCGGCACCACCATGTACCCGGGTATTGCCGATCGCATGCAAAAGGAAATCACCGCCCTGGCCCCCTCGACCATCAAGATCAAGATCATTGCCCCGCCCGAGCGCAAGTACTCCGTCTGGATTGGCGGCTCGATTCTGGCTTCGCTGTCCACCTTCCAGCAGATGTGGATCTCCAAGCAGGAATACGACGAATCCGGCCCTGGAATTGTGCACCGCAAGTGCTTCTAATTGAGCTAAGCTGGTGCTGACCCCGCCGAATGGCAAACCGCCCAGGACCCACCCAGAATCTCTGTCTTTTAAAATTTAAGTTAAACCTCTTGCTGCCCTGCCTGCCAAAAGAAAACCAAGCGAATTGAAATCAGCCAGCCGACGGGCCACGGCCGTGCGGCTGCCAGCAATGGAAAAATGTATTATATTTTTTAAAAAATACTTTTAATCGATCCACTAGCATTGGGACACTGTCTAGAGAATGGAGAAGCATACAACAAAATTTTTACAATAAAAAAATCCACTTTAATTTACAAACCGTTCGGCTCAGCGTCTCAGTTTTCCATCCTCCGGCGGCTGCCGCGGGTGGCATAATTCTGGCCAAGGCGGCGGCGGCGGTGGCGCTGGCTAAAAATAAATATTCCGCCTGTCGTTGTGGGTTTTCTAAATTAAAATTTCATACACACAGCGTCCGCGATTCAAGTACATCAACTCGGAGAATCTTTTCCAGTCTGTACACTTGAAAACTGGCAACTGGCAGGGGTCAGACGGCAGCTGGGCGACTTCCGGAGGGGCAGCGAGTTTGGTTTTTTGTTCTTTAAATGCAGTTTTATTGTATTTCAATGCACTCGGCATGTTGGGGGAAAAAACTGTGATATTGATTGACATATTGATACATTGATAGACTTAAATTTAAAGCGGGGAAGGAACAGCCCCGAGAATTTTTGCTGGGTATATTTTTTCATTCGTTGTTCAATTTGTCCGCTAATTGGAATACTGAGTTTTTTTGTTAGAGAATATATAAAGAATAGAGATATATTATAATGTATATATATGTGTATATATTGGTTGGGTTAAGTTTTCTTAGCTTTAATATCGTTGTTGGAATATTAAGCAGAAAAGGACATCAAGTTGGGGATCTTGACTTGCCGTAAAAACCAGTCTTATGCTTATTTATATTGAATACCGTTAGATCGTCGTTAACTGTTTTTAAGTACACACACAAACAAATCGCTTACTGCTTTTCTTTAAGGCACATTTGATGGACAGTTTACTGTTTTTCGTTTTTTGATTGGACCTGCTCATTGCTCTACTTCTTTCTGCTCATGGAATGCTTAAAACTTGCCTAAACTAAAGTTGAATTAAAATTAAAATACAAATACATTCGTCTGTCTGTAATTGTCTAGAGAGTGAGCATAGCTACCGGAAAGAAAGTATTAAGTCATTCGTATTAAGTATAAATTAAAATTGCTGTTTTAAAATTAAAAGCTGGCCGCCAAATTACAACTGAGTTGTAATCACCGACTTGCGTATGATGGCCGGCTCCCGGCCCTTGGGGGCCGACACAATCTCCGAGGAGACCAGCCAGGGGGACACCATTTCGTTGCCACTGGACGGCGCTAGGCGGCTGCTCTCCAAATTGCTCTGGTTCTTCTAAATGAAAGAAAAAGAGAAAGAAATTAAGTTAAGTTGGTTCGGTTCGGTTCGGGCGACGAGTTAGCGTTTTAGTGCAAATCGAAATGAGTTTAAATGTTAGACAAAAAGCCACAGAAATCAGGAGGAGACCAAAAGCAAACCTTTTCGCTCAGCGCCGCCTCGTGGCTGCTCCTCTGCGCCTCGAGCCGCTCTTGCTCGCTGAGAGTGGAGAAGAGCAAAGTGCCAGCGCTGGGGGCCGCGGCTGTTGGAGTCTCCCCGCTGCTGCTGGTGTTGGCCGCGGGATTGTTGTTGATTATATTGTTGATGAAGATCTCATTGATGAGCATTTCGGCGGCCGAGGCATTCGACAGCGCTGGCGGCTGCGCTGGTGGCGGCGGCGGCGGCATCTCGCCCGCAGCATTGCTCTTGGCCGTGACAGTCGACGAGCCGCTGCCACTCGCGGCTATTGTCGTCACATTGGTGATCGATGTGGCCGCTGTGTTGTTCAGCGAGGGCGAGGGCGTCGGCGGGGGGCTGAAGCCCGAGACGAAGGTGGCATTGCTGAACAGGGAACTGGGCTGGGTGGTGGTCGTAGGAGCAGCGAAACTGCTGCCGTTGCTGGTGAGGCTGCTGGACGTGGGCTTCTGTTCCGTGATGCTGAGCGTGAGCTTATCCCCGCCCTGGCGTATTTGTGTGCGGGTTTGTGGCAAACACATAAAACAGATGGAGGTGCGCAGGTGACAACAACAAAACAAGAAATCATAAAAGAAACACAAAAAACGAAAACGTACAACAGAAATGAGAAAAGAGTGCGCGGCATGGAAATGAAAGTGCCGGGGGGAAGGCAATACCACTTACCACGGATATGTAAGTGGCGTTGAGAGAGTCCGGGCCATCGCTGTGGTTGTTGTTGTTGATATGCAAGGCATTCGTAGGGTTGTTGTTGTTGCTGCTGCTGCTGGCCGAGGCCGAATGGGCGGCTGGGACAAACATTTGATTGGTCAACTTGGCATTGCCGCCAGAGCCCAATTCCTCCTCCACACGCGCTGCCAAACGAAACAAAGAACTTAAAAAAAAAGAGAGAATCAGGACTAAAAAACAAACCTTTGAGTATATTGCACTTGATGTTGCCGGGCGGCAGGGAAGCGGCCCCGACGTTGGCCAACTTGACTTGGTTGTTGGGCTTCTCGTTGGCATTGGACAGCCGCTTCAGCGTCTCCGTGTTGTGGTCCATGTCGAAGGTCTTGTTGATCGTCACCCTGTTCCCCCACAGAGAACAGAGAAGTGAGTGGAGGCAAGCAAATGGCTGAGATTTCTTTACTCTACCTGATACTGTTAGCATCGTTAATGGCTTCGTTTGCTAGCACTGATGGGGATGGATCTTTGACAATGGACTTAAGCAATGAATCTAGCTCTCTATCTTTATCCGATAGGCCGCTCTTGACACTGCACAATGAGGAACACACAACATCGATCAGCGGGGGGATGAGAACACAGCGAGTTAGTCAAAGGGACAAGCAGGGATCCCAAAAACAAAAGCGGCAAACTCACCTCAGCTGGCCGGAGCTGATGGAGGCCTTGCCAAAGGAGCCGTGATGCGAGGCCGCCGCATTCCTGAACGGGTTCGTCTCATCGAAGTTCTTTGTGGCATTCGGTGAGTAAGGCGGCGTGTATTCTGATTCCAGTCTGCGTCAATGGAATGCCACAAGAATTTAGTAAACAAAACCACTCCGGGGAAACTGAGTCAACTTACTTGACGGTGAGGCCGGCGGCCTTGCCAATTGAGCCGATTTTGCTGTAGGCCGGATCGTCGTTGCTGAAGTTCGACCTGATGGAATTGCGGCCGAGGGAGGGACAAGTGGCCGCCTGGGTGGACGAACCCAGCGAGGCACTGCAGGCCGCGTCCGGCTCGATTATGGCCGAGTTCTGGATCACCGTCAGCACGGAGGGCGAGGGAGTTACCGTGGTGAACTGGTCGGTGGATATAAGCGAGTCGAAAGTCTCGTTATTGTTGTCGGTGACCGCCAGCGGGCGGGCCACATTGCTGGCTGCCTGGGCAGCGGCCGCCGCAGCTGCTGCGGCCCTGGCATTGACACTGGCCACCGCAGAGGCAGCCGACTCCTGTGATGCTTTCTGGCGCTCGCGCAGCAAATGCGACTGCCGGCTGGCAAAGCGCTGGGAGGGCCGACGCTCGAACTGCACTGTGCGGCGGGCCCGGCTCTGCTGGGTGGTCTGGAACTCCGTGCGGCCCGAGTAGCGGAACCGCGAGCCCATGCGGAAGAAGTTCTGACGGGCCGAGGGGCCCTTGACCGGGGCGCGCAGCCGGAAGAACGTGTGATGCTCGACGGCGCATTTCCACAGATGCTTGCAGGCCTTTTCGTTGTACAGCCGAAAGACGAAGGTGTGCTCCTGTTCGCGGCCCTCGTCGTCGTCCTCGATGACAATGAGGGTGAGCTTCTTTTTCTTGAAGTCCAGCTTGCTGATCTTCGGCCAGAAGAACAGGCCGATCTTCTGGTCGCGTTCAAACACCAGGATCCCCGTGGGCGTGAGGCCGAGATGATATTCGCAGCCGTCCTTGCCCAGCACCGTGTGCATGTCCACGCCGTACATGTCCAGCCACTTGGCCTTGTTGAGGAAGGCCGTCTCGGCCTGGGCGGGCGTGAGGCCTCGGCAGGTCTTGTACTCCTCGAGTATGGCGATTTCCAGGTCCTCGGTTTGCTCGGGCACGAAGCGGAACTCGGAGACCGTGGCGGCCGAATGCACCTGGTCGTCGTAGTCGCCCAGCTCGGCTGGAAAAGCGAGAACATCAGCATGTAAACAAATGGGGAAATTCCTCGCTACTCACATTGCAGGGCCAGGGCACAAAGTTCGGTGGATTTGTCATCGGGGCAGTCGAGACGCCCCTCGAGCAAGTCTTGTTTCAATTGCAAAAAGAACAAATACCGGGTGAGCTCTTCCCTCAGCGTGTTCGGCTCGGACGAGTAGAACTTCACCTTCAAACGGAATGTGTACGGAGGCCCAACTGGAAAGGAGATTCGATTTGATTGTGGAGGAGGAAATAAAAGAGATCATCTTACTTTTCACTTGCTTCTTGATGGGCTTGGTGGGATCGAGCCAATGCTTGACATGGTTGGCGTCCATGAACTGGAGCCCAAAGTAGTCCTTCTCGATGATGTCCAGGGCGTAGAAGACCTGCTCGTAGAGGAAGCTGCCGAGGGCCTTTTTCTGAAAAGGCAAAGAAACCACAGAGCGCATCAATTAGCGGGCCTGACCCTGAACTAATCACGTTTGTTTTCGCCAACAATGTGTATAAAATTTATGCGACGATCAGCATTAAAATTCTCATAATACAAACAAACACACACACACACGCACAGCGGATTTCCATAGCCACCTTTGAGAACCTGAAGCACGCAAATGAACCCCACCTTAAACAAACAACTGGTTGCCTTTGGCCTCTCGGTTGGGCCAGTTGAGATGGGCTGGGTGGAATGGGGGACAAGGAAAGCTCTAAATGAAATTCTATACTCACCGATAATTCGATGGAAAGGTCAGTATTGTCCAATAGAATAACGCGGCAGTCGATTTTGTTCTTGTTGACGACGATACGTTGGGGTTTTATTTGCGATGCGCCGCTGGTTGTGGCAGTGACGGCACCACCACCACCGCCACTGCCAACGCCGCCTCCAGCGCCGCCGACGCCGCCTCTGGCGCTGCTGGCGTTATCCACATAATTGTTGCGCACCTTGCGACGGCTTAAGAAACGTAGCATTTTGTGGTTGTTGTTGTTGCTGCTGCTGCTGGTGCGCTCGGCTTGGCCGCGGCCGTTGTTGTGGCTTTTCAATCACCGAGTTAATAATTTTTGTAAATAATTACACATTAAGAGGAGAGCACGCACCGCCACCAATGCAGTATTTGTTGTAATGTTATATTGAAGACATAGAATTGCGAGATTGAGAGCTTGGCTGGCCGCGGAATGAGAACTGGAGAAACATCGATATGGCAACGCATTAATCGAATGTCTTGCACGACTACAATCGAAATGCGAGCCTGCCAAGCGCAACCCTGGCTACAACTCTGCAAATGAAAGCGCCACCTAGCGCAGAATTAAGCCCGCCCATTCAAATGGCTGCCAGCAGGCAATATTTTATTTTCTACTCTTCTCCCAGATAAGCAAATAAACGTTTTATTTATTTTGTTGCGCAAACTAAACTAAAAAGGAGTCTAGGCTGTCTTACCTGGCGCGCCATTGTCGTATCAATAAATGCAAAACGCCAACGTTTTGTAGTGCCAGGCCAGCCAGCCAGCCACTCTGTCGGCATTTGGGAAAATCCTTTTTATGGGCAATTTATTCCGTTATTTGTTAGTGGATTTGAGGCTGTTACAGTTACACAAACCTCCCCCCTCCCCCATCCAACACACTGGCGCAATAGTAAGGCGACAGCCGACCAGCCCACCGAGTTTAAAGGTAAATGGAAGATTTATCGCCTACGATTTGCGTGCCAGCCAGCAGCCTCCGTTGCAGAGTTCTTAACGCCCTCGGCTGTGTTTATATTGAGCTTTTAGTGGGCCCTTGAGAGACACACGCACAGCAGACGGCGGCCAAGGCGAAGGCGCCTCCCCCCATTTTTTCCAAATTTCCGGTACCGGGGTGTGATTAATTCCCTGATATTGGCTATTAATTTAGGTGCATTTACATTTTTATGAAATGCATTAGAGAGATGCCAACGAGCCGATTGCCCAATAACCAGACGCATGATTAATTACTTGTTAATAGGGCAACCCGATCTGCCGGCCAGCCGGCCAGCCGGGCCATCAATTTCGCATTTATAATAGCGAATCTTTCATCTCCACGAGGAACTTGAATTGCATTGGCCGACCGGGCCGGGCCGGTTTGTGTGTTGTTGATTTTCTAAATATTTGCAAAGGCTTTTTGGGTAATGCGGATGCGGCTAACGGTAAATCTAATGCCTGCCAAACGTACGTGAGGAATTGAGTTTCTTTCCTGCGGCCAGGCAACTATTTTCGGCCCGACTCCTGCGGCGGCTGCTGCTCCGTTTAAAATAAATTCCTTTTAATTAAAACCACAGCGCGTGATTTAAAACTGAAGAGGCTCCGTTTCGTTGCCTGCTGAAATTTATTGGTGCGCGTCTATAAATCAGCCGCTGCAGGCGGTCCAGGTGGGCGGGGGTGGCGAACTCCAACGACCTCCAAAAAAAGGTAAATTCATTTTAATTAAATAAAAAAAATGTTTTGTTGTTTACTTTGGCCTCCCCCCGCCGCACCAAAAACCCCAACAGGCCCATCAACGGCGACGCCGTCATCGACGTCTCCTCCCCCCCTCGGGGTGATATTCATGGCAAGGAATTCGAAGTTTCCAGTAATTGGCTACTTAAGTTCTCGATTGGGCCGGTCCCGGGCTCCCGGAGCAGTGCAATAAAAAACATCCTCGTGTTGTAAAATTTTATGTGTGATTGTGTGTCGCTTTACGATATCCTGATGCCCCCAGAAAGCGCCGCCCTGTCGACCGACAGACAAAAATAAAAATCCAAGGCGTCGGCGTTGCCAGCTGCTGACTTGGTTGGCCGGACAGGCGGGCGGACAGACGGCGACTCTTGTTTGCCGTCTCAGCAAATTCCCGTTACCTGCGCTCACCTACGCCCTTGGGGAATATTTCACGGCTATTTTGGCAAGTCAACAGCTTGTTTTATTTTGTCCTGTAATTTTGGCTTTTTACGGCGGAGCCCAAAATCAATTGACAATCAATGCGAGAATTGTTTTTAAAGTGCAATTCAATCCGTTCCACGGCCACACTTGCCCCACTAATAATCGATTTTCTTAGTTCCTTTTTAAATAAAAACCCACAGCAAATTCTACACATGTTCTTTGGGTTCCTTTAACGAGGAAGGATGAAGGAGGACCGAAGCGCAGCCTTCCCTGAACGGGCATTTTGGTTTTTGGGACTCCAAAGCGCTTGGTGGGTTCTCGGGGAATTTTGCAAGATTTTCTGTTGAAAGATTGCAACTTTTGGAGTTCCTTATGAAAAGTCACTGATTTCCAGCTTAAATGAGAAGAAGAGGCCTTTAATTTCCCCTCCTTTGTTTGCTTCTTGGGAAGCCGAAACCCAGGAGAGCCGATGGAAAGCTTTTTGTTGACGGCCGAGCGATTGGTCAGCAGATTCTTTCAGGCTTCCAAGGAGCGTCGATTAGGCTCTTAATTTGGGCTTCAAACGAATGAAAGGCATTAGTCAGAACCAAAGAACACTTCAGAGAAAGGCTTGGAGAAATCTATAGATCTTTTCATAGTTGTTTGGTCGATCTCTCGCCAGCAATTAAAAGGCTTCGGCCAAGCAACGAGCGTCTGAGCAACTGAGAAATTGAAAGCGGCGATGCGAGCGGATTCATTGAATTTTTCTTAGCCAAAACAAATAAATAAATATCAATAAATAAAATCTAATAAATAAACTTATGAGTAAGGAGCAATTAAGTCCACAAAAACTTAATTAAACTTATTGAAATAAGTCCCTAAAATTCGAAGAAATTTCCCACAAAATCGCTCAGCCGCTCATTCGCATTTCAGGCTCCTCTTAACGGATTTAAGCTCAGTCTTTGGCCTCAGATCGAAGTCATATTTTCCTACTTTAAAATAAGAAAAAGCTGCGTTCTCTGTTACTCCACGCAACTCAACTTTGAGGTCCCCAAACTCCAAGCAGAGCATTCTAAAGTCGCCTTTGTATCCCCTGGTTGAAAAATATTCTCTATTTTATTTTAAAAGTGTCAACTTTTTGGCTGTGACCTTTCCCAAAAAAAAAGAGAAACATATGCGAAATCCGAGCCAGAAAAAAAAGAAACAAACTAAAATACAAAAATTTATGCCCGGCGGGGGCTTTTGTTGCAGGACCCAAAGAGGCCAGGCTTTCAACCCTCCTGTGTGTGTGTGTGTGTGTGTGTGGGTGTGTGTGGCTCCTAGACAATTAAAAAACCGTCACAAGGGTCATTGTAACAATTGGCCATTGTTATTTTTTTTGGGCGGCTTTTAATTTATGCCTCTAATTACTTTAAAGGACTTTGCGGCCGGCGATGAGGCGTCGCCGGGATTTTCTTTGGCCTTGCAATTTTCGTGGGATTTTCTTTTCTCTACTCCAGCCACGGTAACTTTCAGTTGTTAACAGTAACTTTCACGGGCCGACGGACAGTGGGTCCTCTTTTTTGGCCAAATAATATGCAAATTAGAATTATATTCAAATATTTTTTCTATGCCAGTAGGTAAATGAAACTAAAACTAAAGTTTCTGCAGCTCAGTTCCCTCCCCCCGCCACTCACTTTCTTTTTGTGTGTGCGGCTTGTGAAGTTTGGAGCTTTTCTTATGTGACTTCAAATGAGTTTTGTGGGTGGCTGGGAAATATTTATTAAACGTATTTGAATGACCTCCCCGTCACCCCCCACAGAATAAAAGTTTTAAAGGAGTTTTTCCGGACATTTACACCCGGACATATGGCTGATGTGTTTCTCATCTTTTGTCGATCCAGGATGCGTCTTGGGGACAACAAACTCTGGAGCTGGGCAATTTCAAGTTGGCATCACAATGGCTTGGCTGGTTTACTGCCGGGTGGACTTTTCCTTAATTAGGCGACCAAGGGCAATAAAAAACCAAAGAACACTCATAATTCCTGCCCTTGGGTGGCATAAATAAAACAACCGCAATCGCTTACAGACCGACCGTGCTGGCTTTGTGTCCTTGGTGGTGTGTCCTGCTCATCATCGATGTGCAATATTTTGCTTATCATGCAATTCCGCTTAGGAAACATCTAACAAGCAAACCAGACAGGACGACGGCCGGAAGGAAAGTGCTCAGGGAAAAAGTCGTCCATTGAGCAGCACAATTTGCTGATTGTTGGAATTTTCGATAGGAAATGAAAACCGAAACCGAAACTCATTTAAATCAATATTTTGTTGGGCACGTATGCGGCCAGCGGGGGGGGGGGGGAGGGAGGACGGTTGCCACTCGAGATTCGAACTCAGCACAATCATTGTTGTCGAGCTGACCCCACACACACACGCACATACACTCCGGCACATTGTCTTCTAGGCAGGGCGGTGGGCTTGGGGTCTTTGGTTTTTGGCTTGATTTGTGCTGCTGGGCCGAGATGATTCGGCAACCGCCACAAATACTCCAGCCAGCTGACGCCAGCATGCAAATGTCCCTGCCACGCAATTAGATTTGCCTTAGGTCGGCATTACTGTGTGTGGGTTGGTCAGCTTTTGGTTTCCCGTCTCTCCGCCCATGAAGAGTCATTTTCATTTCCGTTTCTTGTGGACTGTGTCCGTTTCTCCATATGATTATGTTTGATGGGCTTCAAGTTCGAATTGTTGCAATTTTCCTGGTCCTGGCAAAGTCCTTCAGCCCCGTCCCCAGCCCCGCCCCCGTTGCGTTGACTTATCTCTTCTTTTCATTGCCTTGGAAATTCTTTGACAGACAATTAGCCGCATGTTGGCAGCCCAGCGACTTTTGTCTTTCTCAGCTTCTGTCCAACTGTCTGTGTGTTGTCGCTTCTGTCTGTGGCTGTGTCGCTTTTATGACTGTTTTCTTCATCTTTCACCATTCTTTGGACTTTTTTATTGGACTTTTTTGTCAACGCATTTTTGACGCTTACGAATTTTTTACATCGTCTTAATTGCTGCTTTATGATGTGTGCGCTCAAATGACACGGACTATTTATTTGCTGGCTGTTATGACACACACCCTCCCTCGTTTGGCTCGTTTGTCTATCTGTCCATCTGCACTGGGCTGGGGAAAGTCGTTGCCCCCCTCCGGCCCATAAAGATTAGGGAATACCGCGAGGAGCACTACAAAGTGAGCTCCTTTTCAGCTGAAAGTTGTGGGTGGCTGCTCATAAAAAATGCGTGCCAATCGTAAATATTCCACACTCTGCCCGACATTTAGTCATATACAATTCACAAGTGTGTAAAGTGTAAAGTTGTTTAAATATTTTACAGCTGCCGTAAAGCAGCCACCACAATTCCCCAAGACCCAACGTCGGGGGGGATCTGTGGGGTGGGGCGTGTAATTAACTTGGCAAAGTCAATTGCGGGGCGACTAAACGAAAATCCCAGGCAATCTCTCATAAATAACACACAACCAAAATCTCAACCTGCTTTCGCCGTGGAATTTATAGAAAATACCAAGGAAATAAAAAATATATTTGCATTTGCATTTCATTTGGGGCGGCCTTAAATTATTGCCGAAGATTTTAATGACAAATTATGGGGGCGTAAATTGTGTTGGCTTTTTTTTTTATTTGTCGTCTATTTATTTTTATATCGCATAGGCATAAATCCCAACCACACACGAGCTACACACCTAGAAGAAAAAGGGCAATAAAAATATTTCGCCACAGATCTTCTTCAGCTTTATTTCGCCATTTTTATTTGTTTCGTTCCGGTTGTGTGTGCGGGTGTGTGTGTATCTTCCGCTTGCCTGGCGCTTATCCTGGCTGCCTGGTTGCCGGGTTGGGCCCACCTGCCCGCGCCGCATGGGGTTCGCTTGGGGTTCACCTTGCGATTTGTTTTTTAAAAGCCTCTCAGCTGTGGCTGAAATAACTTTCTGTTTGTTACCTTTGTTAAAACAATAAAATTATTATTATTGCTCCACATGTTGGAATTTGAGGACTTAAAATGCTGTTTCTCCTTTTTCGTTTCCTTTTTCCGTTTCCTTGCCTTCCTGCAAGGCTTTCCGTTCCGTTCCGTTCGGTTCGGTGGGTGGTTGGATTTTCCATTATTTCGCTCATCATTTGTTTGCCTTGGCTTCTTTATGTTTAATTTTTTGACCGCCTGTCGTTTGCTGTCCGCCGGACGGCTGACAATTTTATGTCATTTGTTGATTGTGTTGAGTTGGAGTTTCTTTTTTTTTTCGCCGGCTATATAAATGGATGTATGGCCCTTTGGTGTGCCATTTTAAAGGTGCTAAAGGATTTTATGTTCGGCCTAAACGTGGCTTATTTGCGTGCCCCCACCCCCCTCATCCCTGGCAAACTCCTGCTTTGTTTGCCAGGACTGCCAGCATCTTGGCCAGGCCGCGCTGCCTGCCTCGCTTGGTCGCATAAAAAATGATTTACTATATGGCGGGTCTCCCTTTATGACAAGTCGTAAATTGCATTTTATGTGTGGCATCTTCGCGTACTTTTGTCCGATTCGGCGGCCCGCCGGCTTATGCTCATTTTTTATTCCTGGTATATTTGTTAATTAAGATTGAAGATGACGGCCACCAGCCCGCCACCCAGGCAACTGCAGTGGCCAATTATCAAACACCTTGCAAATGCAAATCTTCGAAGATCCGCTAGAACTCATTTGTATTTATAAATAACCCGGCTGTGCAGATGGTGGGGTTTTTTGGTAGGTCTGTTGTTGTTGTCGTCGTCGCCGGCCTGGCATGTTTATTTTAATTAGAAAGCCTCGTCGTCCTCGCCGTCAGCCCTGTCGCCGCCGTCTACTTGAGCACAAAGCTCACAGCTCCTGGCAGGTGTGAGGGCCAGAGAGCCGCCTTCCGCTGCGGAAACAGCTCGCGCTTGAGAGCATCCCACACGTGAGTCCCACTAAGTAGGTGATGACGGTGATGACGGTGGTGATGATGGCGCTGGGCGGTGGGCGGAGGCAAATGCATCTGGCATGTGAGCAGCTTTTCGGCGGGCGGCCCCCCGTTGTAAGGAACGTGTCCTAAGTGCAGTCTGCAGGTTTTTGAAGTTTATGTTTAGAACCTGCCAGCTTTGCCCCCCTGGATGCCTAATGAGTGAGAATTAGAATTCAAAATATGGCAAAAAAGTCACGTTTTGTGAATTGTTGTCATGAATTTCAGACCCAGGCGCACTCATCGCTGCTCTGGGGTTGAAATTAATTTAGGGCCAAAGCAAGAAATCAATTTGCTTTACGCTCTCATAAAAATCAAGGAAATTAAAAGTCTAACCAACAAAAATGCTCCCCACACGCACCAACGGACAGATGGTGAGTTTGGGGGGGAAATATGGATATGCAAATCACCTCGAAGTTCACAATCAAAACCAACGACTTCGGCTAGTCGCCGTTGTTGTTATTCTTGGCCAAGAGAAAGGTCGAGGGGGGACGGTAAAGTGTTTAGACACGCAATGTCAATAAAGTATCTTATCTGCTTGAATATGTACAGTTAGAGAACGCGATAGATCCAAAGAACACACGTGTGTGTGTGTTGTTCTTACTTTCCATTTATCCCTTTATCGGTTTATCCGTTTGTCTGTTCATCTGCCCAACTGCCCGTCTGTCTGGGCGTCCATAATGCGTGTGGCGTTGGTTGGTATAATTTGAATGGAGCACGACAACCACTGAATCGGTTTTTGTCAGCCA
This sequence comes from Lissocephala sabroskyi, assembly GCA_037075105.1. Classification (NCBI taxonomy): domain Eukaryota; kingdom Metazoa; phylum Arthropoda; class Insecta; order Diptera; family Drosophilidae; genus Lissocephala; species Lissocephala sabroskyi. The sequence goes on from JBAMCP010000012.1 coordinate 29,761, forward strand.
CACACTTTAATATTCCGCCGGCCCTACCAATACTCTTTTTGTTCTTTTTATGTGACCAACTCAGACTATCACAGGTAGAAAGTGAAGGTTGAGGAAGAATCAAACCGACTGATTTCATGAGATCAGTTAAGGGTTCCCCGAATTCCAGAAGGCTACCGATGCCTGTGATAATTGCAGAGTAGTTGAGTTTTTTTGGAGTCTCCCACTACTTCCTGATTTTACATATGTTTGTACATCTCTTTTTGATGTATGCTGGTTTGTTTGTGATGTATAATTTTTGTTTTCATTCAATAATGCGTGCCGACGAATTCTGATTAGACGACCGGGACAGCCGAACCCCAAACAAGAGAAACAAAAACATGTCAAAGGGTTTGCCGGGTCCGCCTCGACGGGTCCTTGTTGTCTTCCTATCTGCCCATCTATTCGGCTGTGCGTGTGTGCGTTGGGCAAATGATCTTTGCATGTTTAAAAAACATTTTAGCATGCAGGGCGTGGCCGGTGCGTAACGGACAGCGGCGTCGTCGTCGTCGGCCAGACAACCGCCCCGTCAGTCACTCCCTGCCGGACGCCCCCCCGCCCAACCGCTCACACATTCGGCCAAATTGCAAATTGAAATGTTACATTTAAGCACGTATTAAGCACGTGGTTCGGTTCGATTCGACTGCGCGCCCTGCATGCGTGCGAGGGATTCGTTGTTGTGCAGTCAACACGATAGAATCGGGGGAGCTTTGAAGGACACGGCAGGAACAAAGTGGGTTTGATGCCCAATCATTGTTTATATGATTTCTAATAAACGCAACATTAATGGGCCATATAAACGACAGCTCGAGGGGGCTGGGCCCCCGCCTCGGCCCTGTCATATGTCAGAATTTGTCGGTAGACAATTCACTTTGGCGATGGCTCATCGATTCATATGTAAATTTGAGTCGTCGTCGGATTCTAAAATTCATAAATTAGTGTGGAGTAACATTGGGTCCATTAAATCTTCAAAACCAACAAAAGGGCCCCCGACTAATTTGGCATTTGCTATTAATTTGAGTCTGCCCATCTCCAAATCCAAAGTCATATGTAAATTTCAAGCAAAAGATCAACGGACAGATCGACGGTGGGCCTATGAGTGGCTGTGATTAGCGGCTAATAGATGTGTTCGTTTGTCCGTCTGTCCCGGAACACATGTAGAACTCATGTTGAAATGGGAAATGAAATGGGTTTTTAATCGTCGATGCTGTGAAAACGGCAGCGTTAATTTTGCATGCCACTCGCCTGGCCTCTCCTCACCCTCGCCAGTCGCCAGGCATTCGCCTCTAGGCGAGAGTGATAGCCGTAACGAATTGTTAACAAATGCCCAAGAGACTCGGGCAACAAAAGACCTCAAGATTTCCGAGAAATGTGCCTGATGGTTCCCCAGACTCTGCCGCTTGTTTATGCCCACGCGGTCGACTCAGGGAGTTCAAAGTGGAGCGCGGGGGTGGGGCGAGGTGTGCGGTGGTTGGGGGTGTTGCTGGTTCGCTGGTCCATTGGCACGCGATCGTGGGCCTCCCCAGATGCAGAGATACAAATACAAAAGCCCCGTTCGGCCGCAAAGATACAAAGATACGAATGCAAAGACATCGACGGTATACAAATGTTAATTTTCCTCTCGAAGGCGAAGGTGGCGAGGGCGTTTTGTTTACATGGTTTCCATTACATCGGGGTGTGTGGTGTGTGTGTGCGTGTGTGTGGCTATTTTGGTATTTTACACTCCATGCGCAACTTCATTTAATTCTAAACATTTTCCGCTTTTGACTTCTCTTCGCATTTATTGATCCCCTGCCCAAAATAAACCCCCCAGAAATCCCCAAACGCCCATCTCACTTGAGAATTCTAACACCTCCGGCCCCCCTAGCCCACGGGAGCTGGGAGTCTCTCTTGATCTGTTTAGCATTCGATCGCACATCGGCCGGCCGTAATTATTGACAAGATCGTCGGCCATCCGAGGCCATCGCCGGCATCGACCGTCGACCGCTGCGTCCATTCCCCGGGGGAGACAATGCAAACGCATTGAGCCGCCCGCCCAGACTCAAATCCGAGTGGCTGATTTTGTATACGCCATAAGAATTTAATGCACGCGGCCTGCATTCATTAGCCTGAGTTGCCCTGCCCGGCAATCGATGGCCAGTAATTCCAAATCGGGATTTTCTATATCATTGAGGGCGATTGGGCCGTGGATGCTCGGCAATTTTTGGGTGGCCATAAAGTTGTTTGGAGTCAATTAGCTTTCGCTGTAATTGCTTGTCTGTGTTGGCCACAATGCGGGGCTGTCGGTCGACGTTGTGGCTGTTATTGTTGTTGGCTCGCTTCCACCTACTCTTCCTTTGGCCATCAATCACATTGATAAACAACAGCCGCACCAACAACAACAAAAGCGGCAGCATCTGAGGCAGCAACAGCAACAACGTTGCTGGGGGAAAATGAATTGAACTGCCTGTGCTAATAACTTACACGCTCGCCGACAGACGGAGGGACGGACAGTTGGACAAACCGTCGAAGCGTCAAATCGTCGGTGGCAATGAACGTGAATATCGTAAAAAGTTCGAGGAGGCAAATAAATCAAATTTTAAGTTCAAATCAACAACAAAACGGGGCGGGGACCCCCAACGTGTGGTCTCGTCTATAAGAAATTTGTCAGCTCATTTAAAAAATGTCAAGAACGTCTGGCGGTCTTTCAAGTTCAAGAGAACAAGAACCTTGACATCCAATGGGAACACAGCAGCCCCAGAAATATAAGAAGAAATAAAATGCTAATTATCTGCTTGAGATCTTCTGCTTTTTAACCACCCAAATCGAAGATGTTATCCAAGCCATAAAAAAAACAGTTATGGTTTTTTAAAATTCTATTGAAAATTTCCCTATCAATGGACGAGCTCTTTAAGAAGCGGCTTTAAATTTAATCTCTCCCAAAAAACAGTTATCAAATCCTTTAAATTTCTCTTCAAAGTCGAACTTCTCTGACTTAACAGCTACGAGATTCGTTAACAGCGTGAAGCTCTGTTAAGTTAACAGTGCCTAGTTTCGCGGGGCCCGGCTCTCTTGGGTAGTTGGTGGGCTCTTGGTTCGAAGTTCGAAATTCGAAAATCAAAGCGAACGAAAGAGCGAGGAAATCTGTTTTTTTGGGGGAGCCGACGAATGTGCAGCAGATACGACAAACCAGTAGATACGCGAAGCTATAACGGTGCACATGTTGCCGTCGGACGCTTGTGGATTGTACGTTCTGAAATGTGGCCCAATCCGTTCGATGAGAAACGCTAACGCTTCGGGACATCAATTTAAAGCCCAATTCTTCGTGCACGCACACACCAACCAACGGCAGCGCCGACGACGACTGCCGTCGAGTTCACCTCGTTTACCCCTCGACCCCCCTGCGCAGTGCGATTATGTGAGTGTGTGTGTGTGTAAAGGTGTTTCGTGAAATTTGTGACCATTGGGGTCCTTCGGCCAGCGATTGTTGGTCGTCTGTTGGTCGCTAGGTGGCCAAAATATCGCCGGGCATACTTTAAATATTTTATTAATAACCAAACAAACGCGCCAAAGACACCAAAGTGCCGTGCTCGTAATCCAAAACCAATAAGTCGACCTGACCGCCCGCCCGCCCGGCGGGGTCAATGCGGCGTGTAAATTAAAAGTAAACAACGGACCCAGCCCCGCCCCTACGCCCCTGATGATGAAAGAAATTCCTACCCACGCTTTTCTTACCCGGATTTCGGGGCCATAATTGCATCATATAAGTCGGCTGGGATTAGGATTACCTTAACTGCAAATCTTTGTGAACTTCGCGTTCGGTCTACCGCGAAAAGCCAGACGGTAACGACAAAGGCAGCGACGTCGCAGCCGCAGTCGCAGTCGACTGAAGGACGACGATGCGACTGACTGCCTACACTTTGACTTTGTCGATAATTGGAATTTACGACTTAAGCATAAAAACGGCAACGCGGCGTTGGCCTGGCGGGGTAGGTTTGTCGGCCTGGCTAACTGGCTGGCTGGCAGCTTTACACAAAAAAGCAACGCCAAGGATAAACGTGAGCACGGCAGGCCCCTCAGCCAATCCACAAAAATCCCGGTGCCCTTCCGACAAAAAATACCCACCGACCACGTAGACGGGAGTCGAGGCCACCACCGCCACCGCCAGGTCGTTTGGTGTCCTCGCTTGTTGGCTGACTAACTGCCATCTGAGGCAGAGGCAGAGTTTTGATAGTAGTCCGTGTAAATACACCTGCCCCGCCCCCCGCCTCTGCCAGGATCCTTTTTGTTACCGTCTCGCCGTGGCTGTCGTTGTTGTCGTCGCTCGTCGGTTCCATTGCCGTTTCTGTTATTGCCCGGGCCCTTCAATTGGCCCGTCGCAGGCAACCAGGCAGTCTCAGCCCAAGCTCAGCCGGCTGATTTGTTATGGTAATAGTTGTCAAAACGAGAGATTCGAGAGAATCTTTAGTGGCACTTGATTACCCTAGTGCATGACAAATGTGCGCCATTGTAGATTCCAGAGGATGTGCGTCCCCCCACAGCCCACATCAGAGCCTTTTGTGCGGCCACAATCCAATTGAATTCGGTTGGCTGGATTGGCGGCCGGGTCGGTGGGTCGTTAAGTCGGTTTGGGCGCCTGGTCAGCCGGTCGACGGGTCGTTGGGTCGGTCGCGCGTGTGTGTGAATTTCGTGTAAGCCGTGTGTGATTGCTCATTAGCCAGTGTCCGATTTCGCCCGTCACTACAATCAGCCAAATCTTCATCTCCACAAACACACCTACATACACTTGGATGTGTGCGTGTGTCCGCGTGTGTATAAATTTATCTTTAATTTCATCTCAAGCAGACGGCGAGTCGCGGCTCTCTGACTTTAGCGGCGCTGCGAAACGGGCTTAAAGCCAACGGGTCCCCATCAGCCATTAAGTATACTACAAAAACAACAACAACAAACCACCAACAACAAACATAATCATCAACAACCAGCAACAACAACCACAGCAGCAACAACAACAAGCAAACAAAAAAAGAGCATAAGAATAAACAAATTCAATAACAATAAAAATAAATAAGCAACAACAATAAGAAACCACAGCAACAACAACAACAACCAAGCGAAAGAATCCACCTCATCGACATTATGGAATATTGAATGAGTTCATTTTGCATACAGAAAAAGAAACAGAGAAAAAAAAATCGAAATTCTCTTTCGAATTTTGTTGTATAGTTTTTTTTTTATGATTATTTCCATTGGTTGTTGTCCGCTGCTCGGCTGTGTGTGTGCGTTTTTTTCCTCCTCCCTGGCAGGTGAGTTATCATTTTGGTGTTTGCTCATTTCGCATTAAATTTATGCCCATATCTGCATAATCACAAATTAAACCACATAATTAATAAGCCAACGAACAAACAGGCCCACCAAAACCCGAAATACCAAAATCGAAGCCCCGCCCGACTCCTTGGCTGATGTAGGACTTTTGTTAACTAATGAAAATTATTAAGTGGCATTAATCGTCTGGTCATTGTACATTTAATTACATCCACCACCTCACCGAATATCGTCAGATCGCGGGGAATGTCGGCCCGGGCCGGTCGAAAAGTATCAATGTCTGTAATCTTAATTAGCAACACCAAAAAGCCACAACGACTGGGCAGTGGCCAGCGACGCGTCGAGTGGTTGGTAGCAGTCAGAAGTTGCCACTGCCCCTCTCCGCAACTGTCTGACAAACTGCTCAAGCATCTTTTAGCATTTAAAAAACAGACAAGTAAACCGGTTGGTTGGTCACATTTCATGTTGTTTTAGATTTTCAGCGGGTTTTCGGGCTCCAAAAACAATTTAACCAAACCTTTTAGCCTCCAAAGCGGCCGCCCGCCTCATCCTGCAGTCGATTGAGGAAAAAATCATCCAGCTGGAGAGGCCGAGAGGGCTGCCTGTTCCAGAATATGAGAACTCAATTAACACTCCAGGGCAGCTGAAAATGCAAATAACTTGAGTGCTTGTTGTTGTTGTTGTTTTATCTCGGCCAGGTCTTTTGATCTGGCATCATGCATAGAAATTCGCACCTTGATGTGTGAGAACAAAGCGCTCGTGGGCTTCCACATAAAGACGCTTTAATGGCGGGAAGCCTTTTAATTGGGATTCATTGGAAACACGCACACATGGACACTTTGATGGCCATTAAAAACAATGATTTCCAAGTATTTGAAAAGTATTTTGTAATTGAATTGCGAAAGCGAATATCCCGCAGGCTTTGGCCAGTTTCCTTTTTGTGTACACAAACAGAAATATAAACGAACAAAAAACTATTTCATTAAATTCTAAAAATGTCGCAATAACCGCAAACAGCGGGTGGCGGGGGGTATTGGAATTAATAAATCAGTTGGTTTATTGTTTTATAGCCTTAAAAATGCTTGAAAGATAAAAACCACAAATGAATTCCGAATGCCTGAGTGTGGCGGCCGTTGGATTCCGAACCGGTCTTCAAAAGCCAAATCCCTTTACCAATCTCAAACGAGTCTATGACCGTCCCCGCCCTAAACGAGTCCATCATCTTTTCAGTCACATTCATAGGCAAATTCCAGCCAAGTTCATCGGAAAATATTTATGAGAATCAATTTTTTGTAGGCTTTTGACTGACAATTTCGAGAGGGCCTTTGGCTATCTGTGTAATTAATTAAGTTATAACATTAAATGTCCATATAGGGGAATTACGGCCGTAACTTTGACTTTGACGCTCTGTTGATATTCGGAACTCTCAATTCTGTCGACCAGAATCCGATCGGCCCATAACTTGTGGCGACTTATCAACGGATCTCTAATCTCTACAAAAGGCAATCGTGAAATCCACCCAACCAGTCTCTGTCCGACTGACTTGGCTTGGCCATATGAATATCAATATGCCAATATTTCAAATCGCACACTCGCCTCTCCTCGATTGCTGACATAACTCGTCGCCGGGCTTCCAGGGGGCGATTTGTGTCCCCTTCGTCTCCGTGGCTGACATCGTGTGCCAAAATAAATGACTTTACATTTTTCTTATCGCCTCCCCTCTCCGGCGATGGACCCACTGACAGATCGACAGTTGGGATTTCAACAATCAGCCCAGCCGAGTAGGCTGGCCAAGGTCCGGGGCAGGGTCGCGGGGCAGGGTTTCTGGGTTGGCAGTGACCACACCGTCATGAATGTTATTTTGGTCATGAGTTCATCATTCATGAGTGAACCCGGCAGACATTCGAATCAATCCAACCGTTGAGTCTCTGTCTCTGTTAGATCTCCGGCATTTTTGGTTATAATTGTTAATTTGCAAATTGACAGCCGTTTGACGGACTGACTGGCTGACTGGCTGACCCAAACGGATGTAGAATGAGAGAGAACCGAAAGACCCCGGGCCGGGCAATTCGTCTGAAAATGAAAATGCAAATATTCCCCCAGCATAATTTTTTCTCTAAATGAAATAAACGATGTGCCACAAGAGCAGACGAAGCGGTCATCAGAGTTTCGCTTGCTTCGGGCCAATCGAAGCGTTTGAATCCCAAAAGTCAATGGCATTTGATTGAGCAACTCGAATTCCCATTCCCTCTTTCTAGCCCCCGCCACCCCCTCCTGTGAAGGCCCAGTGGCTGGAGCCACTCGCCGTGTAATCCAGAATGCGAGGGACTAATTAGCCAGTGATATCTTCCAATAGCAGCGAGTGTAATACGAGAATTGCAAAGGAAAATGTTGGATGCCGCGACGGCCACGGCAACGGCGACCACCACAATTGCCAGATTCGTTGGCCAGGAGGAGCAGGAGCGGCCGCAGGACCAGCGGAATGGCCGTCGAATGAGACTGAATTACCCGTCGTCGAGTTGGCTCAGTTGGAGCGGCAGCTGGAGCTTTGGTATTTGCCTGTTCGTCCTGCTCCTGGCCGTGGGTTGGTGTCAGGCCCGCGGTCCCAGCTATTTGGAGCCCGACGAACTGATTCACCAACTGGACCGACCAGTTCCCTTGACCGTCGTCCAGGGCGTTCTGGGCCGGCAGGCGGTGCTGCCCTGCGACATGTCGCCGCAGGAAAGGGACGATGCGGTTTACATGGTCCTGTGGTTTCGCGATGGCGGCGGCGAGCCCATCTACAAGTGAGCAATTGCTTTCCCTCCCCTTCCCTCTCAGTTTGTCAATATTTCCCTCCCTTAGCTTCGATGTACGCGGCCGGCAGTTCGGGAAGGCCCGCTTGTGGTCAGCGCCATCGGCGTTTGGGCCGCGGGCCCATTTTCTGAGCACGTCGCATCCGTCGCAGCTGAAAATCGACAATATACGCATCGAGGACGAAGGCATCTACCGGTGCCGTGTCGACTTTCGCAATTCACCCACACGGAATCTCAAAATCAACCTAACCGTCATCGGTAAGTTCGAGGCAACTGACTTTGAGTTATCGTCTGACTCTCTCAATCGTCGCCGCAGTGCCGCCCGACCGACCCATCATCTATGGACCGAATCGCCATGACAAGACCAGCAATGTCGAGTCCTTCAACGAGGGCAATGATATTGTTTTGGCCTGCGAGGTGTCCGGGGGTAAGTGTCACCAACCCAACTGCCCCGGTTCGAATCATAAGGTTGTCTTTTTGCTATCAGGACGACCGCGTCCGAACGTAACCTGGTACTTGGACAATACGGTGATTGATGAATCCTTCGAGCAACGGCCCGACGGCAAGACTGTCAACCATTTGTCCTATCCAAATATTGGGCGGCAGCATTTAAACGCTCGGCTGGTGTGTGTGGCCAGCAACACAAATTTGACGCCGCCAAACAACAAAGTGGTCATCCTGGATGTCAATTGTGAGTTGGAGAAGAGTCGTTTGGCTTTGGACGATTTTTAATTGTTTTGGGGCGGTCTTTGCAGTGAAGCCACTCACCGTCCATATCCTGACCAAGGAGAGATTCGTGTCGGCCGACCGCACCTACGATGTGGAGTGCAAGAGCGCGGGCTCAAAGCCGGCAGCCCTGATTACCTGGTGGAAGGGCAACAAGCAGCTCAAGAAACTCACAAAGAACGTAAGTGGGCGGGGAGCAAATCCGTGCGGAGAGTCCTGACTGAAGGATGGAGAACTAAGCCGGCCTCTCAACGTCTTTGACTCGGTCTTCGGTCTCGGCTTTGGCTTATAATTGCTGACGCTTCCGGCTTCATTATTCATTTCCTAATGGACTGTGTGCTTTCCTTTATTTTTAGTTTAATGAACCCGATAATCAATCTCTGAGCATACTAACATTCACGCCCAGCCGCGAGGACGATGGAAAATATTTAACATGTCGAGCCGAAAATCAATTAATCGAGGGCAGCGCCATTGAGGACAAATGGCGCCTCATTGTGCACTGTAAGTCTCTCTGCCGGGGTGTGTGGGTATTTGTGTGTGCGAGTGTGGAAATGAAGGCGGAACCAGGCAGTCCTTCCACCACCACAACGAGCGCCACAAAAAAAAAGGAGGGCACTGCCCGCCCAGGCCACTAATTTCCCCTCGTTGGGGTCGATGCTTTGGCCGTCGCCAGCGTTGACGCCGTCGTGGTAAATAACCAAATTTCTCATTTCCCCACAGACCCGCCCACCACCATGCTGAAAATCGGCTCTTCCCTAAATCCCGACGACATTAAGGAGGGCGACGATGCCTATTTCGAGTGCCTGGTCCAGTCCAACCCCAAACCCTACAAAATGTCATGGTTTCATAATGTGAGTACCGATTTCCAAGCGCCAAACATCGACACCTGCACACTGGTCAGAAAACTATGGGAATATAATAGGAAATTAGGTAGTTAAGGGGTTTTTTGATTTATAAGGAGGAAAGGAAGAAAAGAGACGTAAAAAAGGGAAAGAATTCAAGGCAAACAAACAAGATAAAAGTTTTGGAAAAGAAATTATAATAGAGGTTTTTATATAGAAGAAATATCGTCGTCTGGGTAGTTCGGGATTCTTGGGAACGAAAGAAGACAGAGAAACGTAGGATTTATTAAACTGCTTAAATCATTCAATTCGAATCGAATTCATTCACTCGGGACTCAGCTAGATTGCTTTAATCTCGGTTCTTTGGAAAGAGAATTATTAATAGACAGTTTATAGATCTAAAGCAGCCCAAAGATCGAAATATATATCTCTTGATTTTCTAGACAGCCAATCAGCTGCCAAAGCAGCCAATTCAAATCCAATTCGGTCAATTGGGATTCCTTCAAACTTTCTGAATTCGAAGTGAAGTTTTTCCCCGAGAATCTTAAGTTAATTAACATTTAATTAAGAAAGAAGAAAGTCCTTCGATTCCTGGCATTTCGAACTGTTGCTTCTGCCAAAGAGGGCGGGAAGGTGGCCGAAACTTTCAGACAGAAATTTCATTGAGGGTCCCAGTGTCGTTCAGGCCGCTCAGAGTCTATGGAGCCAAGTTTGATTTTGTCATTTCGTTTTCAACAGGGCAAGGAGCTGCACCACAACGTCTCGGCCGGAATTATATTGTCGGATCAATCCTTAGTACTGCAAAGCGTGTCCCGGGCCTCGGCTGGTGATTACACATGCCTCGCTTCCAATTCGGAGGGCAAAGGGCCAAGCAACCCGGTCACCTTGCGTATACGATGTAAGTAAAGGACACCCACACACACACACACACACGCACGCATATATAAAGGATGTCTGCGAAGAAATCCTTGTATTCAGATGGGAAGCCAATCTGCTTACGGCAGCCGACAGCTTTGGCATTTGGCTTTGGCAGGAGAAGAGAAGACGGCGGCAGAGGCAGCCATTTTGTGCGAAATCCTTGGCTGCGTAATTTCAAAATTTAATCCTTAAGTTTTGAATGGCCCTTAATGCATTTGCGTTGCCAAGGGTTCATTGCTACCTTGGCCGAGGTCCAAAAAACAAAAGCCGCATGCAAGTTGAGTTTTCGGCTTGCGCCTGAAAATGGCAACCCGAATTCGAGCAGACGGACCTTCCATTTCCTGTCCCCCCACCCTTCGCCACGTTAATGACCAAGATTATGGCACAATGAATGCATTGCCTGCTCCTGGTTGGCACTTAAATGATATTAGAGCAAAGTGCGCTTCACTTAAATGACCAGCCAGTGGGCTGCCGGGTGGGTGGACCCACTTGAAATTCATTCATTGAAGTTTTTGGCCTTGCCAGCGCGTTCATTGCTGTGGGAATTAAGCCAAGTTAACAGGACCTTAAATATTTCAATGAGCAGCAAAGAACTTAAATTATTTATTTGACCCCATCGCCATCCCTTCCATTGTCTCTCCATAGATGCCCCAGTGTGCGCCATCGAGCATGAACTGCTCCTGGGCGCCCTCAAGCATGAGACCCTGGCGCTGAGATGCGAAGTGGACTCATCGCCGCCGGCCGACTCCTTCCACTGGACGTTCAACTCGTCGGGCGAGCAAACCGAATTGCCCGCCCGCCTCCACACCAGCGAGGTGAGCACCACGCATACCCACGCCCGCCCCTGGGGGTGGCTGGGAATTTAGGGCTTAAATGGCTTTCACTTGACTCTATTGTTATCTAATTACTGTCGTTGCGCAGACGGGAATGTCGCGTTTGAATTATACGCCCAGCAGTGACCTGGACTACGGTACGATTTCCTGTTGGGGCAAGAACTCGATTGGGATGCAGAAGAGTCCCTGCGTGTTTCAGATTGTGGCTGCCGGTAAGCATTTTCCGCTATTTGGCATTTCCGGGCCACCACGACCAGTCAATGTGCATTTTGGGCATTTTCCAGGCCGGCCATTTCCATTGCAAAATTGCACGGTGACCAATCAGTCGGCGGACTCGCTGCAGGTCGAATGCGTTGAAGGATTCGATGGCGGCCTGCCGCAGAACTTCATGCTGGAGCTGGTCGAGCTGAACAATCTGCGGCTGGCCAGGAATCTCACAATCAATGTAAGTGGAAAACAGAAAAGTCCCCAACGATTTTCTTTAACTTTAAGTGGTTCCAGCGCACTCCTGTGAGCTTTGTCATCGAGAACTTGGACCCCACGGCCACCTACCGCATGATCATCTTTGCCGTGAATGCCAAGGGCCGCTCCGAGCCCACCATCATCGACGACATAAACTTCAAGGGCGTGGCCAAGTACACAGGTGATTAGGCCTACAGGGAAAGAAAGATTTAAAATGTTCTAAAAACCAATAATCTATTTACCTCTTTAGGGGCTTCCACGGGTCTGTCCATGCCGCTGTCGCCTTTCCTGGCCGGCCTGACGCTTTTCTGCGGCCTGCTCTTTGCCATTTCCTGCATCATCCTGGCTGCCATCTACCGCAGGTTCTCCAACCGGTAAGTCCAGCTGGCCAACTACCCAAGTGTCTTCTTGAATCCCCTTTGTGTCTTTGACAGGCGCAACGACAACAATCTGAAGGCCGCCAAGCACACGCAGCTGGACATCCCAGCCGACTGCCAGTTGGATCCACTGCATCCGAGCCTGCATAGAAGCGGCAGTCAGAACGACCCGAACAACCACCAGCCGCACCACAGCCTGCTGCCTGGCAGTGCCTGTGACAACCGCAATGCGGTGGACGGCGGCAGCCTGGGGGATCCGGGCATCGACAGCGGGCTGAGGTCCTCCTCAATGGGCCTGGCCATGGGCACGGACACCCTGCGCTCGGTGGCCCGCAGCAGGCACAGTCCGCAGCAGCCCAGCGATCCGGTCGATGTCGACGACACCGATCCCGATGTGATTCCCAATCAGTACGGTAAGTAAACCCACCAGAGTAGTCAAGGACATCGATAGATAATTGGAAATTGCAGAGAAACGGCCGCTGAAGTCTGTGGTGGCTTCGCCGCTGTTCACCAACCCAACGACGCGTCTGATGCAGCGCGACTACTGCGGCGGCCGAGACGTGGAGCACGCGAAGGCCGGCGTGGATGGTATAGGTTCTAGTCTAGGAGCTTCTGAAGCTCTGCCCATGCCCAGCATACCCCTGATGAGCAGCTCCGGCAACGAGGTGCTGCACTACACCTTCCGCCCAAGTAAACAAATTGTAAGTCTTCAAAATTCTCAACTTCTCATGAAGTTTCTGATGGATTGTTTTTTTGGTGGGACAGAGCTATGCAACTTTAAATAAGAAAGGCATTACCACGTGCAGTCCGCCGCATGGTTCGATGTCGTATAGTGTAAGTACATCAACGCCATCATCGTCATATCATCTAACGCCGCAGCCGATGGAGGTTAGTTTGCTCAGTCCGAATAATCCATCGGTGACGTCATCGCTTAGCGAGTACCGATTTCGACCGGAGGTGGTCACCACATCGAATCGCATACAGGAAAGTTGTATATAAAATGGACTTCCACCCACACACACACCCCCCACACACATACACACCTACATTTATGTTGTATAATCATAGTTGCATATCAGTAATCGAGAGGAAAATATGCGCAAATGTCTGAGTGTACAAACAAGAAACAAAAGTGAATTAGTTGTATTAATCCCATGAATATCGTGTCGTAAGATAACCCGACGATGCTTCAGATATATACAAACATATATACATATTTAAATATATATATAAACCTACCATTTGTGTAACTCATCGCATGGTTTGAGGAAAGACTTTCTATGTGTGTAAGATTCCCGCGATTTTGTTCAATGATTTTAAAGTCCAAATGCCAAAAGTGTAGTTGCTCGTCCTTCTACACTCTGTATCCTTGTTTCCTTGTAAATAACCTTAAACGAATGTGTGTTGTAATTAGGGAAACCGCTTCCGCTTCTGCTGAGTTCGAATCCCCATAATCCTGCTCCCTTGCTATCCTTTTTAACCCCAGCTTCGTTTTGGTGGATGCTGCGCTTTCGCCACTCACTTGACTGCCTCATGAGAACGCGCGAAATCTAAAATTTCATATTTGCCACGATCGTCTTCGTATCCACAGGATCTGCACTCTCCACGGCATGGCAGAGTCCTGCTGGAGTCGCATTTATGAGAATATCAAAGCATATCCTCAGCAAACAAAAAGTATTACCAATAAATCAATATCACTGTCCCCGACGACATATCCACAAAGCAGTTCAACACGATCAGACGATGATTGAAGAGTCTAAGATTAAAGATTACCATAACCTATCCTATCCTATTCAATATACATAGTTATAATTGTAGGATTATCTCAGACTTAAGATCAGTGTGTACATATCTATAAATAGTGTTCATATCTTGGCCTCAACTCCATGCTAGCGAAAATGTTTCCCCCCAAACGTTTTTTGTTGTACTGACTAAATGAGAGATAGCAACGATTGATCGATTGATCGTCCGATCGATCACCTTAGCTTAATTGTAAATATCTCTTAAGTTCTCTAGTTCTAAGTCAAAGTCGTGTTCGCCCCACAGTTTCCCTTTTTCTCGCCCATTTATAGAAGAATTCCCTCCCTCCACTTGATCTTGGAGAGTTTAAGAATCCTGCATATTGTGTATGCGTGACATTCACTGCCTTTTCAACTGTCCAATTGTCCAACTGCCCGACTGTCCGCCTGTTGCTGTTTAGTTGTCGTTGTTGTCCTGTTTGCTTTTAGGAAACCGTTAGACAATTTCTGGACCCGCCCCAACTCCTCTTTTTGTACAACTGTAAGCGAACCATTCAAAGATTAGTGTAATTCAATTAGTTTTTTTGTAACTAATTAGGACGAACGAAAGATGAAAATGAAAAATACAAAATAAATTGGAAATTATAACTTGGACTCGTTGGGAGTGTTTTCTTTTTGGCTGGCTGGGTAACTCAACACTTTGATAAGCACTTGGGCAGCAGGAGGTATTCCGGACGCAAACCTAACTCCTGCGGCACTAGTACTTAGGTAAGTGATTCGTTAAAGGAACCTGGAACACTGCAACTCACCCGACAGATGCGCTGCTCAACTGCTCAACGAGGGCCTGCAATTGAAAAATACTCCTTATTAATGTAAATGCCTTTTGAACTATGCACTCTGTCATTCATCCACAATTTCGGTTCATTTCATTTACATTCACAGCTATAAATACATTAATTCAAATATCCCGCTGTCCGGATGTGCGTGTGCGCGAGTGTGCAAGTGTCGTCGTCGTGTCAGGCGTCTTTATAAATCTTTTGAAATGTTTTCTATGAGTGGCGGACAAAAAGTCACCATCTCCACCGCCCCACATTCCCGCAACGCCAACGCCAATGCCGGGCCGTGCCGGGCCCCGTGTATCTCTCTCTCTCTCTCTGGGCAGCTGTGTACTTGTGCATCTGGGTATGTACATACGGACAGCGGACAGCGGACATATTGCCCTCTGACGTCTCCTGCCAGCAGCGGACTGGCTGGCTGGTAACCTCTCTTATTACTTGCACATAATACATAAGTTTATTAAATTTAAATTGGCTTAATTGACCCTCATTCGTTTTCCGTTGCTGTTGCTGCCGTTGTTGTTGTTGTTGGCGTTGACGAGGGCAGCGCTGCCGGCTTCGTTGTAGGCGATTCTGTTGTTGTTGTTGCTGCTGCCTTCGTTGCGCAGCATTCAAAGTCAATTGAATTTAAACGAATAAAACTACACACACTCCCACGCACACACACATACACACTCGCTTTAAGATACGAAGAACACGAGCTGAAAACAGTGCAGGAATTGTTGTCGCTGGCGTTGCATTGTTGCTGCTGCTGTTGCTGTTGTCCTGCCTTTTGAAAACTTTGCCAGTCAAATCGGCATTTTATTTGTTGCAACACTTTCATTATTCGCCCGAATTAATCTCACCAAATTAAGATTGAAAATCCAGCTGTAAATTGCCCGAGAGACTCGCATTCAATTCATCCTTTCATCCACCCATGAATGAGGGCGGGGCGGGCACAAACATTCCAAGATTTCCTTCCGTAGAGGAATTATGCGAATAATGCGATTGCAATTTGACTGCCTTTGTGATTCGACCAACCGCGCGGCGCTGCTCAACTGTCCTGACCTCCGTAGAGTGTCAATTATTCGAATTGAATTTGATATTCTTGTCGAGAATATCGGGCGGGGCGAGTGTGTATTTCATTTTAAATTGCTTAATTTAATTGAACTTGCTGAGCCCGAGAATTGTGAGCAGCGAAGCTTCAAAATGCCACTCAAATCAAAGTGAACAAATTGCTGCAAATATTTCCGTTTAATTTCTCTGGCCCTGCGTCTCTTTTTTTTCGAGTAGAGAGATTTCCAAGCGCCTTTGTAATCTGAATGCCATCCACACTCACACACACGCGGGCCCTGCTCTCGGCCAGGGTTGCCATTGGCCCGGCCAGGGGCGGGGGCGTTGCAGATAAGGAATTTTTGAAAATTTTGTAACTCAACTTACTCGGCTTTTTTTTTCCAGCGTGTCACTTCCTCAGGCCCTTGCATTTCCCTAGCCCCAAATTCCGCACGCGTTGCCAGCCTCAGCCTCGCCTCCATTTCGCCGATTAAGATTATCGGGGTCTTAACCCCGCCAGCCGGGAGGGAGCAGAGCTGCCGCCGGCTTAGCCTCTCCGCCGGACAACTGATAGAGTGAATGTGGATGCTGTGGGCTGGCGAGCGGCGGTGCCCGGACGAACGTCGCTGGACGAGTGCGATTCTTCAACTGATTTGTGCAGTGATCGCTCGGGCAGTCGTTGGATTTTTGAAAATAACCATCACCAACGCCAGCGCCATCAATTTATGGCCGAGCGGCAGAACGTCTCTCCGCGAGAGACGCCCTCATCAGTCGTCTGTGTGTGTGTGTGTGTCGTGTGTGTGGCTGTCAATTCAGAACCGCAACAAAAAGAACCACCACACTGGCATTTGATTATTACAATAAGCCGGGCCGGGCGGCCACTGTCCCGCATTTTCGAGAGTCTCCATTGTAGTTTTTCCTCAACTCACTCCCTCTCGCTCTGTGTGTGTCTCTGTCGGTGCTGTCAGCGCCGGGGAAGATTAGGCTGCCCGCTGCCCGCTTAGGGAAATTGAATTGGTCAAGCCGGCGTTGGAAAATCCACCCCAACTGATTTTCCTAAAACGCTCGTTATGGATTGCCTTCCCTCGATCGGTGCGCCCGCCCGTTATGAGGGTCAATCAAAGTCACACGAAGGCAGCCCGCAAAGATTCCAAGTGGATAGAAGAATTTCAATTAATTTAATTGAAAGTACAACTCACGATGCCCGGCTAAGCGGCGCGGGGCGTTGGCGCGAGGGGCACTCAGGCCAGCGTTTTGTGAAGATCGCCGTTAATTTTGAGCTGCAAACTGAGCCGGGCGCGTCTGTCGTCTACGTGATTTAATATGGCTTCCTTATTACGCCGCCACACACACACACACCGAGCACATGACATTTAAATGGGCCGCCCGCGCCTCGCCAGCCCGCAGCCGGCGATTGTAAAATTGCAGCAAGTCCATTTGACTGCCGGCATCGCGGCCTCGCCAGGATGCCAGGATGAGGTTGAGCCAACTTAAATGGCTGTCATCTACATACGCTGCGGGGGGGAAGCGGTCGTGCGTCTATTGGAAAACGTGCCCCAGCCTTCCCCGAAAAAAAAAGTATAAAAAAAGGACCAACGGCTTTGACTGCGGTTAACCCTTCCCTTGGCAGGCGGGCGGGGGGCACATCGATTTTCGCACACATTTTGCTGGGGACGGGGCCGCCACAAAGATTAAGGTGAAATCCACAAATTTGGCGCAAATGAATTTTCTTTTTATGTTTTTTACACATCTTAAATTTTTTATTATTATGCCATCGTCGTCGTCGGCAACGGCAACGGCAACGGCAACGGCATCGGCATCCTTTGTTGTTCGATCCTCATTCTATTACACTTAACTTGCCCCAAGACCGACCCACCCCCCGTTGCCGTTTCGGTTTCGGTTGCGTATGCGAATCGGAGAAATTTGCGTGCGTGTTTTGAATGAGAATTTGTTGCATATTTGCCTGTTTTTCGGTTACGAGTTGCCGCCCTCCGCCCACCACGCCCCCTTTTTGTGGGCGCTTTAGAGGAGAGAATAAAAATGGGCCAGGGAATAAAAGTAGACAAGGCGAAAGGGCAACTCAGTCCGGCATCTCCTCCCATAATCAACGTAGGAAGGGGCGAGTGTAGTTGTTGTTGTTGTTGTGGCATAAAAAAGTAGCAAATTCCCCTGTTGCGTATGAATTTTTTTGGCTGCCCTGGCGAAGTGGAAGGCATTTTCGCTTGGGGTAAATGTGATTTATATTGATTGTAATCGTGGGATCGCGGCAGCTCACCTGCACCCTCCAAAACCCAGACGTTGGCCAAGGAAATTAAAGTTTTCCTTGGCTCCGCACAGTGGGACAAACAGCAGCAGTCGCCTTGCATTTCAAGACCCGCATTTGTGTGTGTGTGTGGCGGCTGAGTGGCTGCCTGCCGGCGACAGCCAGTCACCCTCATTGACGCAGCCAGCAGAGGAGGAGGAGAAGGCGTGCGGTGTGGGGAGTTGTTGCGTGTCAAGGACTTGGACTCCTTTTGGTCTTGTTGTTAATTTTAATTAGGTTGCAACACATTTGTACGTGCCACAAGCAACCAAATTACCCACCCAAGATACTCAAAATGCAATTCACAAATGGCCCCCGCCCCCAACCCACAAAACGTGAATTTGAAATACAAAATCCTGCGAGGCGGCAACGCGGCATCGCCTTTGGCCAGGCCGACCAGAAAACGAAAGTGCCGCACGGAATGATCTTAATTACGTTCTCTGCAACGACACCTGGCAACCCTCATCTGCCCCCGACCCCCAACCAGAAACTCCTTTCTTTTTATAGCCTGCGGAAAGGTAAATTCCAAGTTCCTATAAATCAACCCACACACTCAGGCACACCGACGGTGGCCACAAGTCATTCCATTTGAATTTGTCAAAATTTGTGAAGGTGTCCTTGGGTGGCCGTGATTAACATAAACCGCTTGGTCCTGGTCCTGCCAGACAATGCCCAGCAACTTTCTTAATAATGCGAACTGCCCAGCTGCCCATTGGCCCACCTGCCCAGCTCGCCTGCCCCCGATTCGGGGCTCTGTTGGCGGCGCCTCTGCTGAATTTATGGCCGGCAAAATAAATACGCAAAAGATGACATATGATTTGACCCGAAAGATAAAACTGTCTGAAAACAAATATTTCCGCTTGTCCATATAAAATGCGTACGTACATATGTCCTTGCTGGCTGCCCAGGATGGATGGCCCGAGGAGCTGATGGGCAATCCGTTGGCGCCGCCACCGACCACAGCGCGTTTGTCCTGGCCGCCCAGACACCAAGAGGACAGCGGCAGTTCCAGCTTGTTTATTTAAGGTCCTGGCCTCCTTGCTCCGTCATTATTAAGGACATCATTCAACTTCAACTAGTTGGCTGTCGGCTGTTGGTCGGTCGGCTGGTGCGGCTTTTTTTCGGCCATTTTCGTGTGGTAATTTGTAACACACACACTCACACACACACAGACGCGGACGTATGGCCATGCTACTTATGCAAATAAACAGAAGGATGTGTGTGGGCGGGCCGAGTGGGTTAGATTTCAACTTGTTGTTCGCCGCGGCGCCTTCCGAGCCGCTCCTTCGGCCTTAGTCAATTTGTAATGCGATTGTCGCACATGGAAATTGGATACATTTGGTTAATTAATTTACGGTTTATTGGTATCCTTTCGGCTCGCTCCTTTCGACCGGCGTCAAGCTGCCGTTCGGAGTCGCTGGTCAATTGGATGCTCAAGTAAATCAAAAAAGGACAGCCACCCGAAACCAACTAATGAGGGAGGAGCGGATGATTGGTTAGTTTTTTGTTGGTTTTTCTGGAGCTGCTAGAAATGTTCTACAGCAGCCAGAGTTTGTTAGCTTCCAGAAGGTTCCACAGCCGCCGGTTCAGGGCTGTCGAACCGGTTTGTTTTCTTGTTTTACTAGAGAGATCCATAAGGACAGATAAACCTAAAGGACAGCAACCTCTTTATGTCCGTTTGCTCATCTGTTAGTCTTTACTTTTGCCTACTTTGCCTCTCGTCCGCTGAGTTCGTCAGCTCGTCTGTCAGTCTCGCTTGCTGGCTCCTTTGAATCTCAGTATTTCCATTTAAAAGCAATGAATATATCATGGGGAATTCATGCTTTGCTAATAAATTTAATAAATGAAAAATAAATTAAATAAAGAAAGAGTATCACCACTTAAGTATTTCCTTCTGTCTGTCTGTCTT
Organism: Lissocephala sabroskyi; assembly: GCA_037075105.1. Taxonomy (NCBI): domain Eukaryota; kingdom Metazoa; phylum Arthropoda; class Insecta; order Diptera; family Drosophilidae; genus Lissocephala; species Lissocephala sabroskyi. The sequence goes on from JBAMCP010000012.1 coordinate 49,851, forward strand.
TTTAGCATAAAATGCATAAATTCTTGAAAATTTCTATCGGCTTCTGCTTTCTTAATTCCCACACACCCTGGACACAAACCATTTCGGCGCAGTGACTGTGGACAAGTTTGTATGCCAGTTTCCGACCTTAGTCTGTTCCACAACCAGCTTAAGCCCTTGCAATAAAATTATTGCCAATTAAAATTCTTCAACTCAAGCTGCTTGATTAGTTTTTATTTATATTTAAATTTAATTATGCCAGTTTTTTTTTACCCATTTGCTGCCCTATCCTGTTCTGCAACCATTTTTGTTTCGTTGGTGGATGTTTGTCTACCCGTTTGAGGGCTTAGCCTGGTTTTCAACCATCGCGGAACTGAGGGCCCTGGCAATCCAATTCCCCACCATGTATGCCGTTTTCTAGAGCCGTTTGTTCAGCTCCTTAAGGACGCTAAAATTCCATTTAATGTACCACTTCTATTAATGTATAATAGGCGGTAGAAATATCAAGTGTTTTATATTTTGTATATTGTCAAAAAATAATTTTTTTGACTTGCATTAACGTCAGCAAATCACCCATAGATGGCGCCAGTCTGCTCCAAACCTTCCACACAATCGTTCGGCCAAAGAAACAATTTCTCACAGTTTTCAGATCTTTTTGACCGTCTTTGCTTTACTGACGCTTGAAGCTTCCTAAATTCAGCTTACCTGAGATGAAACCTAAGAAGTTTGGACTCCCACAGACGCTCAAAATCTCGCTGCTTTCATGCTTTCAACGGTTTCCTTCCCACGGCAGAGGCGAAAACCGAAAGCAAATTAAACAATTGAGAGCCGTTTAGGATTTCCTTGTCGAGCCACCGCCCACTTTAGCCAGAGAATTATAGTATTTGCCCCTCACGATCCGAGGGATCGACAGGCAGCCGCAATTATCGCCAGCCCGCCCGCCGATCCTCCTATTTCATATCGAATTTCCCTGGCCAGCCATAAACGCCGCCATAACTTGCAATCCGCAGCCACAACACCTCAGGTCACCCATTCAACATACTTACAGCTGGCCATGGATATTCATTTGCCCATCGATTTGGCTGCCCATTTGTCTCGCCACGGAGCAGGGCCGGCCGCCTTGCCTAGATATTTTCTTCTTCTAATCAATTGCGCCAGCCCAATGCCAATTACTGCAAGCGGCTGCACTCTCAGCGTGCCGGCCACTCACCGCTGGCGGCGGCTGTGGCAGCTGCCCCAGCCTGGCTGGGGGCAGGTTCTCTGCGCGTGTCAGCGGCAGCCGTAAATGATGTCCACTTGCCTACACAGAGCGAGAGAGAGAGGAGAAGGGGAGGAGACCCCTGGGGATCTACAAGCCGAGGTGGCTGGTGGCACGCGGCCTGCGGTGGGCGGGGCGACCGCCTGCTGGGCCCGGGTGATTTCGAGTTATTGCAGTCGACGGGCAGCTCAAAACAGCGGACGGCATCAGACTCCCAGCATTTATGGCGTGTAATGCGAATCCGTAGTTGGCCAATCGAATTTTCTACAACCACCAGAAATTTAGAAGTTCCTTGCGGAGGAGGAGGAAAAACTGAAAACAGAAGAGCAAAGAAAAATAGCAAACAAATTTACTGCCAATTTGCTGCTCATTTCGTTTAGACGGTGACATGGCCCATGTGCGTGGCCGGGGAGAAAATACTCACAGCACTTTTGGCTCGTATGTGTTTCGCATTTTTACACTTAATTGCTCCGCTTTGGCTGCAAATTGAACTGCCACGCCCCCGCAACCAACCCCCTTCAACCATCCTGGCAATTGACCAGAGACGCCGCCGCAAAAAAAAAAGCGCAACTGCAACGGCCACGGCATCAGGAACTTTTCCCATGTACACAAACTCGGGGGCTTATAAATTTTTGAACACACACACACACGAAGGGGGTGGGGGTGGGTGGTAGTTTTGCTGAGTTTTTGGCGTCTCGATAACGTTTAAAATACCCGAAAAACCCCCGAACGTACGAATGAACAAACAAACTATTTTTGGCCGATAATCGCCGTCAATTTCAATGCACTGACTGCGTTCCTCGCCGCGGCTAAAATTGCGCAATTTACGCCAACTTTTTTTGGGAGGAGTCCTGGCCTGGCCAACGCCTCTCGCCTTATAATTTTTTGGAAATTTATTGCGTGTTGTTTTCTGGTTGCCACGGTGGCCATTTGAAGTGAACTCATCACTGGGCCGGGCCGGGCCGATCCCTTCATTCAAATTTATGCGCTAAAACTTCCGTTCATTTATTTAAAAATCGCATGCAATTTGATTTCGTCCTGTGCGAGAGAGAAAGAGAGAAAAAAAATGGCCGGGTTATTCATTTAAATTATAAATGCATTCGGCATGTTTAATTTTTGAGTGCGGCTGCAGTGCCGGCAAGCCACCGGGCACCAGGAGTCCTGCCAAAGGGACGAGAGACATTTGCCCAGCCAGCACATTCGATTCGCATTAATCTTCATTTGTTTTAGAATAGACTGGTGGCGCTGCCGTTGGTGGCGCCACAGCTGCTGCCCGGGCCCTTGCGCCAAAGGACAAATACAAAATCCAAAAGCACAAATGTCGGCTGCGGCCGCATCGACAGCCCCGCCACCACTGACAGACGGCCCAAGGAGCAGGGCGACCATTCACCGGTCCTCGCTCGTCGGGGTAGAAAAGAAAAGCCATAGGTCATAAATTAGATTTTCCATTAAGCATATAAAAGCACCTTTTGGTTATCCTCAAATGCGTCCGTCCCGGGGCCCAAGTGAATCGAAGAAAAGCATTGAATAAACGAAAGAAGCTCGCAAGGACCAACGGCTGGCCATGCAGCGCTCGGGTAAATGCAGGCGACAACCCTACTGCCGCCATATTGAATGGATTTTCACGAACGTGCAGAAAACTTTTCCTGTCACACACACACACACACACACAGACGGGGGGTCAAATATATTTCCATACCAAAATCAAAAGGCGGTTTGGGGGAAATTACTTTAATCAGGGGGTGGGGGTGGGTGGAAATCCCGTAAATGTAATGAGCCGTTTTTGGCAGCCAATAAAAAGTCATATAAACATTTCAATTAACGTGGCCCACACGTAGTCCTGGCCCCTGCCGCCGAGGACCTGACAGGAATCGACGAATGAGCCGTTTCGTTTGATAAATTGAAGCAACAGCGCAGAACTCGTAGGACGAAGGACTCGAATTCATTTCGTTCGAATTCATTCCATTGCCTGGCTAATTTACTGAGGAAATGACCAACACACTCGCACGCACAGAGGTGGGAGCTGGGGGTTCCGCTGTGTCACCTGCTAGGGGCGGCGGCCAAGAAATGAAGACGACGCGAAAGCAAAAACCCCAAAAAGGGCGCAGGACAAAGGACGACACAAAAGTGTCGTATTCAAGGTCATAAAACGTGCGTCATGACCGGTAATCAAAGCATGAAATTAATTTCCAATTGATTTTGGACCCCATCGGCGCGGCCCCGGAAGTTGGCCAACGGAAGTGCGAAACGATAAACAGCAGCGGCCAAGGACATCCAACGACGACGGCTTTGCCAGGCTCGAGGGGCTGCCAAGGCATTAAACGATCAAGCGTTTAATGACAGCCGGCCAGCCGCCATTGATTTGCCAAATTCAAGCCGCCAGCACGAAAAACCAAAGGCCCGATGGGCGGGCGGCGATTGGCGTGGGTCGTTGGTTGTTGGCCGCTGGCGGCTTTGAGTCAACACAGCCGCAGGACCCTGGGCGACACTTGGCGACACACACACCCACACACACACATGGACACACTCATAGTCAATGGCTGGCCGGGCCCATAAAACTGTCCCTCATTCAGAGTTGGACTTGCCGGCCGTTGTTGCTGCCGCCGTTGTTGCTGCTGCCGTTGTTGCTGTTGTTGGCGGTTGGCTATAAACATCAATATGACCAATGCCCAGCTGGGCTGGCTGTCCTGCCGCTCCTGCCACTTTGGCAAACAACTGAAGCGGGGCATTTAATGTCGCTCTGGCTGTCATCACCCAAAATCGAAAAACCAAAAGCGAACCAACCAAAAAAAAAAGATGGTCGGCCATCGACACGCCACTCGAGTTGGCCGGCAGCCCTGCAGGCTAAAATATGCACAGCATCCTTGACAACCAGCGGGCCGTCTGTCTGGCTGGCCTAATGTCGGAATGGTTAGTTTCACTTTTTGCGTCAGAAATCGTAAAATTTGATATAAAATTTTACGAGCGTGTGGCTGGCCGGCCGCCCCTGAGCCTCTGTGATGTGTCTCGAGTGCGCTGTGGTTGCCCAAGGGGCAGGGGGAGGCCAACAAATTTGTCGCCCGTTTTGTTGGCCTACTCGGCAGGCGGCTGTTTCTGGTCATGGCCAAAATTTTGATGCTTGACTAGAAACGACAGTTGAAGTGGCCCTGCCACGCCCCCTCTGCCTACCCTAACAGTCGTCATCGTTCGCGATGTCAGGGTTGTCGCTGGTAATAAATCATTTATGCAAGTGTCTGTGGGCTAGGAATAAAAATTTAAGCAAGAAATTTGTTTTCCAATTTTGGGCTTGTTAAAAATTTAAGGACCCAACTCCAGTCGACTCCTGTAAGAGGCACTTTGTGGTTGCCCTCGACTGTTTGCTTGTTTGTCTTTTCGTTCGAACTTTGAATTGCCGAGGTGTCTGGGTGTGCGAGGGTGTGTGTGTGTGTGTTTTGAATTTATGGCTGTGCAAGTGAATGTGCACTTAATCCTGCCAAGCTTATAATATGCAATAATCTCCACTCACACTCCAAGGCACGCAACAAGCGGAAGGACAACCAGGAGCCGACTGAAGGGGGGGGGGGGGGGTTGTGTCCTACATATGTCCATATGTATATTCATGAGCAATATATTTTATAAGCATCATTGTGCATATTGGATAAAAATAAGCTTAAAATACAAAACGTACCCCTTCCCCCACCCACCGACAGCATCCACAAACGCCTTCCAAGGGGAGGGTAACGGTAACTTGCAAGCCAACCAACCGTCGAACCAGTAAAAAGCAATCAGACGGCACACACACTCGCACACCCGCACAGTCGTCCTGGTGGAAGTTGGCAGCCATTGTGCCCAAATGCTTGCCAGAGCCTCAAATATCCTTTTCAAATTGTACCCAAGCGCACCGAACGTACACTCCTTCCTCTCTCTCTGTGTGTGTGTGTAAGTCTATTGTGTGTGTGTGTGTGTGCAGCAGCAACAAAATATTTACAAAATTGTAATGGAATATCAACAGATCATAAAATCATGCACATTTTATTTGTCGTAAAAGAAAAAAAGAAATGATGCCCCAAAGTATCTGTGAGTGTGCTCAGCAGCATCTGCGGTTTGTGGGCGGCCGGGGGGCGTGGCGGGGCGGCGGGGAAATGTGTGCGAATATTGAAAATAAAATGAAAATATTTTATATGCATTACAATGCCAGCGTCGGCCAATATAGAAAATTGTGGTATTTATTAAATGGCTTCAGCTTTTGGCTGCTCCCCCACCCCCTAAAACTCAGCAAGGACCCTTAAAGGCTTTGCTTTTTAGTACAGCATCAGGACCGTCGGCTGGTTTAGTTTTTATGTCCGTCTGGAGAGCAACGGCCAAGGACATCACGACGGGCGCCTTTTCTTAGTTAATTTCCAGTAGCAAGTGGTCAGGGCCAAAGCTTAAATTGAGTTAGGAACCCTGAGAAGGCCTCCCATCCATTTGCCTTTGGAAAGTTGCGGTTAATTTTTCTGATTTTTAACGAGAATTTTTAAGCAGTCCGTCCCCCTCCCCCCCTAGTTAACGGGAAAATGGCTGGCAAACACTTAAACTTTTACGATGAACTGTAAGTCATCAATGCCCCTGCCCCTGCCACGCCCCCGTCTGTGGGCTAGAAAACGAAATTTTTTATATGATTTATCTTGGGGTCTCAAATTTGATCGCTTGGGTTTGATGATTGGCAGGCCGAAGATCTCGAAATCAATAAGCAAACTTATAAAGCTTCTTTGTTTTGGAAATTTCTGAAAAATCATTAAAATAGATTTAAGTGCCTGTTGGGGGAGCCGGTTAATCGATTTTATTTAGAGGCTTTTTATAATTAATTTGTTGGGGGAAACTGAAAATTTATTCTGAAGGGAGTCGAGTCCATAAAATTCGAGTAAATTTAACAGCAGGTGTTTTTTATAATGATCATTAACTTAATCCTCATTGGGAAAGAATAAGAAACTGAAAAAAAAACTTTGGCTGCCTTGGTTGCTTCGGCTACTTAGAAGAAGAAGAAGAGCGTAAAGTTTTAACAAATTGAGCTGCTGGGGCCCCCCGAGTGAGAGTAAGAGAGAAAAAGAAGCAAAGGCGTCGAGGGCCGAGAAAATATATAAAGAACCGTTGCACAAGCGCGTAAGTTTTGTTTTGGTGTCGTTCAAACGGTTGTGAATGGGGGAGGGGTGAGGGGGTCTGGGATATTTGTTTATGTAGGCTGGTCGCGAGAGGCGGCTGTGGCCAGCTGATCAGGCACAGTGGCTCCCCCAGCGGAATAAAAAAGAACTCATATAAGTGGCGAATATCTTATGCACCGGGGAAGGGCGGGGAGAGCTGTTAGTTCTCAAAATGTGCAGGCGACTCAGCCCTCAGCCGTAGAAGAACAAAGAGAGATCAAAGAGATTGACTCAGCCGTAGGAGGAAGAGAAATCGGAAGCGTTGGCTCAGCTGTAGGAGAAAAAAGGCCAAAGGGACTGAGAAACTGCTCCAAAAATATTTTTTTAATATATTTTTTTTTTTTTTGAGTGTTGTTAGAATTAAAAAACAAAATAAATATAGCCATGCCCGTCTGTCTGTCAGTCTGTCCAAAAAACGAACCACAACAGAAGAGAATTTAGCTTTGCATGCCCAACGAAAGTAAAAGATCTAAGAATAAATAAACTGATTAAGCAGCGTTAGGCGGGGACAGTAAATTGAATGGTGACCACTTCAGAACACCGTCTGTTAGGCTGCCCTTGCCGCATTTGAAGAATATATATTTTTTTTTTTAACTTTCTTTTATTAAAAATAATAATAAAATAAAATATTATTTAAATTTATCACTGCCACACCCACATCCGCCTTTTTTAATCCGATATAATTTGATAACAAATGCCAGAAAGCGTGAGAAGCTTGAGAATCGCGAGCGCTTGCCCTGTTCTATTTTTAGCACAGCGACGCTGCGCCGCTGCCGACTTGCGGCGTCGCAGCGAATGGGCCAGCCAATCAGGCAACGTTATTAAGCGCGCACTAACGGAGAGGCAATAAATTAGGGAGCTTCGTTATTAAGGTGCGTCCAATATTTTATTTTATATTTAAAATATATAAAAATTGAAAAATCAAATTGACTTTGTCAATCGACTTAAATACATCCATATTTTCATCTGTAAATTTTTCGGTCGGACTCAAAATTTTAGCACCTTATTCTAAAGGACTGGAAAAAGCCACAGATACCAAATTTTGTCAGAAAATGTAAATTAGGTGTACCTAATGTAAGAAAAAAATTTTGCTTCGAAATTTCTAACCTGAGACCTTGGGCGTGGTCAAACAGTAAATCTCTGATAAAACAACCATTTATATAGATATATTATTCAAACTGAGGGAAATAGTGTTAATTGTTGTTATACATCTTTGTGCAAAATTATATATATTTATGTTAAGAAACTTAGGAGATATAGATAAAAATAGCAATTTTAATGCCTCTTTTTAAAGCTCTCTAACTTGACTTATAAAAGTGCTATAGTCACCAAATTTGGTAAAAATATTGGGTAATCTATGGTTATCAAATATTTCGATAAACATCATCAATACCTCACATATAACTTGCGCTTTTGTATCTTTAAATATACCTCTAAATTGACTAAAACTTTAAATCGTCATATCTCTTAAAATCCCTGAAATACATCAAAAGTATGTATGGAAATGTTATTTCTATTGAAAAAATCTTTCGTTTGACACCAAGATCGACTATATCCATGCAGAAATAAGGAAAATCGAATATTTACGTTTTTTGCCCCAAAAAATGACTTCGGAATGCAATCAAACTTCGGCGCCTGTGATGAAATCGAGAGTCAGGCAGAGAACGCAGGTTCGATTCCTGGGGAAAGCAGTTCCAAAAAATGGTATTATATGGTTATTTTTATAGATTATATAACTATCTATGTTTTTTTTTTTAAGAGACTTATTTAGCAGTTTTAAAGGGAAGGGATATGAGGGAATCTTTGAAGGCGAATGAAAGATTACAGGGAATCTTTGAAGAATGAATTTTATAGATTCTCTTATATTTTTAACATTAAATATGAGGATGGTATGCGGTCCAGTGATTCCATTCCATAAATTAATATTATTACTTGATTTTTTTTTCATTCCTATAATATTTCCTTGGTCTTCCAACCTTTCAAATGTAAGCTTTCGTTTGGAGTGTAATTAATTTATTTTCAGCCTTTTGTTTGACATTTAAGCTGCTTAGGAAACCTTTTCTGCTACTTATCTGAATTGATTATAATTGCTTACAAAGTGCAATTTGAATCCTTTGGTCCTCAATGTGTTGACGCGATATCCGATTAGTTTATTGGCCGGTTGAATTTCTTGTTACGGTTTCCGTTCGATTGCTTCCATTGTGCAATTGAACTCAAATTGAATTCTGTTGTCTTTGCCGACCCGATGTTATCACGGGCACAGCCATCAGCAGCCACACCACACCACACACACACATTTGACAGGCAGACGAGCAGCTGGGCAGACAGGCAGTCCATGGCGGGGGGAGGGGGCCACGCTTTTCACTTGAGGGGCCGGCAAACTTAACCAGAAACCTCAATCCACTGACACCAAGCTATTAAATTAATGTTAATTGTAGACTGAACTTGGGGCTGCCCCCCTTCCCCCTGGACTCCACTGGGCAGTTGGCTTTCTTGTCTGGCAAGTGGGGCTGACAATTTCACTTTACTGCCAATTTTATGTGGCCACACCAACTGGACATGCAAATAAATAAAAACTGCAGAGCAGCGCAGACTGAAGTGGAGGTAACCACCGAAAATTGAACACAGACTGACGACACTAAAACAACCGGCTGGCTGGCCGTTGTGTCTGGGGGGCGGTGGGCGGTCCGAGATAAAACACACCAGCCCGCAGCCCAAAGTAGTTATGGGCACAGCGCAACTGAAGTAAATAGTCTTGTTTTATGGTTTATTTAAAAGTCACTGGCATAAAGCTCCAAAGTAGTGACAACTCCGCGCGCCCAACTGCCCAACCGTCCAACGAAGCGGGAATGATGGGCCCACAAAACGATAAGGCAAAGCCAAGAACGATAAACAAGCAAGTCAGGCAGCCAGGCTGACCTACCCACCAACCTGGCAAAATTGAGCTCAACTGCCTGCAGTCTGGGTGACAATTGAACGGTATAACCAGTAATTTGAGCCAGTACAGTTTGCCAAATGATTGTCACAGGGCAAAAATTCATTTTGCCCGAAATTACAAATTACGGCACTCGGAGTTACGGCGTAGGCGTCTGCCAGGACATCCCTACCTCCACCCAGCCGAGGTAGAGGTGCCGGCAACCAACTATTAACTCAACAAGCATAAAATGAAGCAGGCCAAGCAGCCAGGCACTGCCAGCAGCCAGCATCCAGCCGAGTTCACCTCGGCTCGGCTCCCTGTGTGTGTGAGGTGGCTGAAGTGGGCACTGATTGTGGGCGGAGGGGGTGTGGCACTTCAGGTTCGCTCGGTGAGCCCAGTAAATAAGCCGACAGCAGATATCGTCCTGGCCTTGTCCTGGGCCTGTGCTCGCTCTGAAGTGACATACACTTGGGACCAACAACGGTAATATAGAGCCAACCGTTAGGCCAGAGTTGCTTCGGCTTCGGCTGCTGGGGATGATGATGTTGTTACCTTTTGCATAACCCACTCTGCTGAACTTATTCTACCTCATATTTCAAAGCTGTCGACACTTTTGAGCTCGCACTCACCGACGACCGACCGCTCGTCGCAAAAACTCAAAAGGAGCCGCAATTATGACAAAAGTATGCCTGGCATAAATTTCATAATAACCTCGTTTCGCACTTGTTTGTACAGCGCGAGCAGTGGAGAGCCCCGAAGGCCAAACCAGGACTCCGAAGCGGCCGCACAACTCGAAGGTGATGGCCGGCTTGTTGGTGTTGTTGGTTGGCATTATGACATTTGTTTGCTGCTAAATAAAGCAGAGCATTAAAGTTAATGACGCCCACGTTTTCCTGGCCAACACCAGGCAGTCTGTTTAAAAACCCGTGGCATAGCAGCCACCCGTGGCCAAAGGTGTCTACACGCAGGCACGCAGGACTCGGGCGGCGTTGGCAGCGGAAATTAGAAATTAAGTCGCTCGCTGTTTGAATATAAATTTAATTAATGTTACACAAGTCCTTGGCCTAAACGGCGGTTTTGTAGTTTCTTAACCAAACAGCCATTCTCCTGACAGCCTGTCTGCCCTTCTTCCGGCTGCCAAACCATCTATCCTTCCCACTTGGCTAATGGAGCTCAAGTCATTGGTCGGCCGGGCGGCCGCATGCGTCATGCGTGCGCTTGTCCTGCTTGCAGTTCATTAATTATTTTGGACGGTCCGCGAACTGTTTGTGTCACTGGCCAGAAGGAAGTGGCTTAATTAGTTTCCCCCAGCCAAAGACCAAGTTTATTATTAAGCGCAAACTTTAACCATCGATACCCAGCGACACGACAAAGCTTTCAACTCTTTCTGTGTGTGTGTGTGTGTTGGTGTGTGTGTTGGCATTCCACAGATTGTCATTTGCATCTTACAACTCGCGATGCGGCGAATTGCATTAGAATCCGTTGTTGTTTGCAGTGCAAGGAATGAATCCCCGCAGCTAAACTGCCCGACTGCCCGGCTGCCCCGCTGCCCTCTCCATGGTGTCATTAAATCATGCTAAATGTCAGTGACTGTTGCTGTCACTCGGAGTTGCCACTCGACGCCCCTCAGCGACCTCGGCTGGCGCACCCAAATGGCTGTGGGCTGCGAACTGACACTTTGCCATGGAGCAAGCAACTGCCCAACTGTCCAACCGCCCACTCGATTGCCCTGTTTCGCTCTTGTTGTTGTTGTTGTGGTTGCAAATGCAAATAGCTGGCCAAGAGCAACGGCAGCAACATTTCCATGGAATTAGTTAACGTTTACAAACCAAATGCAGTGGGGGCCCCGCGTTCACCCGGGCAGCTGAGCAGTCGACGGTCTGAGCCGTGAGCCGGACAACAAATTGACAGTGTTAAATTAATTTGAAAATACATGGACAACGACAACTGGCGTCTGTCTGTCCCAACTGTCCATCCGTCTGTCTCATCCACTAGGTAAATTCAAATGCACACCAAAACCCCAAGTGCCGGTCTGCCCGTTTGCCCGTCTGTCCGGCCATTCACCCGCCCCCACGCAATGGGATGCGTTCCACTGATTTTAATTAATTCATCTGTCAAATAAGATTAGTTTTATGGTTTACATTACACACACACAGACATTTGGTGTTTGAGTTGGCCGCCAGAATTTGCCAGTTGCGGTTGAAAGTCCGCCACCCACCGACCGACGGAGTGGAGCTCGAAATCAAATCAAATTGGCTGGCGTGGGTGAGTGGCAACGCCGGCCTGTCGGCTTGGATTTTAACAAATAACTAATTTATAGCAACTAATAACCAATTTGGCCAACAGCCTGCAAATGCCGTTGATAAAAATCCAAACCCCAACCACCCCCAACAAATAGTCATTAGGCCTAGAGTACTGAGCGGTGTGTGTGGGTGGGTGTGGGTGTGTGGCACCTGACACATGCCACACACGCCACGCAGGCCTGCCCACAAATCCGCCTGGCCGGGCGGCGCTCTAATCGCATTTCACCAGCGCCATTAATGAGCCATAATAATTCAATAAACTGAGGGCAATCTAAATGAACCTGTTGCTGTAAACCATAAATGCCTCACCCGCTCCAATGAAATTTGTACAGCTGGACACATGAGCAGTTGGACAGCCTGATGGACCACCGACCATGGGAACTGCTCAAAGCCCAAGGAATTCCCCAAATGCGAGTGCGCCTGCAATGCCGGCACCGCCAGAGTGGCCCGGGCATTTATGCACAGTCATACAGCCCATTAGCCACAGATTTCGTAAATTATGTCAATAATTCAATACAGAAATGCCAACGCTGCTGACATTTCGCCCCCGTCCGTCGGTCTGTCTAATTTGTGCGCCGCATTCATTGTTAATCGGCCGTCCCGGAGACCCAAAAACAATTAACTTAATCAAATGCAATTGAGCAATGTCATTTATGATTGCCAGGCGGAGAATGGCGGTTGATCCTGCCTCGTCCTCATCCTTGTGGCTGTTGTTATTAATGCGTTTGTCAATCGCAAATTATGGGAGAGTCTTGGGTTTCACAGGCGCCTTGGATGCGCCGGTTTCCCGGCGTTGTCATCAGCGATTTTGGGTGCCCAGGACATCAGCGTGGCTGAAAATTATTATAGCGGTTATTATTCACAGTCAATTACATTGCCACACACACACACACAGCCACCCCGGCGGCTAAGACAGCGAAGCGACATTTTGACAGGCCCAACTATCCATCTCCCCATTTGCCCATTCATCCATCTAACCCAGCTAGCGCTGGGGGATGTCTGGTGGGCTGGCGGGGGGCGGCATTGTACATAATGACAATTATAATGGAAACCACAATTATGAATGCCTGGGCCGATTAATAACGCCAGGCAGCCAGCGTTTGACGGCTGGCAGACAACAGCGGAAGCCCCACTAACGTGGCCAAGAGCAAAGTTAATTTGACGCTTTGTTGTCTCTTTGGTTTGTTTTTCCTTCAAGTGTATTAAGTACGTCGGTGGGGCTTTGCCCCCTGATTTGAATGCCAATTCCCTTCTCCCTCCAATTTCTTAATTTCTGTCAATCTGGCTTCACTTAATTTTCCCCAAAACAGCTCTGATCTATCGCACCTTGGCAAAGTAATTAAGGAAAGAGCCACAAAACAAAGAGTCTACATGAATTGGGTGTACTCTTCAGAGGGCAGTGGACTACTGGCTGAGAAATTCTCTATCTTCCCGGCTAAACTCCTCAAACGCGTGTGAGGCAAATGGGCAGGCAGCTCCTTATTTTGGGAAGTGGATCTATTCAGGAATCTGGTTCGGAATTTCTTTATCTTCCCAACTAAACTCCTCAACAGTCTTTGAGACAAATGGGCAAATGCACAGACAGACAGAACGACAAAAATCTAGAACTACTTTATGTTACCATCCCCTGAACCGAGGGAATCGTATTGTCACTTTTCAGGTTCAGGGAATGATGACGTCAGACTTAAGCCATTGGTGACGCGGATTATTGCGGCTCCTTTGTTGCTAGGATCGCGCACCAGCTATTCAAACAGTACGGAGATACATAATTCCAATCTCTTAACAAGGAAACGAATCACCAGGAATCGGGAAGTAGGAATTAAAATTTTTAAAGACGCCAGGAAGCTAATTTTTCGAGTCTTCGGCTTCCTAGGATTCAGGCTTTAAAGAGTGTATTGAGAGTGGGAAACCGATAGTTATATGTTGTTTAAGGAAACTTAATTAAGTAAAGGGAAATAAGTGACTTTAAAACATGGAAATTGTGAGACCCAAATATGACTCCTTTTGTCGCTAGTAAAATTACTCACTCTCCAAAGTCTTTAAAATTCGCTAAGGAGTTGCTGTTCTTGAAGCTCCATAAGATGCCAGCTGGACGGCCAAAGAATTCCTAAAGGTACGCAGCCTTCCATTGAATTATTTAGTGAGCCATTTGGTTTAGAATTTTCACTCTTAAATAAGATTCCTTTAGTCACCAGTTGAATCAGATTTGTAGTCTTTTTCTACTTGTTTCGGACTCGCTGAGGAGTTGCTGTTCTCAAGGATCCACAAGCTACCTGCTGATCAGCCAAAGAATCCCTGAAGACACGCAACCTTCGATTGAATCGTTGAATTTGTTGTTCAGTTTCTCTCAGTTTTCTTGCGTGGCCAACGGATTCACCTTTAAACTTTCAATCTAATTATCTAATTGTAGGTCTGTGCTGGGATTCGATTATCTAAGCTATTTTCTCGCCGGCTGCTCCCTCTAATTTCCTTCTATTGTGCCAAGTAATGTGACTGCTTATTTATTTGGCAGCCACTTTTCCAGGACCCCCCAGTTCAGTTGTGCAAAGTTCATTTTGTTGTTGTTGTTGTTAGCTACGCGCCAAATCGTTAGCGCATTTTAATTAAACTCTAAATTAGTCATTTTCATTGCCTTTTGGCACAAAGAAAAAGTGCCCTAGAATTCCTTCGCTGCCGCCGTTGCCGCCACCGCCCAACAGGACTTGCAGTCAACAGAAAATGGCGGCACTGCCGCATTGCGTGCCAGATGCTTTGGTGTGTATGCATTTCCATTTATTTAAGAGGACAGTTTCCATGGTTGCCACTTCAGGAGCGGCAACTAAATTAAGGTTAAGATTACAAATAAAATGTATTTTCCGGCCAACGCCGCCAGCGCCTCGATGCGAATGCATAAACAACTTGGCAGGCAAAAAGTTCAACGACTGTCGGCCATTTATCTCTTTTAGCCAAGATTCTCTCTAATGCCACGCCCACCGCATGTTCAACGCACGCACACTTCGCTCGCTGGCAACACAAATTCATGGGAAGACACTTAAGCGACCGCAATTTAAGCCTAAATACTCGGTGTTTAAATAATGCCGACCCCCCTCATCCAGGCCTGCTGGACGGCATGCAATTGTGCGCCTCGAATTTAAGACTAAGTACAAATTTGCCGGCTGACTGCCTTTAGTTTCTGCTGCTGCTGCTGTCTGTCTGATGCTGTCAGCACGCCTCGGGCTGTGGGCCGCACCGACCAATGCGGCGTATGCGCAATCCACGCGTGTCTGTCGGTCCGCCACGGAACTGCAACGGCAGCAGTGGCCGCAGGCAGTAAATTTAACTACAGTTAAATAAATTCTATGAAATTAGTAATATTTATGTTACATTATTGCTGCACCAGCCCCAGACAAAGCCGACGAGGCGACTACAAATAAGCGGGGCAATGACAACAACAACAACAGCAAGAGCAACGGCCACTGTGTTGCCGCTATGACAAAGCCTGGCGTGTGGCTAAGTGACCGCTCTTTATCTCTTTCAATAACAAGTCTAACGACAACAGCAGCAGCAACAACAACCCCAGCAACAACTTCGCTTGGCTGGGCGGACGGGAGAACTGAACTATGCAATGTAGCAAACGATGTGGTCGCCGTCGTCTTCGTGGGCATTGTTGTTGCCGTTGGGGCAGCCCAGGCAGCATGAATGAATGACATAATGGCGGACGACCACAATTTCAAAAGCATACTTAACAAATATTACGAAATACTGCGAAAAGTGCATACAACAAAAGAATTACAAGCCAGGCAAGCCCGGCCAGGGGCCAAAGTGCGTCGACAGCTACCACAGGCAGGCAGACCGGCCAGCCAGCAAAGGTAAGCCAAGCCATACAAAAGGGTCACAAGGACGACATGCAATGGACAATTGAGGAGCTAAGGACAATGCAAAAACTGTTGCTGCTCCTGCTGCTGCTGCTGCTGTTGCCGTAGCATTAAATAATAATAATCATAATAAGTAATGTAGGTAGGCAAATGCCTGGCAAGTGAGCAGCAACAACAGAACTAGGGAAGCTCTCGAGGTCGCTAAACGCCGGTGAGGAGGACACGAGGACACTACAGGATGCCAGCGCTGATGTTACACTTCCTGGTAGCCGGCGTTGTCAGCCGGTCGGGCTGTTCATTTGCCTGGCAGCTTTGTTGCTGCAAATTCCTTTGGCGTCAGCCCCGCGCGCTTGTGTGTGGCTGCCACTCATCAGCTTTGTTATCCAGGAGGTCGCTCAACCACCTGAGCTCTTCCTTCCCCTCTCCTCGGGCTGGGGGTGCTGGTGTCTCTCGTAGGCACACGCGTTGGCCGGATTGTTGCTCCTTTTAAAGGCGCTGTTGCCGCCGGCCAACCGGCTGCATTGTTCATATAGACAAGTTAACCTAACTGCCATTGTGGTTGCCACCACTGGCGAGTGGATCTAGCATCCTCCACAACCAGGACAATACACTAGCAACCCAGCAACATGGGCCCGAGCGCGGCACATTTTGCTGTCTTGGTATTAAGCTCAAATGATTTAATGAGCATGTTTTACCCAAATGTAGTAATTGTCACGTATTACGTGCTCAGCCTTAAGATTACGTATACGCCGCGTGTGTGCGTGGCCGACAAATAGCTAAATCTTTTGGCAGCGCGTAACCAGGTTGCTGCCTAATCCCTGGATGCGTCTCTTTCTCTAAAGATATTTGCATATGTAATTTTATGGTAATACTCGTTAAAAATTATACATATAAATAGGAGAAAGGGGCTAAAAAGTCTCTGGGTTTTCTGGTAGTTTGAGTCATAAAGCTTTTGTCGGAATCCGAATTAAGAAAGGATCACGTTGTTCTTGTTGTTCCAAATGTTCCTTTTGGGTGCATAAAAACTCTAAAAAATTCATATAAAACCAAAGAACGCACTTTACACGCTCCATCACTCGCACTCGCACACACGACTGTAGGGACCTGAAAGGACACTGGCGGCAACTGAGTGACATGTAATAAAAACGAAACAATATGTATGATAAAGTAGACGCCCAGTGGGCAACGCAGTTGGCGTGTTTGTACATCCGTATGAATTTCTATATGAAAACTGAATTAAACGAACTACGAATGAGACCATAATAACAACAAAAACAACAAAACAACACAAAAGACGACGACGACGACAACAGCAAAAGGGCAGCCAAGAATGCGACCCACAAACAGGAAGCACAATAGAGTCAACTGTCGGTCGACTCGACTCGCCTCAAGTTGAGCTGCCCAGAGTTGAGAGTGGAGTGGGGCACAAGATGCTGTCCGTCAGTCCAGCTGCCCGTCTGCTCTCAAACGAACCTGGTCATCCACTTTAGAGCTGCTTGCGGGTTTGCTTTTTGTCCTCCTCTGTGCTGTGCAGCGCTGCGTATAGTTTATTTGATGGTCATAACTTTTTCATTAGAACAAAACTATATAAATATATAGATGCCGGCGAGAGCACAATATGTCCCGCAGTGCCGTAAACTATAAGTATATAAATAAGTGCGCCCCGGCTCATGTGAGCAAGCTCTCTGGGTGTGTGCGTGGTGCGGGAAAAAAACAAGAGCAATAGCCAGAGTTGTCATACTTTTGGATGACCATAAAAGTCGCTGTGAAGTAGGACGGTTTATGCTGCTGCACAAGCGTCGCTCGTCAGCCGCACAACAACTCCGCAATTACAAAAAAAAAAACCAAACAAAACAAAAACAAGGGGAGAAAAGTTAAAGTCGCCCACGGGGGAGCGAGTTGGGGGCGGTGGGGGCGCTAAAAGTCTTGAGAGCCAAACGAGTTTAAAGATAAACAAAAATGCACAAGCAAAACTCCTGAAGTTCCAAGCGGCGCAGCGCAGCGCTTTACAACTTTATGCCCCCAACTGGATCGACGGATTCTATAGCCGCACCCCCGCCGCCTCCTACGACTCCCACTCTCTCCAGACTGAAAGCGAGCCGATGTCGATTGTGTTTACTTCGACTTTGGGCACAGTGGTGCGCATTTCGCTTGGTTTCGTTTAAAAAACAAAAAAAAGAGCACAGGAAACGCGAATCAGTATTTTAAATTTATGTATCTTCATTAATAAGAGAGTTTTTTGATTTTAAATTAATCTAAAAAACGTTACTATTTTTTTAGCCGCTCAACTTCTTCTCCCATTTGAGAATTTTTTTTTCCTTTTTTCAAAAAATATTTAGATATCGCCGGTTTGTTTTTAAATTCTCTACGAACTCTAATCTTTCTAAAAAAAATATATAATTAAAAATTTAGGACTACATTTTGGTAATTTTTTTTTAGAATTTCCACTGTATGTTTGGTGCTTTATAGAAATACAAATTCCTAGAGATCCATATTCAAAAATCTTTAATAATTAATAATTAATGTTGCTGTTTTGTGTTCAATTTGTAGCTTGGCAATTTGATTGAATCTCTTATTAAATAACCTAAAAAATATATAGATAATACGAGTACATAAATTTATTTAAATAATCATTTCCCGTCCTTCTGTATTTGAGTTGTTTTGATTTCTGCAAATGCCTTTTGTCATAACGGACAAGCACTCGAATCAGACTCTCTGCCTGCTGCTTATCTCTGTTCTCCATCGCACTCCTCAGCCGGCTAGCGGGTCTAATATACGTTTGTTGTTGCCTTGATGAACTTTTGAGTGATTTTATCCACCGACTTGCGGTGCGCTGATCGCAGCGCAGCCACCCAAAGCCTCGTTAGACCTGCTGAAGGCAAGTGTCGTTTGCCGATCTCTCTCTGCTTTTCTCTCTTCCTCCAGAGAGGACAGTGCTTTGAGTTCTTTATAAAAAGTCTCGGCTCGCGGGATCGCCTGTCACTTTAATTAAGAAAATCATCTTGACCATTTGGTTCCACTGTGCGGAGTGGGTGAGCTTTTGTTATCTGCTGGGGTCATGCCAATGGCACATGCAATTTTTAAATTAAACTGCAACTAAGGTGCCATGGCAGAGCCCAGCTCACCGCCGGTGTTGTTATGAGAGCCCAGCATGCAACCGGCAAGGAACTCGGCTTTTGATGCAGCCACTGCCGCCGGTTGGGGTTCGGGGGGGCATAACTTGTTTTTGTGCACAACTTTTGAATTCGAATATCAAAATCAACAACTTACCGCTGTTGTTAGCGTTGTCGGCGACGCGCGCACTTCTGTTGTTGGCAGCGTGTGTTTGCCTGTGTTTTGCCGTTGCAAAGCCAACAAAAGTTTCCAGTGTCCTCAGATGCACAAATACAGACCGTCGGACACCCACACGCAGCTCCGGCTTGGAATGCAAACAAGAAACTACCAACACTCTGACGCACACTCGTGGCCCAAAGATTGTCCTGGGAAATAAAGACATCGTCTCATACAGTTGAATACCCCGGGGGGAGCTTACAAAACTATTATGCCGGCCCACCAACAATGGCACTAATAACACAAAAAACAACAAACCCGCCAGCGCCGCACACTCGTACACACGCAGGACATGCATATCAGCTGGGCAAGCCCAAAACTCAGTCTCAACTTGCGGGCGGAGATGGGCAGCCGCCCAGGGAGTCCTCGGTGTCCAACCGCCCAGCGTGCGGTCCACTTAAGCGCACACGGCCACCAGAGACAAAAGCCAGCCAGCCCACTACAAAAATCAAGCACTAAGTGTACCCTTAAGATATTTTCAACTTGTACTTTTTTAATTTGGCTGCGTTGCCCGTTGCCGTTGCCGTTGTCGTTGCCTTTGTTTGCCAGGACCGTTCGGTCGGCCATTCCCGTTGGCTTTGCTTTGTTGCTGGAGAAGAGCTGATGTTGCTGGCGGGGCTTTGACAAATACATTCATATGACTGGCAAAGATTTGCAGAAATGGACATGAAAATGAGAAATGCGTGCAACGAACCAGCAAAGCGGCTAAAGGACACACCAGCCCCACCCTCATAATTCCCTGCACGCGTGACTGCCGTGACGTGGGTGGGTGGCAAGATTTGCTACTTACTTCTGGCTCACTGACAAGAAAGAATGGCGCATAGTTGCAGTTGCAGTTACGCATTCAAAACTCATCACCATCATCAACAACATCAGCAGCTGCAGCAGCAGGAAGTAAAACGGCAACGTCCTTGCGCCAATGCCATCATCAGTTCCACTTGCCAGTGGATAAAGGGAAAGAGAGAGAGAACGTTGGGGTTGTATTGTTTTCGGTCGTAACGGTCGGTCACACACAATCATCTGCCTGACTAATGCACAAATAATGCACAATGCTGCGTATACGTAATAATTTGCTACCGCACTCACGCTCACGTCGCCGAGACGGCAGCTATAAAGACGCTCCTTCTACGATGCCCTACAGCCCAAGCCAGCGGGCTTATCAGAACCCAGAAAAGGTCAACGAACGTTGGTCTGTCCTGGCAAGGGTATCCTGTGGCGAGAGTGGCTGGTTTTTTTCGATTTTCGATTGGTTGCCTGTGCCTTTTATTCCTGTTGGGGTCCAATCAGTTGGACCTGTGAGTAGAAAATATTACGCATACGCACTGCTTGCCGTTGCCGTTGCCCGACTTCCATTGCTCGTTATTAGAGTCAAAAATGTATGACATACAAGTTAAGAGCCAAGTGCACGCATAAATGTAACAATAACGACACAGCAACAAGAAAATGAAACCTCCTCCTGCCCTGACCTGACCCCCTGGAAAACAAGGAGAAACAAAATCTCGAAACAACCAAGTAAAAATCTCGCTTCTAATGGATTCTCATGTCAATCCGGGCGGGTGTGCGTGTGTGTGCAAGCATCACGTAATCATTGCACAACTAAAAGGCAGCCATTATTATTTGAATGAGAATGTACCGTACGAAGGATACGAGGATGAACCAAAAAATGGGAACCGTAACCAAAATTACAAGCAGAAGATGTTGGCATTTACGATAAAAGCTTCGGGTAATGCGTGCAGATCCTGGGCCAGGAATTTTTCGCTACAGGTTACAATCCTTGGCCTGCAGTCATTTCAATTCGTAGAAAATTTCAATAAGTCTGGCGCGTGTGTGTGTGTGAGTGTGCACGCAACTAAAAGCAATTGTCTGCAATTAATTTCTTTAATGAATGTATAATCGCATTTTTGTGAGCGCTGCCGAGACGACGCTCGTCGGCGGGCCACATACGCGCCTCGAAGCCATTTGCCCGTGTCGGCGTCTGTCCGTCTGCCCGTGACTGTAACTGTGAATGCGGCTGCCGGCGGTCGTGTGTGTGAAATTATTGCAAAAGAATTCAAATGAAAATAAATTTACGTAAAGCAAAAACTCATTTAAATGCGCCAGACACAAAAGCACCCAACTCACTGCCAAGGAGAAGACCAAGAACACACCATTCGCTTCGCTCTCACGCACGCACTCACGCACGGACGCTTGTGTGTGTGTGTGTGTCTCTTATAATGCATGCGATTCGCATGCCCAACACACAAAAATGTGCATTATTTGCGCTGCTTTCCGATTTTTTTTGTTGCCAGGGAAATAATGAATTTAATGAACCATTAAGATGCTTGCCGAGTGATAAATTTCAATGCTCCGCATAAATTAAAATGGCCGCCACCAAAAAAAAAACGATGGCCGCTGGTCGACCGCCGCCAACTTCAATTGCAGTTTGTTACACGAGCCGCCATTTGTGCGCGATTTTATTTTATTTTTTGCCGATTTCATTGGCCGTCCGGCTGGCAACGTGTTTGGATTTTTAATTTTCTTAATTGCCCAACAAATAAGCGCAATTTCATTCCACACTTGCCACCTTCCAGACACTCAAACAGAGCCCACATGAGGGCGCGTCCTTCTTGACTTTCGACTGCGGCTCAAGGAGAGCAAAAAACGAAGCAAATTTTTTGACAAATTGAAGCAGGAACTCTGCCAGCTCGGTGGGGTTTTTGCCTCGGCTTTGGGTGTAACAAAAGTGTTTTACATGCCAACAGATTCATGGTATTTACACGCACGGAGCATTAATGTTGCCGCTGCTGTTCGGTTTGTGGGGCTTTTTTGCATTTGCAAATCGCCCGGCCGTTGTCTGTTTGTCGGCCGTGGGTAGATCGTTGAGTAGTCAATGGCTTTTAATTGCCAGCCCGGCGAGTGTTTGAGCGGCCCTTGCTGCGTGAAGTTGGGGGAAAACTTTGCCGTTCATGCAAATATCTGAAGGAGGGCAGCATTCCCAAACTCGAATCCCATATGAATCCCAGGACCTAGCGCCACCGCAACGAACTAACTTTCGAGGAGCCGCTGCCCGCCGGCAGGCACTTTATTTGCCTCTGTACATTTTGCATTGCATACTTTTCAGGTTGCGTGCGAGAAAAACTTCTTAAGCCGCTTTAATGCGTTTGTGCGTACGCTCACACATCATCCCACACCCACACACCCGCAGAACCAATTACACTCTGACTTGCTCTGCGAACTGCACGTGAATTGTGAGTGTCTTGGGTGGCGCCGGGTATGGGCCTGTCTGCCTGATTGCCTGCCCCGCCCGGTCCGGCCTGGGCCGCTGTAAGTGCTTTTAAAGTCGCAACCTGAAGTATCGTAACCCCCAGCACACATCAGCAGCGAGCAGAGCCCAAAAATAAATAAATAAATAAGTAAAGTTAATAAAAATAAAAGCAAAAGTTTGCAACTCAACTTTAATTACATTCTACTGGGTGGCAAAAGCCTCGCCCTTCCCCCCTGACAATTGGTGGTGGTCCCAAACGCTTGGCTGGCATTACAGGCGCTTTGCTCATTGTGTGCCGTCTTTAAGTCAATTCCTTGTTGTTTCAACGTGCCCAACGTAATAAAGAAAAAAAAAACCCTAACATACACAAGGATGTTGGGGAAAAATGTACATTTAGTTGTTGGCATTGGGAATGCCGGCAATGCTGCTGGAGCCGCCTTCATAATGACTTCATTCAAATGCCAACCAACTTGAAATACCAAATGAAATAACTTGCGCAGCCGAAGCAGCAGCAACAACGAGTTGAGTTATGAGTTGGCATATGACTTTCATTTTGAAAAAAACCCACACACTCGCGAGAGCGAGCGGCACAGACACTCGACCGACCCACCGACCGAACGACAGTTGAAATGTTGTTGCCATTTGCCAGCAGCATTCACACATAAAGTGCGAGCAGCAGCGGCAACGGCAGCAAGGCAGCCGAGGCTGTGGCAATGCTGCCACCACAAATGTTTGCATTTTTGCACATTTCTCCTGTCTCATTATGCTAAATACATTTGCATTGTTTGCCGTTGTTTTTCTAGCTCCTTTGATGCATATGTGTTGGCCTGTGTACTTGCCCGTGGCCGTTGGCTGTCTGCTCTTCCGCTTTTTCCATTTCCATTTCTGCTTTTGACCCGCTCTGTCTGTCCTCTGCGTGTGTGTGCGTTGCGTCTGCCTTGGCTTTATAGTTGTTTGTTTCCGCTTTTCGTTATTACGCATTCATGTCTTGCCAAGTGCGCTTCAAAAACTTTGCTGCCAACTGGTTATGCGGTGGTTGCTGCTACTCCAGCCACCGCCGGCCGCTGCCTTTCCCCAAAAGCCAACAGCTTAAAATACAGATTTTCAGCAGATCCACACACACAACCAGCACTTGCCAAAGTTGAAGGAGAGCGCACCCTGATGGAATACTGGTTGTGCGTGTGTGTGTGTGTGGCTGCAGTTTTGCATATGAAGTGCCGACTCAACAATCGAAAATTTGCGCAACAGACGCGTTAAGTGGGCGCGCCACAAAAGTGTAGCCCGCTTTTCAGGGCCCCCCTTTCTAAATTTATGCATCAGTCGTACACTCGACATTGCGACTTTGTTTGTGCCCCGCCCACACGTTTACGTGTGTGGGTGTGTGTGTCTGTGTTTGGTTGCTTTAATGAGCGGCTGCCGTAAGCCGTATTTGTCAAAGCCCACAAACTAAGCGGCCGGGCTGAGGGGAACCCGCTAACTAACCTCGGCACGGCCAAAACGCAAATTAAAAGCGCTCAAGTCGTCGTCTACGACTTTGTAAAAGCTAATTTATGCCTCGCAGTCTGAAGACAGTTCTGGCAGCCACATTGTCAAGGTATCAGTGTCGTTGCAACTACCACACAGACCGCGCTCATGTGGCTGCGTGCCAGCAACTGCACTCGGGCCAGGCCAGCCGGCAGCCAGTGACGGTATTAGCAGGACAATCTACATAACAATAAGCGACGATTAAAAGCTTTTCTTGCCCCACCCCAAGCCGCAGGGCCCCGCACTCAGCGACCCTCGGCCACATTATCTATTAAAAATTTATAGCCAAAGCCACCGCGACAACAGACACGCCAAAATAACGTTGGCCGGGCTGGGGCGGGGGAATGTAGACAATCAGGAGCGGACAGCCGCTGCAGCCGCCAAACAAAAGCCAAAAAGTATGCACAGAAATTTTAAATTGTTGGACAAAAACAACGACAAGGACGACAACCGTGGAGCGGCGACCACGACGATGGCGATGGCTTCCCAAAAAAAAAACCGTTCAAATGTAGAAGAAAATTTTCGAATAAAATTCACAAGCATGAAAGCGCCATTACACCCACAGAACCACTCGACTGTCCGCCCATCCGCCGGCAGCTTTTTGAGGCCATTGAAGTGGTTGGTGGTTGGCGGGCGGGCGACCGACAAAAACCTATGGAAAATATAAGCAAAACAAAACAGCTTCTAATAATTTTTAATGAAATTCCAAATAAACACGTAAAAGCCAATGAATGTCATTTCAAAAAAGGTACAAACCGCCAGCGAGCGCAACAAGGTGAGCTCCTCGTCGTCGTCCTGGAGCACCTATCGTATGAATGCCAACAACAAGAAGGACCTGAAATTGCCGGGGGGTTGTGTGGGCGCCACCAAAATGCCGGGAACGTGCGGCAATACACAAAACACAAGGACACGGCCGTGGACACAGAGAAAGCGAAACAACAGCCGAGCCAACAAAATTTATTAGTCCGCACAATTTGACTACTTTTAGGCGCAACAACCGCACCACAGACCAGCCACGAAAATATGCTTAGTTCCCAGGAAAAAAACCCAAAAAGGGCGCAACAGCCGTTGGCTCCCTCCAGCATTCAAATACACAAATTTATGGCGCAAAGTGGAGAAATATTGTTGAGGCCAAGACGCCAGGCCGCCCAGAAAAACCAAATCGAAGACTGTGCCGGCCGTCGGGGCAGCTGGAAATTTATTAATTTTGTGATAAGGTAAACAGAAGGACAGCGGGCTGACTGACGGACGGACAGAAGACCACTGACAAAAAAGGAAATAAAATGTGTAATTTAAGTTCTGCCTACACTCGCACAAATTTCAAAATATCCATTATACAAAGAGCAGTACGTGAAAGGCCGTTAAGCAGGGCTAAATTGGAGACTGCGGAATGCCCTTTAAGGAATCAAAAGTAAGGGAAATAAGAAAATGGGAACGAATCATTTCAGTTCTTGCCCAAAAAAGAGTATCAAACGCAGCGCATATCCTGGCCGGCTCACACACACGGAGGAAATGAAAAACGTATACGCATAAAAATTTATTGAGTTGGCCATTGTTGGCTGCCTTAATGGTGGTTGGGGGGAGTTTCGGTGGCTGGTGTAATGGCGGTGAAAGCGGGGAAAAGCAGTGAAAGAGGCTTAATGCGAAAGTTCTCGGTCTGCATGCGTTTGGCGTAATTTTTAATGTGTTTGGCGGTTTACTGCCCTTCCTGCCGCACAAACCGATGCCCGCCACGCCCAACCGTCGCCCCCATCAATGCTCGGCAGGGGCAGAAAAAAATACCAAACTTTTTCATATTTAATTTGGGCCAACGAGACGGCGCCGACCACTGCCGGCAGGCGGCCAGCCCGCACTGGCCGGGTGCACATTTTGAAAAGGTGTTTGACCGGCAATAAGTCAATTTTGTGTGTGTTTTATTCACGCGCCCCGCCCAACGCACCGCAGACGACGCCGCCGTCGTTTGCTCTCCGGGGAGTTGGTTACCAAAAATTCAATGATTAATGCCCATGGCCGGAGTTGTTGAAGTGGGCGTGCTGTGCGAATGGGTTGGCCGCAAGGAGTCCCCCCTCCCTATGGACTCTGACGGCCCAATGACCTCGGCGTGTTTCAAAAGTTTATTAATTTATTGGATCCATGAAGTCATCGGGCGCACATTATGCGTGGGGGAATCGCATTGGCATTGAATTCCGGGTCGTTGGGCGGGGCCAAGTTTATTTATTTAGCGAAAGTATTACGAATATATACAGAAGATCTGTAAGTAAACCGAGCTTGGGGTCGCCCAGGGCGAAAAGCAATTCAATTTAACAGGATTAAATGAGATAAATAAAGCAGTTTTGTATTTACCGTATCCGGAAATCATTTGTTCAACTCAAATTGAAACATCAACTTGACCGAAACGCCCTCCCCCCGGTTGGCTGGTTGGTTAACCAGGACGGCCAGCCAATCAGTCAGGCGTGCTCTTTAATTCAAAAGCGAGCCTAACGAATATCCACGTATTTCACAGACATGTCAGAGAGTCCTAAGCGATAGGATCGGTAAAAAAATACACACAGTGGGTCTGGAAATTCAACAGGCCAGGGAAAAAGGTATTTAAATATTTTAGGATCAAAAGAGTTCTTTTGTTTTCAAATTTAAAGAGCTAAGATCAACCCACAAACAGCTGATCGCCTTGGTTGTCACCAAGAAGAAAATAAAGTTGCTTGGGGGAAAATTGCCTGCTCGGCTGAGAAATCCAGAAAGCGACTGGCACTGGAACCTTTTGGGATCTTGTTTCATTTATATTTAATCTAACAAGCAAACCAGTGGACTTCTTATCGATTTTATGATTTAGAAATTAAGTTATTCCCTTGAAGTATTCGAGGATACAATTTTTACATTAATAACCACAAATCGACTGATTTTACTCTCTGAATTCTTACAAAGATTCAAGCACCCAATACTTAAGATTAAGTGCTAAAAACAAAAAGAAAAAGAAGCAATACCTAAAAAAGATCCTTCGATTTAACAATCTGCATTTCCGTAGATCAATTCAACTCATTTTGATTAAGCTTGCCCACTGTATTGGGGGTCAGTGGGCTGGTTGACTGGCAGCCTTTGGTTATTCTCATTTGAAATGCTTTCGGGTCTCTCAAACAACATTCCCATCGAATGGCAGCCATTACAGGCCAATTATTTAATTAATTAAAAATAGCCAGGGGCGTAAATAATTGCAAAAACACAGGCCGAAATGTAATTAACTAATCAAAATACACGCAAAGCCGCCGCAGCCTCCAACAATCCGGCAGATCCGCTCGCTCCGCCCCCACCACCAACGGCAAAGCCGCCGCCAGGTGCATTTGTTTGTACGTGTGTGTGTGTGTGAGTGTGTGTGTGTGGTTTACTAATCAATGAGTAAATAAATCCAGGGAATGAGCGGCTAATGCTCGTTTAGAATTAAAAGCCGAAACGCATATGGCGCAGGTCAGGCGAATGCCAAGCAAATACGAAAAATGTTCTGTCATCAAATTGCACACACACATCACACACACACCACACACACACGTTTATACCACAGGCAAACAAACAACCGAGGCAATTAAAATTTACGTAGCATTTTAATAGCAAAACTTTTCCCTTTTATGTTTATTGGCCTTGTTTTCCCGCCCGTTGTTGTTGTTGCGGTGAGTTCATTTTTTTCCCTCCTCGCTTTTCATTAAATAAAACTTTTGCCAGCAACGGCGGGCTAAAATTTAATAGATGCACCCCAAAGCGGTAATGTGACCCCGTCGCCGCCCAGCAACCTGTGGCCGAGGCCGGCGGCTGGCAAGTCGAGCAGCTCAACGAGAGGGGAAAAAAAGCCATCAAAAGTGCCAACCTTGAGCAGTTGGTTATTAAAATGCATTCAACCAAAAATCCAGAAACTACAAAACTAAAAAATACACAAAAAAACTAAGCAACTTTCTCGGCAAGTCCGCTGCTGCCGTCGGCTGTGGGCGGCGGGCAGATCCTGACCCCGCCCCCATTGTCGTGAGCCGCCGGCAGCGTCGGGGCCATTCCACAATTTTGTCGTTACACTTTTCTAGGTGCTGGCTGGAGGTCCTTCTTTTTTGAACTGTCAGTCCCCGAGAATGCAGGACGGACGGCGGTTGGCCGACGGTGTCGGCGGACGACGGTTGGCTTGCGAAAAATAATTAATTTGCATAATCCTTTGTAGCACTTTGCTTCATTCATGCCCGGCACGTTGCTTGCAGCCACCAGCCACCAGCCACCCGGCCAAGCCCGGCGAATTCTGCATTGCAAATTACCTTAAGTGCGGGCCACAACACATCAGCCACAAAAAAAAAGCGGAAACCCAAGGCGAATGGAGAGGGAAAAACTGCAAGAATACACAAAAAAAAAACAGCTCAACTATAAAAAAAAGCCAACCAGAGCAGCGCACCGGCGTGGCTGGCGCTGCCGGCGCATTGTACATGGCACTAAACAACCTCAAATCCTCGTAGATCTCAAGTTATGTACACACGCACTCAAGTCGTGGGCGGGGGTACGCCTTTTGCGAAGGTCGTTTTCGTTGCCACCGCTGCCACTGCAGCTGTCTTCTTTCATGTCGCAAGACAAGCCAAAGAATGTGTAAAAAACACCTGCTGCAAGTTATTTAAGCAAGCAGCCTGGCTGGCCTGGCCTGCCAGTTAGTTTGGGCTTATGACGGCAGTGCGGGTGGGCCGCGCCACGGCTGTGCGTTGCAGCAGGCAACACACTTCATCACACAAGTCGCCAACAAGTGCCAACAAGCGTAGGAACAAGCCAAGCTTGGCCCAGGCCGGGGCGACCCAGCGGCCTTCGGGGCAACACCCAAGCACTTGGCTCAAACATTTGGTTAACACGAAAATTTCTTGCTCGTCCGCTGCTCTCGGGGCTGCTGAGATTTCGCCTTGGAATTGAAGCTTTTTGCACGCTGCAACTCGAGGCGTTTTGCACGCGCCCATCAATTTGGCTCAGGCGAGATCTTCAGATGAGCGAGGCTCCCTTTGCCCTGGCCAACTAACTGGGCAAATTAGTGCAGCGACGGCGGCAGAGGCACCGACGATTGGGGAGTCGAAATTTGTCTGCTGTCAGTTTGATGCTGAGCTGCTCGCTGATTTATGGGCCACTTTGCAGCTGTGAGGAGCAAACACAAAAACGATCCGCAGGCCAAACTTACCGACCGGCAATTGTTTGGCCTCGGCGAGTGCGAATGCGAGTGTGAGTTTGAGTGCCAAGACGCATAACTCATTCATTCACTCACTCATTCAGTGGCGGAGACTGTCAGTGCCGGACTTCAGGGCATTCAACGTTTCCCTTTAGCCGACTTACTCAATTTGCCATTTATAACAAACACGCCGGCGTCGCCGTTGCCGTTGCCGTCGTCTTGGGCCAACGTCTTCGGCGTAGTCGTTTTTCGTTGGTTTTTGCCAGCAATTTGCTGCTCCCTGCCATCTACGTGGCCATTTTTAACTATTTTTCACACACACACATAGCCAGGCTGGCCAGGCTTCCCTAAGTAATGAACCGAGCGGCGGCTGGAACCTCAAAACGGTTGCTTCATTTGCCTGCGCCCAGCCGCATCGCCCGATCTTGGGACGGTTCTATAGTCACTGTAAGAAAAATCTCGAAAGTCGATAAGAAATTACAACATAAATCAACCGAACAGAAGACCACGCAACTATGAAAGGAAAGCGGCCAAAGAAATGCCAACCGTTGCTTTATTTTACTAAGCAATTTGCCAGCCACCCAAAGGAATCCGAAGCAAGTTTTTGGGAACCGAAGGCAGTCAAGGGCCCAGAAGAAGTTACGTTTCCGGTTTTGAAAAGGTATTTGCCGTTCCCAGCGGACCTCAGCTTTTCTCTAAAGAGCTAATCAGTCATTCAGATTTCCCGTAGATTCCTTCAACTTTAAAAAGCAATTAAGGCTACTGAAATATTTCCTAAGCTATTCTGAGAAAACTCTTAGTTCTGTTTTGTCTGATTAAAGTCTAAACACCCGACCGTCAGACCTTGAACTCTTTCCTTTTCATGGCTTCCTGAAAGTTATTGCATTTCTGAAAGTTTCTGAGGTTTGCTTTCAGTGTGTGCATTTATAAGGCGACTCTGCTTTTTAAGAATTCTGATAACATTCGAGTCGGCGCTTGTCTGGTTCGTAGACCCTGCACTATAAAATTTATGCTATAATACCGCTTGTCCTTGCAGCGACCTGGCTGGTGGAGAAGAAGATCCTGTCGCTGCCCTCGCCGGCGGGGCGGGCCGGCTGGCTGGGCTCTGGCAAAGTGAAGTAAGTATTTTTGGGTATTTGCATAAATTTTCTTAAGTGCATCAGGCAGTAAATTGCAATCGATGTTGGCGCTGTTGTTGTTGCTGCTGTTATTGTTGCTGGTGGTGGCGGTGGTTGGGGCTGTCCTGTCGTGCTGCTTGTGGAGTCGGTGGGTGTTGCTATTTTCCTTTACACTGCACGCTCTTTACCATTATTTTTTTTGGTCTTTTTTTATTCCTCCTCCTGCTGCAAATTACATAGCACACTTTCCACACCTGGACAAGCCGACGTCGTCGTCGACACCACCGCCCCCGAGAGTGGGGCTGCCGTGGCAAGAACTCAACAGCGGGCCGTCCCAGAGCCCTGATCCCAGCCGACCGACCCTGTGGCGGCAGCTCACCCGTTCGCCGTTCGCTAGCTTCCGGGCCGTACACTTGGCCACCTTCAACATGAGCCTTGGTGTCTGGCAAATTGTTTTCAAGGAACATGCAAAGCGCAAGTATTTAATTAATTTTTGCATATTTTATCTGTTTGAATTTGTTGAAGCATGTTAGAAGTGGACGCTCGTTTGGGCTTCCCCTCCACCCGACCAGGCTACTGTGCGTGCGGGTTGGTTGGTCAGTTGGGGCTCCTTGGCTGGTTGGCTCCTTGACTTGTGGTGTTGAAATGCTTAAGCCATTGATTGCATCTAAAGTGGCGGTATTTATACGTTTGGACTCATTTAAATAAATTTTAAATAAAGCAGCCCAACCGGGACCGAGTGCAGTAAATTCCACTTAGGCTTTTCAAGTGAACTTAAAGGGCAACTCGCCGTCTCACCAACTCAGCAAATTTAAAATGTTCGCTTGCATTTAAACTTTTCGATTAGTTTGATGAAAGGATTTGTGGTCTAATCTGCTAATTCAGTTTTAAAAACTTTCCAACCGAATCCAGCAATCTATTCATAAATCTAAACAGGTCGGCGGGGCGAGTTCAGTGTTAAAAATTTATTTTAAATACTTTCGGCTGAATGATTGATGGTTATTAAATTTTGGTTGAAATATGTCTTAATATCAAAGAAAAATAAATTAAAGAGAAAGGGAACTAAAGGATTTTTGAAATATTAAACTAGTTGAAGAAACTATTAAGAGAACTTATGGGAGAGCAAAGGAGGAAATGTTATCTTTTTCTGAGCGCTAAGAGAATTCATGGGTGTGAGTTTAAAAAGCAAAGCTCCGACTGCTTGAAGATCAGCTTAAAAGCCACAGCAGAGAGACAAGTCAAGGGTTTCCTGGAGAACTCTTCAAGAAATCCGATCTACTGATCCCCAAATCAGAATCCCAGATACCTAAATTCCCCCTTCCTAGAATTCTAATGAAATTAATTTTAATTGATTACCTTCTTTTCAACAGCAACTTGATCCATATGAAGTGTATATATATTTGACCTGTATTATATTTGTCTAGGGCCACCCACTTAATAACCCAGCAAGTGCACTCTGCCCCCCCTGCCCGAGGCGGTGATTGGTGGTGATGTTTATGCTCCTCTCCGGTGGTTATTGCTGTTGTTGTTGTTTGTTTGTTTGTATTGCTTTTGTTCGAAAATCAATTATGCTGTCATTGTCATGCTTTTGACCTGTACACAACCCCAGGTAGGCGGCAGCCGACCGGGTCGCCTGGGCCCTCCTCCCTGCCCCCCAGCTGGGCCAGTTGAGCAGTTAACTGAGCCACCCTCATCATTAGCTGTGCCGAGACCCACAAGCAGTCCGCACCCCTTCCCCAGCTCCAGGTCACCAACTCACCATCTCACCGGCTACCTAGGTCACCGCTGACCACAACTGTTATCACACCTTGGTCTGTTTAAAAACACGTTGCTCAAACATTGACTGTTGACGAGTTGCCTCGGTTTGGCAGGTTGGCAGAGTGGTTGGTCCGCCCGGAGAGAGGCGTGCGCCGCACTCTCATATAACTGGTGGGAGGTGGAGAAGGGGAAGGTGCCTTGGCCTAACCCAGGGCCGGTGGCATTGACGGTGTGCGGTGTGCGGTGCTCGCTGCGTTTACGTGCCCATAATGGACCCTCATCAGTCTCATTATTTATGCGACGTGCGGTTTCTTTGGATTTTGTTAGATTAAAAAGCGCCTGAGGGTTTTGCCGAGTGACTCCGACGTCACCGCACGGTCACTGCGGTCACCGTGTGTTCTTCTATATGAAAGTTCTCGTGTTTGGCTGCCCCACAGACCCACAAGGTGGAGCAGGTCAAACCGGTCAGGTATTGTCGTCGGCTGGCGTCGAAAGTTGTTGGCCGGCCGGGCCTGCTTATTTATGGGCTGGGCACGCGCCCCTTTTGCTCGGCCATCGACTATTTGTTAAATTTATAAAATAAAACCCAACAACACTAGGCTCTCCCAGGCAGCCCGAAAATGGACGGGCAGAAAGGCCAAGATTGGCAATGATTTTTTTCTGGGCCCTGCCGCCTGTCAGAAGGTTCGAACCTGCGTGTGTTTTGGGTTGTCTCTGGCCATTCGCACTGTTTAAAGATTAATGCGACAGGCATTGAATATTTATTAGTTGTTTTTTTTGCATATAATTTGTAGCTGGGGAACGCTAACCAGCCTGGGGCTCCGCCGCTCGGATTGCGGGCTGGTCAAGGGAATAAACGACATTTCTAAATGGCCAGCTCGCTCTCACCGCCGTGTGGTTTTAATTTGTCAAAGTGGGCTAATACGAAATTAATTTGCCCCGGCCAGTTGGCCAAGACAAATGGCCCGAGGAGCTGAAACATTAAACACAAAAAAAGGAGAGAAAAGCAGGCGGAAAGAAATGTGCGCCATGTTGCGCATACGCCCCATGGCACGCCGAAAGCGGCTTGGCCGGCCGCTGGCCTGCCTGCTGCAGACAACATGAGTAGTGTAAAGGCAATTACGTGAAATAAAAGCAAAAAACAACAACCAGTAAGCAAGCAAAGTGTAAAGCAGGCAAACAAACAAACCGACCAGGGCCCCGCCAAATAGCCAGCGGAGTGGCCAACGAACGGACAGCTAAATGGTACCAGCTGCAAGTGCGGCTAATAAACAAAGCTGGAAAATTTAGGAAAGAAAAAAAAAACGGCAGCCAGAAAGCAACAAAATCAAAACCAAATTAAATAAAACAAAGCGCAACGCCCACACGCACGCAGCGACTGCAATTTGGGCAAACAAAGCAAACCAAATAATGAGAATATTGCATTAGTTTTAGCCAGCCACCCGCACCCGGCGCCACCAAAAAGGATACACGCAGATCTGCCAATAAGCACAACAGTCGACGGCAAAGACAAGCGTCAGGCGTCCTCGCTGGCCCGGCTAAAAGCATTAACCGCACTGACAGCACAACAACCATCCACTCACACACGCACACACATGCAGTTGACTGCAACAGCGACAGCAACAGCAGCAGGGACCCTGGGTCCTTCGGGCTGTCGGCATTGGCGGGCAAAGTCGTCGACACGCTCGTACAATGGCGACAACATGTTGCCTGCTGCCAGTGGTACATTCGAAACGGCACAAAAGCAAAATGTTTTTACACTTAAAGACAAAACCAGAGATTCGCCCTCACACACACACGAGCGCAGAGGGTCAACATAAACTGAACGTAAAATCTTCAATGGCTCATTCCGGGCAGCCAGGACATTGCCACCCACCCACACACGCAATTGTCGGCAGAGCTGTGAAATGTTTGCGGCTGCGGCTTGCACTTTTCGAAGGAGAGCAGCTGTGACGCCTGGCGACCGCCCACCCCGTCCGGTGGGTCAGTGCAACTGCAGCGAGTTTCGTTGGCATTGCCACAAGATTAGTGCGAGGAGCAACAATGTGAAAAGGACACCCCCGCCTGGCTGGCATTCCGTCAGTGCCGCCGCCGAGATGAAAACCGGAATCCATGCAGAGCAATAAAGGATACAGCTGCAGGGGCGCCAGGATGCCAGCCAGCAGGGGACACTTTTATTGCAGAGCAGCGCCTTTTAAGTTGCTTTGAATTGCATTCGCCAAAAAAAAAAACCACACCAAATTTTATATAATTTAATGAAATTTAATAAACATCAACGGCACTTGCTGCCCGGCAGCTCCAGCCAGCAACTTGAGCTTTATTAAATTTCATGCACGCAGGGCGTGTGAGCATCCCGAAAATGCACCCGAACCTGAAAATGAATGCACACCCAGCGGACCCACGGACACGGTATCGGACGGAATAGGGTGCAAAATGTTTACACATCTGCATATAAATTCCTCTTATTTTTTCCACCCTCTGCCAAAGCATCCTCAATGCCAAGGGGATGGTGCCGCGATCTCGCCATCGCCGTGTTGCCAATATTTGCATTTGCATTCTATGCCACGCGTTATATTTTTTTACTTCTTGCCAGCCAGCACTTCTTCTATTGGCATTGTGGGTCACACCGGTCCTGGCGAGTTATTGTTGGTGTTCTTGTTGTTCGTTTACACTGTTTACATAAAAATTTTTTGGACAGAAAACATTTCGCTGCTCGAATTTACATTTAAATTAAATTTTAAGTGCATTTTGAAATAAACTAAGCTCAATACCGAACCAGAGTGTATGTGTGTCTGCTATCAAAACCCAATGCGTTCGATATTTTTTCGGTTTGCTGGTCGAAAGCAGGTTAAGCGCCGACAATGTTGCCTGTGCCTGTTGGCGACAGTTGAGTTCAGACTGCCAGCAACAACACGAGCCTGGTTAGGCATATTGATTGTTATCAATTTTGGTTATTACATGGCCTAAACGCATGCCATTTTCGTGGCCATTTTTCATGCTGAGTGTTGTTTATACCCTGAATGCGTAAATTGGCAAACTGGTCGGCGGCCAAAACTGCAGCCGGATGTTGGCCGAGTTGGGGGACGTAATTGCTGTTCAATATACGGTTTCCCGTTGGGTTGTGCATGGCTGCTTAATTTTCACGGCCCAGTGGGAAAAAACCCAACCGCCGAAATTGCACAGCTTCCATTTTATCGATTGCTGAAGAGGCTTAAAATTAAAGTTGTAACAAAAATTCCAACATAAATTGAGACTTAAATTCTGTAGCATTATTTGGCAAACTGAAATATTCGTATTGAATTCCATAGGAATTCTTGAACTTAGGGGAAAAATCTTTAAAATTCGAGTTTTTTTGGTCTGCCGCAAGACCTGGACAATTTGTCATTTGAATTGTAATTTCAGAGATTTTTCAAATGGACACCACACACATGTGGACAGTTGGGCAGTCAACTTGGAAAACGAATAAATTTTCGCATTTGATTCTCATCGAAGTTGAGCGCATCGATTAAACAAACACCGAATTGAACTAATAAACGAGATTTACAATTTTTTTTTGGGGTGTGTGTGTGTTTTATTGCATTGATGTGGGGCGAAAACCAGAAAACCCAAAAAGATATAAACGACCTCGGCAAACACGGCAAATCGACTGCCGGACAGACACACAAACAACCGCTTCAATGAACGTTTATAATTGAACCTGAATTTATAGTTTTGAGATATAACAGCGTTCGAGTGCCGAATGCGATTTTAATTCACCTGCAATACGAATATAAAAGTTCGAAGCCATTGAGAAATTGCAATTCGATTGGCAAATATCAAATGTCTCCAGGTCAATTGCACAAAGCCACCAGCGGGGGACCAACAGCAGCGCAAAGATGAAAGCTTTTCATTTTATTTACTGCTTAATTTATACAAATAAAATGGTTAAAAAAAAAACCCAAAACTCACGCAACAGCAAGGCAAGCAAAAACGAAAATTAATGACAAAATTTAATGGACACTTTTACTCCCGAGTGGTGGTCGGTCGGTCTGCTTGGCAACACTCAACGCACTCCACTCGAAACGTCAAGGATGTGTGTACACACGCACAGCATGGTCCTCTCGGAGATCGAAAATGGGTAAGCAAACAAAAGGAAAATATGAATGCAGTTGAACAGAGAAGCTCAGTTTCGAGCGAACTTCGAGCGCAAGTTTGGCGCAAAGTTTCACCCGACTTTCTGACAGATCCGATTGCCGTACCACGCTGATTAGTTTGACTTTTCTCACTAAAGCGCAATAAATGCAATGGATTATGGCACACTCCTTCAAAAGATGAGGGGGGGGAGGTGAATCTCTAATAAGCTTAACTCAAGGTGCTTCCACTGAACAGCAAAATGCTGTTGCTCGGCTTTTAGGTTTATTTTTATTGTATTCCGAGAAATTTCTTTTATGCTGCAACCAATTTTTTTCCTATTTTTTTGCAGTAGGAGTACAAATGATTATAAACTCGTTGGCGGCATAACGAAGCTGGATTTCTTTTTGGATTGATTCCAGGAACCAAGGCTTCTGCGATTTATGTTCTTCAAATTTATTCGTCCCTTCCGATCGAAAGTTTTCTGCCAAAGCTTCATTTCTGAACTCGTCAGCTCTTCCATCTTCTCTTTAATCCTTATTGGCCTACTGCCTTCTCAACTGAAAGACCTGCAACTTGCCTTTTTTAAGAGGTAAGAGTATTTTGAGAAGCATGCCAGTATTAAAAGTCAACAGGGGCGACTATGCAATCAAAGAGATTTCCATCTTTATGAAGAATAATTGGTAACCTTGACAACTTTGAGCTTGGGAAGAAAAAAAAGAGAACGACAAACAAATCACAAGGCGCATTGGCGAGAGAAGTAAAATCGCACTTAAGCGAAATTAAAAGAACCAAATTGTGCAGCGCTAAGGGAAATCATAAATCCATAAGCTGCTGGTAAGCCTTTCATTCCGTTACATTCGCTGTGACCCGGACCTCAGCGCGGCATCCTTTGTAACCAGATGTTGAAATTATAAACCGAGTCTATCAGTTTTTGGGCAGCAGGGAATTCAATCTTTAATCAAAGAGAAGGGAACTAAGAATCGATTCGTGTTTTAAATATTCACGCAGAGAACTTTCATAAGGACTTTAAAAGGCACAGTCCTTTAAAAAGTAGCAACTGTGGATTTCAGGGGATCGTCAGGGTGTTTTAAGTTTGCGGTGCTCTTTCTTTTCATTACAAGCGTCGTCAAGAACATCATAAGAAGTGTGCAGCATTCCTTCTTGCTTGCCTTGGTTTGGTTAAAAAAATACCGCGCTGTTTTTAATTTACTACAGAAATTGCAAACAAAGCGTAGTTGCATTTGCTCGGGTCGCGGCCCCAACGTCGTCGTGGTTGTATTTTTCTTAAAACGCATCAGCACCAACGGCAGCAACTGCAACGATGGCGGTGGCAACGGCAGCGGCAGCGTCGGCGGCAACTGTGGCTGGTGGGAGAAAAACAAGCAGCGTGAAAAAGGAAAGAAAATGAAAATGAAAATATAAATAAATAAACCGAGGTCGAATGCACTCATTCATGTGAGCTGAGTGAAGAGCAGCTCGACTGCCAGGCAACGCTTCCCTCAAGCCGTGAGCCCGGGCCAAGCAGCCAGTCAGGCAGTCCGCCAGTCAGTCAGTGAGCCAAGTCACTTTGTCATTCCGGCATGGTGTGACGGCGGGCCACATTTGCATGACGTCAGAAGTCGAAAGTGCGGGTCTGAACGCCTTGCCGGCTTCTCGCCAGCTCGGTGGCCTGGCATGCAGTGTGTTTTTATTTCGGGTTTTTCTGTTCTTGGTAGCGCAGCAGTGGCCCGCCCCCGGGGCAACCGGGAAGCATTCTTGTTGGTTTTGCCCCGCCAGCGTGTATATTTAATTAAAACAGGATTAATCTAGCAGAAACAATACTTCACTTAATGCAGCAGCCCCTGGGTTCTCTCGGCTGGGCAGGGCTGGCTGGCAGGCAGACCAACTTGTTGGCTGAGCTGCCGGGTATCAGACAGTTTGGCTGGTCGGCAACGCCAACCCACATATGCCAGACACGGCCACACAAGCCTATCCACAGCGCCGTTGGCCGAAAGGCTGTGTCGATTTCGGTCCCGAAAAAGTATGCTATAGTTTTTAACTCGCCGACTATTGACTGGCGCTGGCGGGCGGAACGCACTCACAAGAGCTTAGCGGCGACTTTCAATCATTCAACGTCGTTTTCGGAGTCGTAGGCGTTCGTAGGCATTGTGGACGGAGCCGCCGCAGCGTTGCCAATCAAGGAAATTGCGTGCTCACATGTTAAACACGGACGATGACGATGACGATGTTGACGGGGCCGTCAAAGGAAAACAGAGTGAAGTAAAAACGTTTTTGGCCATTTACTATCGACTTTAATTAATATTTACCTTCTACTGGCTTACTTGGCTTGTCGGCTATTAACTAAGGCAAACAGTTTTAACAGCTTTCCATCCGTGACCGACCCACGCCAACCACCCATGCCAATCGTCTATGACCTCCTACTTCTAACCACCACCAGCACCAGCATTGCCGTAAGGAGTCAGACTGGCGGACTGGCATCATCCTGGCCTGGCTTCCTGTCGGCACTAATTTCGAGCCAAAGTCTTCAAAAATCTTGACGGCAAGTGGCAGGTCAACAATAACAAAACGCCAGCAATGGCAAATAAACAAAGCAAAAAATAATTCATATACCAGCAAGAGCAAATGTTTTTAATATTTAAACCAAAAAATAATAAAAACCGGACAAACTGAACGAAGGCAAACACCGAAAGCCAAAAACCAAACCAGAACCAAAGCCCGCACCGAAAAACCCCAAAACGGCAAACGTGGTCTAAGTAGCAACCAAAATCCACACCAGGAAGTGCTATACACAAAACGGTGCTGGTTATACCAACAACAGCAACAACAACAATGCCAACGACAGCAGCAGCAGCAGCGGCACAGCAACGACAACGACAACACAAACGGGAATGGGAACGGGCACGGGAGCGGGAGCGGCACCAGAACGACCGGCAGCAGCAACATGAGCCGAAATTGTAGTTGTACAAACACGTCAGCTTTTAAATTACTTGGCCTAAAGGTAAATTGAGCGGAAGTTAAAATGTTGGAAAAACAGCACGGGAAAAAAAGAAAAGCAAGGAGGAAAAAAACAAAAACACAGGCCAGCCAGCCGGCCAAGGAGTTTGGGGCGCCCGTTGGACGTTGGCTGGCTGTCCGTCCGGCAGGCGTGCGCCGTAACGGAACCGAGCCGAGCTGAGCCGAGCCGAGCAGAACCTAAGGAAATTCTATAAGCAACGAGTGTCTGAGTGTCCGTGGCAACGGGCCCCCGAAAAATCCCCAAACCAGGCAACTGGCAGGATAACTCGGACGAGACTGGAGCTCTGCTGCCGCTGTTCAAATGTATATGAATTTCAGTTAAAGGTGGCCAAAAAGTATCCGCCCGCCCAGCTCAAAAATACCCAGAAAAAAACGTAATTCCAACTAAACGAACCGACAAACAAAACTAAACCTGCAACAAGGAGAACGGCGGCAAGACCCACGGCCAAACAACAAACAAAACCGAGAAAATATTATTTTAGCTTACTAGCATCCTTCCGCTGCTGCTGGCCTTGCACCGTGCCCCTTGGCCAGCCGAGCGGCGCGCTGCCAGACTCGCCGGCCGCGCACGCGGTATAAGTTGGCGAAATTTTGCAATAATAAAATATTTGCAACGCACTCAAAGTGCAATGCCACCGCGGAGGAGAAAAGAGGGACGAGAGCCCCGCCCCTGGCAACAACTCTAACGACAGTGCGCGTGGTGCTGGCAACTGCATTTTCATAAAGTGCGGCTCACAATAAAACGGCCAGGAGGCGAAAAGATGAAGGACGAGGACGAAGACGACGGCTTGGCATGCCTGCCGCCTCTGCGGGCCAAAATAAAAGTGAAAATATATATGAGCAGCCAAATAGCTGCAATAACAGCGGCAACAACCCAGCCAAGAACAACACGAAGTTGAATCAAGCAAACAACAAGCCGCTGCCGTCGTCGTTCGCCTTTGCTGGCTGGCTGGCAATAAAAAAAAATAAACCAGAAACAGAGAGCGAAAAAACACCACCCACAAATATTATAAAGCCCCGCGAAAATATTTGCAGCGGGCGTTGAGAAATGTTGCGCAATAAAAATTGCATTTTTATGCTGATGTTTGAATTTTGCATGCAAATGAAAAACGAACAGTGTGCGGCAGAGGCAGCGGCAACCCTGGCCAGGCAATACCAACAACAAAGTGGCAACAAAACAAAAGAATAGATGTTGATGGGGGGTCCGCCGGGGCGCATTCGCTGCCGGATTGCTGAAGACGTGCAGGGCGACGGCCAACAACAGCCAACAGGAAGTGTTGCCGCTGCTGTTGCTGTTGGTGGCAGTTGCTGGCCTGGGCCAGGAGCTTAGCTGAGACTTTGCGCCCACGCTCCACGTGTTTATGACTTTGAATTGCAACTTCATCCGCATACCCGCCACCAAAACTGCCGCCGAGTCGGCATGTCGGTCTGTCTGTCCAACGCTGGCAGTTCCAGTGCCCGACCGCCGCCACCGGCTGTCGCCTGCCGTGTGCTGCTGCCTGCCTGCCGTTTGCTGTCGAGTGCAATGATGGCGGCGCATAGCGCGCATTGTGACGCGAAATGGCGTCGAGTTGAATAATCCAACATGGCGTTTTGTGTGCTGGCAGCGCGCGGCAGCCCGTTGCCCCGACGCGAGTCCTGTGCCAGTGCCAGTGCCAGTGCTTTGGGTACTGTGTGTGTTGTCTGTTTCCGGCTGCCGGATAAAAAACTTGGCGTTAAAGTGTTAATATTTTGAGTTTTGAGAGCGCCGCGCTCCACCGCCAGGACATGCAAATGCTGCACCAGCAACCATAACCGCTGTGGCAGCCCCGCTTGGCCCGTGCAACGCTGACACTTGTTCAATTCAAATAGCATGCCAGCTTCGACGTTGATGGGCTGGAATTGGTAAGCCGGCCTAGTCGCCACGGACTGCCGCGGACCGCACCGGGACGGACTGGGCAGGGCCAGACTTGCTGCATTTATGTTATCTTTAATTTTCATGACGAAATTGGCCGTGGGAGTGCAGTTCCAATTGCAGTACAAGCATATTTATTTATATTGCCTGACAGGCTTCAAGTGCCCTGCCCCGCGGCCGGGACGTCTACGTCAATTGGGCGTCCTGTCATTAAGCCTGGAGGCTCGGCTTCCTGTTTCGTGCCATGGGCCATGGCGCCCTTTTTTCTCATTAACTTTTCATACTCGGTTCAGGCGGAGTTTTTACACTTGGGCCGGCCGGAGAAATAAAAATGCACAATCGCCATTGACATGAGTCCGCCGCGTCCATAATGAGGTGAATGCAGAAAATAAGATGAAAGCCTGGCCACGGTCTGCAGTCCTGTCTCAGTCCATAAATTGCCACGCTCGGGTTACCTGAACTCAGCAGGAATCGCCGCGCCAATCAAGCGACGCGCTGCCGTCTCACACCCACACGATGAGTCCTCCAATCAAAGCTTAGCCCGGCGAAAAAGCATAAAGAAGAATATGAATACGATTTCATTGCAATCTGGCAAATGACAGAGGCTGCTGCGCTGCACAAAGTATTCGATTTCGGGGTCGAAGCTGCTTGGGCGTCCCTTAAATTCGAGTCGCATCGATTGGCCCCAGCAGCTGTCATTCCAATTGCCCTAATGGCTTCTCACCGCTGCAACTGCCGAATGGATCAGGTTAAAGCATTTGTTAATTGATGGGCACCTCAAATCAAAGCGTTGGGTTGGCCAGCAAGCCGGCTTCTTGTGGGCTCAAATCAGGCCTACGGAAATCTCAATCGCTTTAAAAGCAAGCGAGAATTTGAGAGCGGCCATTGATGAATTTGCAGGAGATTAAAACCCAAATGTGATGGGATTTTAAGGCCTTTCTTTTGTGATCTTTTAATAATTATAATATTAATAATTTAAGGTCTAAACGGAAGTCAGGAGGAGGAAATATTAAGGCCAAAAGAACCACAACCAGCACTGTCCGAGTTGAGTTGTCGGCACCTTGAACCCCAGGATATACCGATCGAGGGAAAAAGAAAAACGCCCTCAAAACTGATTCCCTTATGGAGAAAGGAAATTTACTCGTTTTCCCCGCTCAATTGGTTAGAGCATGCGGTGTTCGGCGTGGGGATTGCAGTTTCCGTTCTTTTCCCGTTTTCATTATCTGTCATCTGTAATTTCCCGGCTTACATATTGGCAAATTAATTATCAGCATGTTGCATCTTGTTGATATTGGTTGACTGGCCGTCCGACCATGCCACATTACGCATACGCCCGGCTGGTTGTGCTGCCTCAGCCAGCCAGCCAACCAGCCAGCCACAGCCAAGTGAAACAAACCCTGTCAACGGCTCTTTAGCCCAATGACCACGACAGCCGCCCGCTGCCGCCCACTTAGCGGCGCCATTGTAAATTGTCAACTTGCCATTTCAAACTGGGGCTTCCATCAATTTGAGCAGACGTACGCTTAACTTGCGGTGATTTCCAACCCGCCCGGCAACGGCATCTGTTCAGAGTTGCCAGGTAGTTCAGAGCAGAGCACAGAGCGCTTCGAGTGCTTTGCAGTTCGGACAGCGTTAATTAACTTTTAATTTAATTTTGCGTAAATGAGTTTTTACTGTCAGCGTTGCCGGCCCCAGCCGATGGCTCGAGGTATGCGTGTGTGTGTGTGCGTTGGTGTGTGTTGCATTTAAGCTGACACAAAAAACAATTTGCCATGAAAGCCTGGCCCGCGGACCGGGCCACACAGTGGGGACGCTGGGAATGCTTTTAAGCGCGGTTTTCCAAATGTGGCAGCAACTGCTGGAGCCACGGCTGGCCCCTCGTCCTGCTCCTCGTCAGCCAGTGTCAATTTATGCCGCCAAAGTGAAAATCCAAACTGAAAGATTTATGTATGTGCAGAAGACCCGTGTGTGTGTCATTTGTATATTTTTTTTGTAAACCGGCAAAAATGTGATTTATATGAAAATCTCAGCCAACGCCACCGCCACCGTCCAGCAGACCGCCCGTCTGTGTCCGTCCAGCCTGCGTGTGAAATATTTTGCACAGTTTGAGCGTTTTTAAATTCAATTTGAACGCCTGCATCATCACGGCCCAATGCCTCCCACTTTCGTCACATAAATAAGAGCTTTGGACCACTGTGCCTGCACCGCTCGATTTCTCTCTCTCTGGGCCGCCACCACTGACCGTTTTGGGCGGAAGGTGTGTGTTTTATTAATTGCAGCCACAAAGCAGCAGTGGCTACGGCCGTGGCAGTGGCACCACGAGAAATATGCCAGCAATGCACGCATGCGGTTATATCGTCTTTTCCAGCCGGCCCGAGGCAGCCCAGCAAACCGGACTGAGGCCGACCAGTCGGCATATCGTTAATGAAAACTGATTCTAGTGCCATTAACGCGGCTCCCCTCTCGGCAACAATAAACGGCAACATGTTCAAGTGCCGGCTCGCCCCGCAGACCGGTCTGGGGCCGGAGATCTGGCCCAGCATCTTTTTGTGTCCACCGAGGCATGGCCGCAAAATTGCAGCGCCAACAACGGCGGCCCCGAAGGAAGGAGAGGAGTCATTTAAAATGATGCGGCGCCGCCGGTTGAGTGAGCAACTGATTGCAACCAGATTGGGGGCCAGGCGA
This sequence comes from Lissocephala sabroskyi, assembly GCA_037075105.1. Lineage (NCBI taxonomy): Eukaryota > Metazoa > Arthropoda > Insecta > Diptera > Drosophilidae > Lissocephala > Lissocephala sabroskyi. Next base: position 93,166 of record JBAMCP010000012.1, read on the forward strand.
GGACGCTGACGGTGGCGGTGCCGGTGACGGTGACGATGACGATGCCGCTGACGACTTAATGACAGTCATACAAAATACGACAACGGCGCGAAAAACTGCATGCCAGGCGCTGTTTTCGATGATTACCTTTTAATGCAAATAAAAAACAAAAATAACTGAAACAAAAGCCAGCGCCAACAGGCTGGCAACGACATGAAGGCCGCTGGACAGGATTCCTTGCCTGGCGGACCCAACGGCCGACCGTCGACGGTTGACGGTCGACTGTGAACGGTGGCATGTGTAAATGACGCTTAAAATTGAAAAATTAAATGAGAAATTATTATGTGTGGTGATTGGCGAGGGGCCGACCGGCCGGCGTGGCTTTCCCTGGGGGCAGCTGAGACGTTGGGTAGGCGGGGGTGCGAATATGTCATTAAATTAATTTGTCAAATATGTAAAAAATAATAAATTACCTTTTTGTCAGTCAGTCGTTTATTAATTTGTACGGCAGCAACAACTTCTGCCTTTTAAAAATGAATGACTGCACAGAAAAAAACAACCAACACCCGAAAAAAGCAACACCCACCGCCGCCGTCCTGCCGACCTGGCCAAAAGTCAACTAGCATAAAAAATTATGATGTGAAAAAACCGTCAGCAGGACGACCGGCAAAAACGTGCCACAGATGTGGCAAGCGGGCCATGGAGGCGGCGAGTGGGTGGTTGCTTTGGCCTCAACTGGGTGACAACTGGCGGCGCCGTCTGGCGTCAGGGCGACAAATTGGCAACCTGCGCATCGTGTAGCGTCAAACGCGCCACGCCCCCTGGCCAGCGGACATTGCGACCAGTTGACCATAATATTTTTATATACCGAACGCTGAATGATTTATGATTTATTCAATGCAACAAGGCAGCAGCAACAACGAACAACAGCAACAATTGCTGGCCGGTTTGGTTGGAGAGGAATTTGTTTTTTGGGTTTTTTGATTGTTTCGTTGGCCGTCTGTCTGTTAAATTATTTTTTAATGTGTCTATTAAAAAATACAACGGCAACAACGCCCGCAACATCAACAACCTCCCCGACGACAACAACAACGCCAGCCAGCAACGCCAGCTGGCCAGCAACCAACAAATGGCAGGAAATATTAAGAGGCCGATCCCCAGACCCACCGGCCTCATTGCAATTGGATCAATTCACACACACACACACACACACACACCTACAGGGCCCGGCGTCATGCTGGGGATTTCCATCGGCATTAACATGGAACCAAATAAAAATGGCAGGCCAGAGTCGAGTGGATGAACAAATTTGGCGGCCAGTATCGAAAAACTTGTTATATTGGACGACCGGTGGGTCGGCAGGCGTCACGTGGAATGTGATTTTGGGCATTTGTTTTAAATTACCTCCCCGTCCGTCCCTCCCACCCACCTGTCATGTAAGTGATGAACGGAAAAGGCAACAAATCGAAGTGGCGGTCGGTGGATGGGAAATTTGGCTCTGCTTTTTATTTGGGACCATTGACCGGCCCTTTTTTTATTGCCACCCATTGAACGCAATTGAGTTAGGGTAAAGGCAAAGGAAGTGGCCATTTAATTGATGCTCTCATAATCTATAAAACAGGAGGGGTGAGAGAGAAAGGCAGCAGGAACGGGAAGACTGGGGGTGGAGGATACGGCGAACTGGTTTGAGGGTAAAGAATCTCGCGTAACTTTTTTCATTTATTTAAAATCGAAAAATTCTCTGATAGATTCGGGAAAGTTATCTTTCTTCTGCAGAAAGAAAGTGGCTGTAGAGTGGACAGAAATCTCTGTTTGGTCTTTGGACGTTGCTTTTTAGTTTAAATTGATGAACTCGCTGGTCCCCAATCGCTAATTTGTAGCCGCTGATCTGAGGATAAGGAAAAAGCCTTTCAACCATCGAATCTTAGGCTGTAGTCTCTTCTCGACACATGCTCCTCTCCTCCATCCTTTTCTTCACTCTCATCAGAGTGTCCAGTATGCGGAAAAGGTTAAATTGAGGAAGTCTTGGTCTGTAGTCTCCAGTCTTCTCTCACCTCCTTCACCATCTCCACAACTCTCTCCTCTTCTCCCAACAACCTGTCCAGCTAACTTGCTGCTTCGTAAACGCCAGTTTGTCTGGTGGGGAAGCCCAAGAACCACCGCAAAAGAGAAAGCGGGAAGCGATTCCTGGAACCGATTTAAAGGGACAAACAGACCACAAAACGAAAGTGCTGACCGAACAGAAAGACGCACTTACAAACCAACGACTTTGTGTTTGTCCGAAAATTTAAATTGTCAAGCGAAGACCGATCGAAGGGTTGGTGGGGAGGCAGAGGGCCAACAAAAGGCACTAATGATGAACGAGTCGGTCGTGTGAACAAATAGAAGACCGTGTGGCAAACACATTACCCAATTTGATCAGCCAAATTGAAATAGATAGTCCGCGGGCCAACGACACGTCGACACGTCAGTCAGCCAGTTTAAGGGCCAAAGTCATCACACACAGTGCCATCCGAAATGATTATACACTGGGCAGGATAACACGAAACGAAACAGAATTCGCCAAAAATCAACCGGGTTTGGGGTCAGCGCAAAATGCGAGCTGAAACCCATAATTAAGCAAATATATATGCATGTCCTACTCCAGCGCACATGTGATGTATTAATTTAGAAAAACCAACGGCAACAAAGGACACACAAAACACCAGCGACAATGCCAACGGTAACCGGCAGCCGGCAACCGGCAACGGTCGCAATTACCGCACCCAACCGATCCTCCTGGCCATGACCAAAAACAGAGAAACTATTTCCCAGCCATTGCTTCCATCCCCAACCACCCACCACCCCCGGCAGCAAGAGCTCAGCTTTTGGTTGATATTAACACGGAGCTGGCGGGGGCGGACGGCGGACGGAATACACACGTACAACCGGCGCAACATTAACAAGCACGTAGATGCAAATAACTGTGCCATTGGAGCAGAAATATCAGTGATACGAATCATATGCAGTCTCCTACCTTCCCATCCCACCGGCAGACATTGTAGCCCTTTGGTAAATAGTTTGCAGGTAACCCGCCCGGTTACGCGCTTGGGTGTAATGAACGGACGGCGCGAACAAAAGTTAGTTACGAGTGCGAGGGCAATGATATTACGTAAAATATTTGGAAACTGTTAGTGTGGCCAAAACTGTACGTGCCTTGGTTGTCCTGACCCACCCCGGCCAATGGCGGTCGTGAGGCGATTGTGGCCATGTGACAGTCAACGGCGACGGCGACGGCGGCGGCGGAGGATGCTGCAAATGTCGACGACGTCGGCACCCTCATCCTTGTCGTAATTGTGGCACATGACCCCAGGAGTGTATGCCGATGTAGTACCCTTTTCACGGCGACCTTAACAGCCACTGTGGGGGCGGGCGGGGCGAACAATAACCACAATTTGAGTTGAAGTTGAGCGAGCAAAGGTGCGCGCGCCGCCGCCGCCGCCGCTACCGCCGGCTCCCCGGGGCTCATGGCCTTTGACCCGCCCGGCAACCCTGCCCTGCCTCGACACAAGCTCATTACGCCCTGGCTTTGTTTTGGACTAATTAAATTTGAATGACTATTTTCACTTAAAAACTTTTTGCTGTCTTTGTTGTTGCTTTTGGTGTTGGTGTTGGCCTGGCGTTTTGTTTAAATGGCGCACCCGCCAGCGGCCCACCCAAGGGCTTACCCAGGCAATTGGACACACGTCGACTGGGGAGATTCCTGTCGACGTTACCCCGGCTGCGGAGGTGGGCTGGCCGAAGTTCTGGGACCCAGGGACAGCCGCCAGAGTCGCTTACAAAACCAGCATCGGTCGTGGCTTAAAAACTCTGCCCGCTGAATGAGACATAAACAATCTGGGATGTTTATGTCGGATGGAACTTTTCGAAGTCAACTCAGCCCGTCCGGGCACCGAAAAAAGATGCCAAAGTGTCGCACGGCTGTCACACAAAATATTAGAAATGATGCTAAGCCACAGAATTGCACAGCTTTTTGAGGTGACTAACTGAGGACGCAGGACTTGGACGGCTGGGGGGAGTTAATTGCTTCGCAGCCATCAGGCAGCCGACAGCAACCACCGAAAGGAAAAACGGAACACTTTCAAATCAACCCATTCACCCTGGCCGATGGGCCCGGGCGGGTTTTATTTTTTGTTCTTTTTAGAAGGCTTTTCAAATTCCAGCTGCAAATTAGGAAATGCCGCGCAGCAAATGGCAACCGGAAACGTGCAGCGCCGGATATAAGGACGCTGCCGCTGCCGGCAAGACAAAAGCCAAAGGAAATCCATCGAACGCAGAGTGTTTTGTACACACTTTTCGGGCTTTTCAATTATTTAAAGTGCGGGTAGCGGGGAACGGGAACGGGAACGGGAACTCCTTCCTCCAGCCAACCAAGCGAGGAAGAACTTTTGCCCGCCGGAAAGGGTATTCAAAGTCGGGCCTACAATTTTTTTCAATTAAATCCAAGTCTCGATTTGAATGGCGCAAACACACAACAATTGCCGGCTTACGTGGCTGGCTATTCGCAACGCATATTGATTTCGGGGTTATATTCAATTTGAGAGTGATTTTAAAATGAAATGCGTTCAATTGTTGCGGCCACGGAGTTCGCTTCTCGGCGTATAAATCGCCGCCAGGATAATAGATATTAATGGATTTCGGTGCACGGCAAACATGGCCGGGCCAATGCAATAATGACGACGACACCAACAAAAGCCGCAGAGACACAACAGCAACAAAAAAAGTCAAAAGCAAAGCAAAACCAACACGACAAACGACCACAGACGGTGGCACAGACGGACACATGGACACGGGTAGCCGGAACAGGCAACAAACTTCGCATATAAATAAATAAAACATATAAATGAGCGGTCTAGAGTTGGAGGCGTGGCAGCTTAAACCACCAACAACAACGCGGCCAACAACAACGCAGTCAACAACAACAACGCCAACACCGACAACGCCAAAGAGGCTTGAAAATCAATAACAAAAAAAACCATTGGGGGGCTAGTGAGGGGGGCCAGGCAGCAACAAGAACCACAACAGCAGCAACAACTCCACCAGCAACAACAAGCAGCAACAACAAACAACAGACAACAAGTTCGTTGCGGGCCCCACAAAAATTTAATTGCGCTGAAATTAAATGAAATAAATTTTGCGTATAGCCGATGTGTTCTCTGTTGTAGTTGCTGCTATTGTTGTTGCTGTTGTTGCTGCTGCTGATGCCTTTTGTTTGTTTGGCTGACCAACTTAAAGCCCCGGCAACCGCAGCGAATCGCTCAAATCAATTAAGCGCGAAATTTCATAAATGCCCCCCAAAATTTTTAAGTAAATATACGGGTATAATAAATGCATCTACACACGCACACACCCACACACACACACGCACAACTGAGCAGCGCAAACAAAGCGGCATTTGAATGCTTTTTTTTGGGAGCCACACAAATCGGCTCAGCTGTTGGGAGTTTTTTAGAAAATGTTTGACAATCGCATTTCAATTACAATATCCTTTTTGTGGGAACTTATCGTAGGCTTGGGAAAATGCAAACAATCAATATTAAATTGTCGTAATCAATTTTTTGCGCCGGTGGAGGATCTGAATTGATACGTCAATTAGTTAATTGAAATCGAGCATTCGCCATTCAATCGCAATAAATGCATAAATTTTCGGGGTAATAAAAAGCCCACCGCAAACACACAAACACACGTACAACCATAAATACTAATTAAATTTTTCAATATATATATAAAATCCACAATTAAAATTGAAGAAGGCAAATAAATGAATTTCCCCCCCATTTCGCACCTTTCGCGGGGAGTTGGCTTCGGACAATTTTGTCGGGTGTACGGAGGCCGCATAACCAAAAAGCCAAAAAAACCATGGAAAATCAAATAAAAAGCTTTTCGTAATTGGCTAGTAGTTGTAAAATTTTACAATAATTCAATGTACAGTCGCCGCCGCCATCGAAAAGTTTGTTTTTGACAAACTAAAAACCCAAAAACAAAACACGACAACTGCCAACGGTCGATGCCGCTCTGTGGGAGTTTTACAGTTTGTTTGCCAACCTGAAAGGGTATATTGATTGTGGAGTGAGTGTGTGTGTGTGTGTGTGCTTAGTGACGCTCTAAATGCGCATTAACGGCTCGGACAGCTCGGCAATATCCGCGGGCCTGATTAAAATGAAATATGAACATTAACCGCTTTTGTGTAAATACAACAACGAAAACCGCACAAACACTAAAGCAAATATGCCGCGAGTAGGGCCACCAAAAAAGGGGTTGAAAGTGGGAGGGGCAGGGGAATAATAGACGAACACACACAAAACTGGGGACAAGAAAATTTAATATTGAAATTGAATTTACAATTATTTTTGTTTCTCTCACACTCTCGCTGGGTATGTGTGGTGTGTGTGTCTATGGGGTCTTTGGGGTAAATATTTGATTTGCGTTTAAGGGTAAAAACGATGTCGGTCACGTCAGCGACCTGTCAGTCATCCCGCTTGGGTTATGGTTAAAATTTAATTAAAAGCCTTTTGTTTGGCTACATGCGGCGGAAATTATATAACAATTAATCTTAAATTAAAGTGAAAAGTTCGAGAAATCCATTCCCACATCCGTCCCCCCACTCAATGGGTGCCTGCCGCCGCCTGCTGGCCCATAAACAACGCAATCAATGCAGGCGTTAATCTCGCCTCCTTTGAAGCAGCGGGTGGGGCGGCCAAATCCAAGGAAAATAAAGTAATTCAATGCTCAATTAACGAAAACAGTAAAATCTTAAGTAATTGCAATAAAACAGACTACCTGGAGTACATATTTTATAAAGTTGTGCGCGGCAAAAAAAATAATAATAAAAAAGAAAAATCGTCGAGCTGCCGGCGACGACGAGGCTGTGAGGCTTTTGCCACTGACGATGGCGGCAAAAAATGCCATAAAATCAGCGCCAAGGCAGCCAAAGGCAACCAGGACGACAGCCACCGAGACGTCACAGACGACAACGTGGCAAGTCGACGCGGCAGCCACCCAGCCTGCCAGCCAGTGGGGTAGGCTGTCGGTTGGTTGGCCTTACTTCAAGCCCGGCTGATTGGGGGCGGCCTACCCTTATCGGCCCAAATGAAGAGCTTTCACATGTCTGGCACATAAAAATGGAACGTTGTTAAACGCACCGCTGGGACTGAGCGGACCCCGCCACGCCCCTGGGCCCGGCCGATGTCAGTCAGTCAGTCAGCCGGATGAGGCAGTCGTCGGTAATTCCAGTCTGCCTTTTGGGAAACTTGCCGGTGTCAGTGTCTCTGCAACAACACGGGAATTTCGGGGTTCTTTTTTTGGGGGGAACCAGCAACAAGAATTGCTTATGTTTTCATAAACTGAAGGGAAAATTTTTTAGCCGGTTGTTGTTGTTTGGCAAATCATAAAAAACAACAACAACAAGGGCAGCAAACTCAACGCTTCTGAGAGGCTGTAATCTGATTTTATTATAATTTTGATTTTGCTTTCTTTTTTCATAAATTTTATAACAAACTCCGTTAGCAGCACAACCGCCCCAACCACCAACCGCACCCTTCATAAGGAAGTAATATGCAAAAAAAAGGAACCCACACGGGAAGCCTGCCCCACGCGTTTTTCATCAGCGGCGAGCCGAGCAAGCCGGAAAACAACGCGGCTCAAAAACAACAACAACAACAACATTAGCAACGCACAATAATAATAATAATAACAACACCAACAACAACCACAACAACAACCCCAAAAATATGGCATTGAGGTGGGCTGAGGTGAGTTGCCTTCAATTTTTTTTGCGCTGCCTGGAAGGAACAGCTGGAGGAATTGGTCCTGCACCGCCTAATACCCTTGGTGGTGTGGCTGATGTTGTTGTTTTTGTTGTACTAAGGAGGCGTAAAATAATAAACGCGAAATAAAGTGGAAGCCCGCAAACAGGAAACCGCATACGCAGGCCGCCCACACACGCACACCTCCTTTTTTTTTGGTGAATTGTTGGCGCTGCTCGCCGAAGCGTTACACTGATTTTCGCTTTCAGTCAATTTTAAAGACACATCAACTTGAAGTCCGCTTGCCCCTCGAGTGCGCCGCGCTGTCCTTTGCTTTTGGCAGGAAAGCATTCAGGCGAGCAACCGTAGCCCATTTGCCTTTTGCTACATTTTTAATGAGATTAAAATAGGCTAACACAAACAAGCCCACACACACACACACATGCATACACACGCCCATCGACAAGTTTGTCTTGTCTTTTTATTGTGTAATCGAGGTAAACGAAAGACTCATGCGTGTGTGTGTATGTAACAATTTTGGGACCTGTAAGATTTCCTGTCTTGGCCAAGAACGGGAAAAGGCTTAAAGCCTCGGGATCAGGGCCATTTAAAGGGACACGTTGCTGCTCGTTAGTGAGATTCGATGAGGCCGTTGTGGGCGTGGCTGCCCACCCCGCGCTGCCGTGTGGCCGGGCCTGATGTATGGGCCGCTTAGCTGAACGGGAAACCGCCTGGCGCTGGGCCTCCTGCCCGCCGCTCATTAATCTTCAACGCATTAATTTCTCGCCACAAAATCCAATCTAAATTACATAAATCAACAAGCCGTAACACGGGGCGGCGGTCGGTGGGCCCAAAAGGAAAAGCGAAATGGGCGGCCCGCCCAACAGCGACCTCGGCCCTTTCTCGCTCCCACTAATTGGGTCACTCGACTTGGAAAAAGCAGCGAACTGTTGCATTCCAAGAGTACCGAAGCCAGCAGTCAGCATCCCGGCGGCGGCAACAGCAGCAGGCAAATTGTAACGCAATCTACCAGCCACTTTGTCAAGCGGCAGCTGCACTTGCAACGGCAACACGGCCCACAATTCATATGCCATTTCGATTCCAACTCGTCGATTGCAGCAGCGACAGGAGGCAAAGGCAACGGCAACGGCAATGGCAACGGCAACAGCAGTCGGGAGTCAGCGGCAGTCGGCAACTCCCTCGACAGATTTGTGTGGCCTAATTAATTAATTGAAATTCATGAATTGCACATGCGACTCAAAGTGGCGCGCGGATCGTTGGCGGACCCGCCTGCTAAATGGAAATGGCTCAGGCCAAACTCATTTTCCAATCAAAATGTTCGATTCGAAATGTCGTCGTTGTCGTTGGTCCCGGGGGCGGACGGTGGTGGAGTCGCCGGGCTGTCATCACCGCTAACAGACCCGCCATCGCTTATTAATTGCAATCAAAGCCCACTGGGCAGCCCGGCTGTCGATTAGTTTTAAAATAAACTAGAGTTAAATCAAAGCAACCAGAAGACCCACAGGCAGCGAATACTCTTCTTGGGTAAGGTGAGGGGGATAAATTATTATAGTAAGCCTGATTGGATTGAACCAAGCAATCAGAAAAGGCAAGCGAAAGTTCTTAGGACAAATTCTCGGATTCACTTAAAGCAAAAGTAAAGAGCATTAAGCAGAAATCTAGATACTCAAATGCCTTTCACTTTTGCGGTTGCTTTTCTTTTATAGCAATTCCATCCATCCAGTCAATGTTCCCCTTCTTGAAGTCTCCACCAACCCTGCGATTGGCCTTTTCATATCCGTAAACTGACCTTTGACGTTAACTAGAAATTAAACCTTCAAAGTTTTTAGAAGGCGTATACTCGAAAAGGGTAATCAGGACGAGATAATCATGAAAGCTTAAGCACAATGAACGCCGAGCGAAAGTCGCTTTGGTATTTGCGTGTGTTTTAATTTATTAATGGCCAAGTTATCGGAGCCCGCCCGCTGTTACCGCCACTGCCACCCCCACCAACGGTGGGGCCGCTTAAGCATAAACTTAAGCGTCTCCCAGATGCCCCGTCGTCGACGGTTGACCTACTGTCTCGTCTGTGTGTTGTTGGTTTGTATTTTGGTTTTTATCTCGCGCGCAGCGTAATTCTGATTATTAAGTGGCACTTAATTCGGTGGGCGGGTGCATTTCACCTTTTCCCAAACACGGAAAATAAATATCGAAATTGACAGTATTTTACATAATAAAACCCAATCGATGGATCGGCGCGACGGCCCACCAAGCGAAACAGGTTCAAGTGGGTTAATTTCTGGTCCCCCAAACCACCGAAAACCCAGAGAGAAAAAAAATCGTCATTAGGGAAATAATCGTCAGCCGCTGGAGTGGTAGCGGCTACTGGATTGTCGGGCGGTCGGGCGGTCGGAGGCGGTCATTGATTAAGAAATCCATGATATATTCGTGTCAGATAAGCAAAGCAGCCTCCATTAAGAGGCGGGGGATGAAAATGAAAATTATATAAGCCAGGCTGTGGGGACCAACGGGAAAAAGTCGGCCGGCCCGAAACTGTTTTCAAAGCATTACGGGTCGGCTCATTACGCCCTGGAAGGAAGAAAGGCCGTTGAAACAACAAACCCACCGTCCCGCACACACACAAACCCGCACACCCAGCCCAGCCTACTTGCATTTGAAATTCAGCAAAGGCCAAGTTCGAAAATGTTCCTCTCTGGTTTCGAATATCGTAAGGTTAACAGCGGCCGCCAAAGTTAAGAGCACGCCAAAGTTAAGAGAGCGCCAGCAGCCAGCGAGGGAGTTCGAATCCAAAGAGACGGAGAAGTTAGGCGAGAGCGAGTCACGAACCGAAAGGTGCTGTGCGGGGCGTACGTGTGTAACGGTATTTGCGACAGGCGCGCGGATGTAGGCCAATGGGTAGAAGTCGACGACGGCCCGAGGACGACCAGGACGATGGCAGCAACGACAGCGACACTGCCCGCGCCGCATAGCACTGGCGGCCACACAAATGTTGAATAGTTGCGGAAGGTTATGAATTTCCGTGAGAAATTACTACAAGTAATATGCACACACACACACGGACACACGAATGAGTGCACGCGTCAGTGTGTGCGGCTCTGTTCTTTGTGTGCTGGGCCATCCTGTTGGCTTTGCCGGCCTGGGTCCCGTGTGTGCAACGTGGAGCGTGGCAAGCGGTGCTGGGTGGGGGCAGTGCGTGTGTGTGTGTTCATGTGTGCATGCTGATAACAATGTTGCACTTGCTAATGCATTAATTTTAATGCACTTTGGTGTAACGGGCGCCGCTTAAAGTTGGACGGCCTCGATTTTCTATTTAATGGCAGCGCCTGGTGAACTTGCCGCACAAACACTTAATTGTGGAGAGGAATCTTGATGCTGTTATCGTTTGTCTTTCGTCTTTGGTTCGGCGTCCTTTGGCTTGTGTCAAAGGGCCCGGAGCTGAGGGTCTCGGCTTGCAAGTTGAACGCTCGTTGTGGTCCTCCCCGGGGTCCTTGGTTATCCATCTTTGTTTCGATATGCTTAAAACTCAGGCAAAGTGTCATTCTCATCATTATCGCTTTTGTTTCTGGTGTTGGCGGCCAAACTAACCACTGGTTTCCTTCACTTCTCCCTTTGGCCCAGGAATCGCCGCACCGTTCGCTCTTCCGGCGTTGGCGTTGCGATGTAGAAAGAATCCTTTGCTCCTTTGGCGCCGGCCTGACACTTTTGTGACATTGTGCAAATGAATAATTGTGCTTTTCTTTGCTTTGGCTCAGTGCAGCCAACCAGCCGCAGCCCCTCCTGCACATCCCCATCCACATCCACATTCACATCCACATCCGTTCCACATCGCTCGCTCAATGTCTCCTTCCCAGCAGCAGCGCCGTCGTCATCATCATCGTCGTCAGCGCGCGGCGTCATCGTCGGCCTGGCCGGGCTCATCATCATCGTTGTTGTCGTCATAGTTGTGGCCATCGTCATCGTCATCGTCCTCGTTGTCGTCCTCGTTTGGCATTCCTGCCGTTTCTCCAACTGCTTGTCGTCGCTCTCGTTGCTCATTCGCCCCATGCCCCATGCCCAGGCCCAGGCCCAGGCCGAGGCTCGTTGTCATCATCAACGCGCTTGGCCGTCTCTCTGGGCTGTGAGCCGAGCCGGGCGTTTTGCTAACCAACCGCAACAAAACAAGCAGCTAAACTCTTCCCGCTTAGGCAGCTGAGACTACTGACCCCTTTGAATGGGCATCCGGTCGGTGGCGTTTGCCACTCCGCTCCTATTCTTGCCACTGTTGTTTGCCATTCATTTTGTTTCTGTTTGCGTTTTGATTGACGGACGCGCGTTGCGCTGCGCTGCCTGCTGCCTGCTGCCTGCTGCCCAGCGCTGAGCTGAGCTGAGCGGAGCTCAAGCCCAACGGAGATGGGCAGACGGGCAGATGGGTGAGTCGACGTTGCATGTCCTTGCCGTTGACCGTACTAAATGCTGGGCATGGTGGGTCATCGAGGGTCCATCCATCTCGCCTCGCCTCGCCTTGTCCCTTCTCGTCCGTCGTCCGCTGGTTATTAATGATTTTTTCCAAAGTTTCCCTACATTTTTATGCTACATCTTCTGCCCAGTTGGCTGCTGCTGCTGATTGTTGTTGTTGTTGGCATATTGTTGATTGTTCTTTTATCTTCGCTCTGTCAATTCGCTGCGTTATATGGCTGCGTTCCATTTGACTTTGGGTTTTGAATTTCCGCCAACGCCCCAGCGAATGTCGAACGCCAAACGACGACCAACGTTGACCGGCAACTGCTTTTCTCCTGGGCGTGTTGGTGGCTCCATTTCGATCTTCCTTCCTGGCCATGGTGGCTCCTTTTTTTTCGTGTTTGTTTCGTTGGCATATTGAGAATGTTGTACGCTTATTTGCGGCCCTTCCTGGCCAAACGGGTTTTCGATTTGGGGCTTTGCTTCCGGCTTTGCTGCCGGTTTGTCCATTGCGTTTTTTTATTGCTAGATAAATACTTGTCAATCAGTTATTAATTGCTTTTCAAATTTATTGATTTGCGGTTTACAGCGGCACCAACGACAGCTGCAGCTAGAAAAACGAAGAAGCTATGAAGCTTTGGCCAGCCCGTGATTGGCAGCCCGATAAGCAGAGCCGCACCGCAGACAGACGGACAAACGGGCAGTTGGATAGATGGGCAAATAGTTCGTTTGAAGAGCTGCCTGCCCGCCTGTCTGCTGATGCTGATGCTGTTGGTGAGCTGGTTTTTTCAAGCAAAAGTTAATTAACCCAAACATTTTTGCATGTTTGGCAATTTGTAAATGCAATTGGCCGTCAGAGTCCAAAGCAAACTGAACTTTTGAGTGGGGATTTCAATTGCACACACAAATTAGCAGTAAATCGACTTGAAAGGCACCACCACCGCCACCACCGCCGCTGCCACGTTGGCAGGGGCAGCTGGCAAAATTTTCTTTGCCATTGCAATTTTGATGGCACTCGTTAATTGCATTTTCTTCCGCTTCCACTGCCAAGCCGACGTGGCCGTCGTTTTCTTCTTCTTTTAACGGACGACATTCAATGTGTCAGTTGCCGCAGACAAAGTGACATTTAAGCAAAGTGACATGTGTGAATGAGAGAGAGAGAATGGCCAGGCCGGTCAAGGTGTGTGTAATGAAAGGAACAGGCTCCTCGCCCAGGCAATGGTGAGTGAGCCTGCTAGCCTGCCAGCCTGCCTACCTGCCTGCCTGCCAGTGCGGTGATATATAACCCACCGAGCTCGTGAAAGGTGTGCGACCACAAAGCTACAGTCACTCACACACACACAGACACCGCATCTGACAGGAGCAGCAGCAACCGAGCCTGCCGGCCGGCCTGCCGCTCTCGGCTCACCGTGTGGCACGTGCAAACAACAAAATGCAATTAGCAAATAGAAGCGGCGAGAAGAAACCCACCGAGAGGCCGCGAGTGGAAAGGATGCGATTCCTGCAGCTGCCGCGGTCCTTCGCTTTGTGGGCAAGTCCGCAAAGCCTATTCATTAAATGCCTGAGAGTTTATTAAAAGCCTCCCAAAAAAACAGGGCAGGGCAGGGGCGACCGCGCCACACTTTGTTGCTGGCAATTTTGCGGCAGATTTCATGCTGTCGACCGACCACAGACGAAACCCATTGACGGCATCAAATACCGGCAACAAATTTTGATAGCTGCTGCTCTTCATATGCAGACAAGAGAGATTGTTGCCGCCACCAACCCGCATCGATTTAGTTCTACTTGACTCCCTCGGCCTTTTATGGCATTTCAAATGCCGGCAACATATGCTCTCTTGGTCGCTGTCGTCGCTTCAGTGCCCAATTGCTGGTCGGTTGTTGTTGCTGGTGTTGGTGGTGCTCGCGCATCTGGCAACATCTTGTTGAGCTGTCAAAATATGCTTGTTAACAACATTTGTTGCACCGCAACAGCACGACCATTGCCACCAGCAACAACAACAACAACAAGGCACACCAGCCTTGCATTAGCTTAAACATGTTTACAAGACATCAGCAACTTTTTAGCCGGCATTGTTGGTGCTGCTGGTCTCGTTGTTGTTGTTGTTGTTGGTGCTCTTGGCTAGGCTTTTAGTCGTTGTCTGCTGCTGCTTTCCATTTAATTTCTGACAGCACAAATTTTTCCTTAAAAGCGACAAAAATAATCATAAAAATTGTTGATGCAAATGTTGCAGCAACCCGACACCCCCACTCGCCGTCAACAGCTCAAGTCTTGGCTTTATCTCATTGTAAACTTTCCATAAATAGCCGGAAAAGTGCAGCAAGCTTCCCACATTCATATAACTGTGTGTGTGTACCGTCCGCCTTGGGTGTGCGTTTGTCTAATAGATCAGCATCAACGGCAGCAACAGCGGCAGCAGCGGCGGCAGCAGCGGCAGCTCAAATGTGTTTCCAGGCCATTTATCATCTTGCGCGGGCCGCTGTCTCTGCCATTTCATCGTTTTAGCCAGCGCCTGGGCGTTTGGCCAGCCAGTGGGCTGCTGCTGGCGGTGGGGGGGCTGGGGGCAGACTCCAGTTGGCCAGTTGTCTAGTTAACTGAAACTCGAGCGGGCTGTGTCGTCTCATTTTATGCAGCTCGCATGCGCTCACAAGGTGTCTGCATTTCAACGCCCCAATGGCCAGATGGCCAAAGGCTGGGGGGGGGAGGGGTAAAGAGTGGGCCATGGCCAGGCCAAAGAAGGCGAAATGGAAAAGCTGTCGCTGGCCAGGCTAACCGCTAATGTCGCTGCCGCTGTGGCCGTGGCGAGTGTTGCTGTTGGCCGGGGCTAACCAGCCTGTCAGTTTTTTAGCCCGACCCGTTGGCTTTTTCTTCATTTACACTGAAATTATTTTGCATAAATCATTTTAATGTTGCGTGATTTTTAGTCTGCTCGCCGCTCACTGGCTGCTGGCTGTTGCCGTGGCTGTTGACTTTTTAAAAGGCCTTTTAGCGCGCTTGGCCGTCACTTAAAATTCTGCACATTAAACGAAACATTGCCAGCAACAACAACAGCTGCACACATTAAAATTAAATTCATTTTTTTCATATTGCATTTTAATTTCCATTTTCAATTATAAACATTTTCAGTTGCTGTCTGTTTTTGTTTAAACATAAGCGAAAAATTGAATTGGAAAAAAAATAAATTGCAAGTTTTGTAAATTTAAATTTCATCTGCTGATGGAGCCAACATCACCAGCTGCTCTGTCCCCACACACACACATGCACACACACATCATAATTAGAGCTGACAGGCCGCTGAGGCCGATGAGAAAAATTTTCTGCTGCTTTCCCGCTGAATTGCCAGAGCCGCGCTCGTCACTTCAATTTGGAGTTGGCATTGCCGGAGACCAAATCCTTCATAGCACAGCACAAATAATACTAAAAAAAAAGATATCAAAAATTCTTCATTAAGCCAGGCCATCAAGCAGGCCATTAGACCGTCCGGCAAATCGCTAAGGTCATTGCCATTTGGCGGTCTTGTGCAACTTACGCCATCGACTTTTGGCCTGCAGCGGGATCTCTGCAGGAAACGCATTATGACAGGCGGCATATGTTCCTTGTACATCGAATATTGGCGGAGAACGAACCTGCAGCTGCTGAAGTGCACACATTGGCCAACATCCCGGTCGGGGGTCTGGCAGTGGGAGCCATCGGCATCTTCAATATTCAAGAGCAAATAGCGGGATCTCTATGACGGTGGCGGGCTAGCTGAGATGGCTTACGTGTGTGGCACAGACTTGGCAGCAGAATGACGAAGCAGCACAAAATCAATCGGAATGTGCCCAGCATTTTGAATTTAAAGTTCCCAAGGAGCCGGCGTTGCCCTCGTGCCCGACGTATCTTCCGCGATGGTTTCCAATGTATTAAAGTCGCATTAGCTTCTTGGGCGCTTAAAGCGCGCAAAGCAGCAGCGACAGCAGCAGCAGCGGATGGGACGGGATGGATTCAGCCGGTCAGGGGGCGGATGGATTGGGTTCGGTTTGGTTTGGCTTTTCCGCAGTGCGTCGCATTGAGCAGCCGGCAGATTGTTGCTCAAGTAAACAGCTTGGGCAACTTTTTGATAAGACCCACGACGAAGCGTAGAAAGCAGCGCAGCGCTTCGCCGTCCCTGCCTAGACGAGCTTATCGGGCCGCGTGCGAGTCTGTGCAAAACAAGAGGCCAAAAAAAATATACCCTCATATGTACATGAAATGTAAACAAACAGCCCCCACCCGCCCCCTCTGCTAGACACCATAAACACATGTTTCACGGCGGCCCAGAGGCCGGGGGCATGCGGCATGAAATCGGAGCAACGGCGGCGCCTCACCCTGACGGGCTTAACAAAGGGAAATGGAAATTTATTATACATATATGTAGATATATTGCAAAGTTGAAAATGAATTCTAAGCGCGGCCAAACATAAACATATATATTTTTTTTCTAACCTTCTGCCCGCGACCAGTGAACTCCATCGTCACTTTCGCTTTTCCCGGCGGCGGTTGGCGGAGGAAGGCTGGCGCCTTTTAGATAAAATTAGCTAAGGAATTTTTGTGTTGGTATTTCGTTTATTCTTTCGATAAATCTTAACTGTCTGGATGAACAGGAAATTTTGTTGGCTTTTTGGTTTTGTTTATGCCACTTAAAAATGTCGAGAAAAACGCCAACGCCATATATTTCGGCCAGCCGAAGCGAGCACTTGGCCAATTCCACTTACCTGGAATTGTCGATTAGTTCGAAACGCTAAAGGGCGTAAGGTTTGCGAAGGGGGCGGGGCAATTTACGGGCCGCTCAATAAACGCAAACCAACGACATCGAAAACGCCATCGACATCGAATTCAATTTCGGTTGGCCGTGTAGTTTCCTGCCAGCAAAAAAAAAAAAAGACTCAACAATAAAATGAAAATTTTTAATAAAAATGTAAATTTTTTTAGTGGCCGTAGGGGTTTTTGGCGCATAAAAATCAATAAAAAGATAAAAAAGTTCCTCCAAAACGGAGCGAAAGTATTGCTCGTTATGAATTTTGGCGTCAGTTTGGAAAGCTAACACACACACACACACACAGTTGTGTCTTGGCAACGACGATCTCCATCGGATATGTCTTGCCAAAATTGAAGTTGGGCTTATAATAATTTGGCAATTTGTTGGAAATTTGTGTTCGGGATTTTGGTTTCGGGGGGTTGCATTCAAGTTGGCAAATTGGGAAAATTTTATTGAGTTTTCTGTTTCGCAGAAGCTCATTAATATTCACCCCCCGCAACGGCTGTTTTATCGTAAAAAAGTAGCCAATGGAAATGGCAAGGAAATCGAAAGGCGGCCCCGAATCACAATTGGACTTAAACAGAAAAAAATTACCATATCGCGGACCGGAACTGTAGGCCAGCAGATGGAATATCTAAATTAATGGACAGGCATTTTTCCCAGGAAGCCATCAGCAGTCTGCCTTTCTCAAGGATTGAAGGCTTTGGACAGAAGATCGGTGAAGCGTATTCAATTTTCAGTTATAGAAATTAAAGGACTAAGCAGAGAATGCAAAAATCGGCGACCACGCCGATAAGTCCTAATGTTATTGACGTTCTAGAAAGAGGAAAAAGACCTTCAGACCGACTCGCTTGAAATGAGGAACTCCCAACGGCGAGACAAAACTGAAACGCAACCAGCCAACTGCCCAACTCACTGTATCTTGCGGAGAAGGGCGCCGGTCATCGATCACCAGACCTAATTCTCTAATTTACCATAGGCCATTTAACCTTTAACACTTCATAAACCTGCGGCCCGCTTTTCTATTGTGTGTTTTATTGGCTCTTCAGCGCGACGGCGGACAGCCACTTTCCCTACTCACACCCCACGTCACACTTCCCGGTCGCTTTTATTTTGGAGGGGTGGAAGTTCATAACGTTAAAAAAAAACAATATTGTGGTTCAATGGACTTCGAACGATTATCAAAACCTTGCGAAAGTGTTGCTGCCCCCACCACCTAACTGCCCGTCCATCTGTCCAGCTGTCCGGGTGTG
The DNA here is from genome assembly GCA_037075105.1 of Lissocephala sabroskyi. NCBI lineage: Eukaryota > Metazoa > Arthropoda > Insecta > Diptera > Drosophilidae > Lissocephala > Lissocephala sabroskyi. The sequence goes on from JBAMCP010000012.1 coordinate 111,417, forward strand.
TGTGTTTATGTTTTCTTCTCGTAAAACGAAGCACACAATCATTAAAAACCCTCACCCCTCCCTAGCAAAAGAAAGGGAAATGCGGCCGCCCAACGAAGGCAACGCATTGTTGCTGTCACCATTGCCGCCACCACTGCTGTGGGATCGAAATCATATATCTTTTTCACTTCACTCACCAGCATTCATGGGGGCAGTTGTCCTCCCCCGCGGCTGTTTGAAGCATTCACACAAAAACCCGTAAACGTTTAAGTATTTAGATTTCTGTCGCTGGAGGAGGGCGGGGCCCCGGAACCAAAACATAAAAACCCGAAATGCGCATAATAAAAAGTCATCGTCATAGACTATAACCCATTGGCCATAGCCCTTTTACAGATGTGTGATAAAAACAGACAGCAACCAGCGGACAAACAACAGCAAGAGCAACAAAGAAGGGTAAAGCAAAATATGGGAAACAAAGACGAGCATGAAATGAAAAACTCTTCAAACTCCTCAAGTTGACAATTTGAGAGACGCCAATAAAGTTGAAATCACTGGCTGGCAGGCGGGCGCGTTTCGGTTGTTGCCTCTTTGCGTTTTCGCTTTCGTTTCAATAAAAATTCTTTGGAAATCATTTAGAAAACGCATGCATGCACAGACAGACAGACAGACCAGGACAGATGGCAGACGGACAGTCCTGCATGGAGATAAAACGCGTGTTAGACACGACAATGCCATGGATCTGGTGTCAAAGTTTGACTTACAGTTCATGGGTGCAACTGCAGCGTTGCCTGCTGCCAGCCAAATGGCACTCAACTGCATCCGCAGTGCGCAGCTTCCGACAACAACAACTGTAACCTGTCCCGTGTGCCGCGCCCCCAGGACCAAGCAACTCGTCCATCTCGAAAGCTGATAGCTTAGCCAGAATGCACTCTTTGATTGCCTCTGGCTGGCTGACTTGGCTGAGTTCATCTTATCTCGGTCTTGGACTCGACTCTCCTTTCGTTTTGTGTGGCGGCAGGCGGCACGTAAGTCGAATGGACAGACGGGGGCGGATGGCTGTGTCGCTTTATTTGATGTTTCGGGGGGTAAAAAGCTTTTATCAAAAATCGTATTGCATGCAAATTAGATTCCCTCCAGATATGTCGTCGCTGGCTGCCCTGGCCGTCGCTTTGTGTGGCAATCTAAAAATATACACGTTGCACGCTGATGATGCTGCCACGCCGCCGTTCACCCCCAACTTCAACGCTGTGGCAATGTTCGTGCTGCTGCAACTAGCTGGCTGGCTGGTGTGACTGTTGCTATCCCGTTGATAAAGACGACGGCGACGACATGCAACGACAATGCTGCCAAACGCTGATGATTCAGACATTCAACTTGCCCTGCCAAAGCTGCTGGGCTTACAATCGAATCCGTGTTGTTGCTGCCGCTGCTGGAGCCGCTGTTGCTTTTGGTCTCTTTTGTCGCAGGTCTCAATTGACTTGATAAACTTCTTCCAGCAATTTTTTTCAATTCCATCGTACGTTTTTTTCAGCTTGTTAACGTCAACTGAAGATGCTGCCGTTGCCCGTGCCGTTGCCCACCCCCAGCGGCCGCCTCCTGCACAAATACACGCAGGCTTAAAATGAGTTTTTCTCGTTGTTGTTGTTGCAGTTGTTGGTTCTATCGAGCACGTCTTATCTGTAGCCGCCCGCACACACACACACACACATGAAGCTCAGGCTACATCGCATTGCCGGCTTAAACACACTCGAATGCATTTCCATTTCATGGCTTCATTGCCGCCTGCGTCTGCTGCCGCTTTGTCTGCCAACGCAGCGGCCCAACCCGGCCCAACCGGGCCCGCGATAGCAACGGCGATGGCTCTGAGCCAAGTTAGAATATAAAAGAAGCTAAAGAAGCGCTAAGAGGGGAGAAAGGTCCCCCAACGCTCGAGCAGCCTCACCGGCGGGAACGCTTGCCTTTCAGCTGCCTCCGTCGGCTCTGTTTGTGTGTAATGGCGTTCATCGAAGCTTAAGGTGTATAAATCACACACAATGCGGTCTTTTGTAGTTTTATGCGGCTGTGGCGACTCCCCACACACTCACTCACACACACACCGCACCTCGAATGGCCGAAATGTTTGCTGCAGTGAAAATGTGCGCAGCATTTTCATCTTCCGGCCACGGTCCGTGCCCCGGCCCCCAACCGGAGCCGCCGGCATCCGTCTAACTGCAGCGTAAGTTATTACGACTTTTAAGCCATATGCCTAGTGATAAATTAAAAAAATATATAATATAAATGCGAATGTGCGGAAAGGCTGGCCAGCAGCAGCAGAGGTAACAGCTGCTGGCCGCCTGCCTGCGAATTTAAATCATAATAAAATTATAATTTATTTTTAACAATTTGTTGCACTGTTTGTAATCATTTGTTAACTGTCAGAGCTTAAGGCTTCACACACACACGCACACCAGAGATCTGATCCAAAGCAGAGCAGCTGGCGGCCCACAGCATCCGACGATGACGACGACGCCAACGGCCACTCGAATATGACAGTGGCCTTTTGTTGTCAATGATGATGTTGCCGTTGCTGCTGTCCAGTGGCAATTGAGAGTGCCAGGGGCCGAGGCGTTTAAGCGGCTTAAATAAAAACTCTAAATAAACAGTAAACAGCCATTCAGTCAACAAACAACAGCCACCGGCAAATCGCCCGCCTCGACCCCCTTGAGATGTCTCAGCCCAAATGCCTTGTGATGAATAGTCCAAATATTTAAAAGGCATATTTAAAATCGAATAAACACATCAAGCCCACAATCAAAAGCTTGCTGAACTGTAAATTGAGCTTAGCTTTCGGGCGAACGCATTCGCCCCGTGGGCATTGCCAGTCAACTGCATCAGTTGGCCTCTTGGCCCGCCCGTCGTCGCCAGACAACAATCTGCTTAAGGCCGACGAGATGCGGCTGATGCAGTCGCTGCTGCTGCTGCTGTTGTTGTCAGGCTTTCGGTGCAGCTCAAATTGGTTTATGGCCAAAATGCCACAGCCACTGTGAAGCCGCAGACGCTGCCGCCACCGCCGCGCGAGTGCGGGCGGCAAAACAACTGGGCTCGGATTGCGGCCGACTCGTCGACGCTGGCGCCATAGCAAATTTGAGCACATGTTTCTGTCATTTCATAGAATTATGTGCAATGCGAACGACAAACGAAATAAAATCATTTCCCCTTCTTATAGACAAAACGATTTGGTTTTCAAAATATTCATAGCCCCCGACGTGGGCACAGTGGAGCCACAGCTCAAAAAAACATGGGAAGATACCAGCAAATGATCTCCCAAAACGAATTCAACAAATTTATGCCCCTATATATTTTCTTTTAAATGTTTTTTTAAATGAAGACACAAACTTTACACGCTTCTGAGATGCTTAAAGGTTTATTCATAAATTTTAGAGAAAAAGAGATGGAGAGAGGAAGTTACATCGACCGAGGAGGGGAAGGAAGTTAAGAGCTTCTAAGGTCAACCTGAGCAGCCAGTAGATTTGAAAATTAACTACATATTTCCTTAACTACTTTTAGAGCACCGAAAACCAGCTATTAAATGTTCCATAAATAAAGAACTCATAACTTTAATCAAAACCGAAATCCATAGCAGGTAAATCTGAGGAACGATTTGTATTTTAAACCTTCATTTTAATCAATTAATAAAATAAATATTATATTAAATATCCACCGGAGAAGAATTCAATTCCTTACCAATTTTTTATTTAAGCTCCTGGCTTTTATTTTCCTTAATAAGAATTTAAATGCCAGCCTAATATTTACTCTAATTTCCTCCAAAACCCAAGAAAATACTTCATACTTTTTCTCTTTGACTTTCTTCCTCTTTACTGTTGCAGCTTCTAGAACTGCTGAGAAAGTCATAAAAACAATTTTTTTAAATGATTTCTGCAATTGCGACAAGTTTGCTTTGTGGAGTTCAGAGGTCAGACCAATTTTCCTTTTGCTTTTTTGAGTGATGCAACCCACAGTGCGGCATCGTCCGTGTCTTCTGGCTTGTTTGCCGTTTTTCCAGCATTGACAGGTGCAGCTGGCAGGGCCAACGAATGAACGAAATCGTATCTATAAGTCGGTGGGCGAGGGGGCCTATTTGTTTATGGAATTTGAACTTTTAGACCGACTGGTCGACTGCCCGACTGTTTGACTGTTCGACTGCTCGACTGCCTGACTGACTGGCTGCCTCATTCACTCAGTCAAGCGTCCGTTGCTGGCTGGTGCGAGTCCTCTGATTGAGTTTGTTGGGCTGTTTGTTTTTGTTAAATGCAAAAATGATTTCCATTAAAAGCAAACAAACTGGGAGACGCACGTAGCACGGCAACGAGACGAGACGAGCGACGCCTGCACAATTTTCGGTTTAAAATGCAATAACCAATAAAATAAATTGCCAACAAAATGATCAAACATTAAGAGTCGTGAGGAGGCGGCCGGCCGAGTCGTTTCCATCGTCACCGCCGCGTTCTCCGGGTCCGTTTGTGTCTTCCAATTTGCTGCGTATGCAACAGACGGTGGCACGGCCGGGCCGGGCCGGGTCGGGCGAATGGGCGGCAATTTTATGCCCTTTTCTTTTTGTTATTTCAGCGCAAATGTTGCTCATTATTGCGTGATATTTATTTAGGTTATGACTTAAGTTGTGTCACGTTCGCTTAAATTTATATCCAATATGTTGACTATCAGCCGCCCCGGCATCATTGCCGGCAGCAGCGGTGTCAGCCCGGCCGACCGGGCCATTGGGAAAATTCAGGGGCACCCACGCCGCCGCCAACGACAAAGCCACCACGGCCGCCACAAATGCAAACAGAACGAGCACCGAACAATTTATGCGACGTTATGCACAGATCTGTGGCTCTCTATCTCTGTCTGTCTGTCGGTCTGTCCGCCTTTAGCTGAATCTGTCTCATTGGCTGGGGGTCTCCGTGGGCCTGCTCGCTCGGAGCTTATTTATATGGATGTTTGTGTATCAAAATTTATATGCAAATATGCAATGCACGTCGTAGTCATCGCCCTCTTGTGCATTTGCCCCACCGCAGTGTACGCTTGCCACCGACACCGCCACCGCCACCGTCAGAGCCACGACAACGACAACAACCGCAGAGTCACAGTCACACAGCGTTCCACTAATTGGACCCTGTGGTCGGTTGGCCGCCGCCATCGCTCCATTGCCTCGTGATCGCATTTAAATGTGCTGATCAATTTTCTTAAATGTTAATAGCGTCCCCAGTCGACCCGGCCGGTCCAACTGACATTAACCGTTGGTCGTTGGTCCGTTTGGACCGCCCGCCGCCTGCATGCGGTTCTGGGTTACGTTGGTAACGCATTTTTAATGTATCTTGGCGTGCGACGGCATTTAAATGACTGTGTTTCGTATTCTTCTTCGGGTTGTACCTGCCGACCCTTGCCGGCCGTAGTCGTTCCGGTCCCGGTCCCGGCCTGGGCCATTTCAGTTGCGGTGTTAATGCCAACGTTTTGTTTTTGTCATGGCTGGCGTTTCACTTTCCTCGGTAGGCAGGCAGGTGCGTTGGGCCACCGCAGTCGTTACCGTTGCTCCCTGAGAGTTGATGGTCCTGTGTGCGTGTGCGGGGCCGTCCGCCGTCTGCTGTCTGAAGGAGGCATAAAAAAAATATGACACACATAAAGTGAAATTAGCTGCCAATTTGAGATGGCGTCCTCGTGGCGTTGGCCGTCCCTCGTTAGTCTCCCAGCCGCACCGAGCGAGCTCATCAGGTCGCAGCGAATTGTTTTATATTTGTTAACGGCATTAAGCCATTAAAACAACAACGCCCCAGAGCCGCCATAAAATATGGTCCTGGGCTATCCGTCGACCGGAGTTCGTGTGCGCCTGACGAGGCAATCAAATCAACTTTGTCCTGAGTGCTGCTGGTCTTGGGGCCGCCCGCTGCCGTCGATCAACCGGGCAAAGTCCGCTGCAGCCTAAAAGCATGCTACGCATTTTTCTCGCCGGCTTTTCGACCAAATCCGCTGCATTTTTCATTCAGCATCTGGCGGGCTTCAAGTTTCGCTTCGCTTTTCGTCTAAACTTATTATCATTTCGGCTATTTATTTTATGGCTCGCACACACACACACACACGCGCGCGAGCAGTTACTACAATTGTTTTCACATGCAAATAGCGACGACGACCATCCCGCCCAGCCAACATTTGTATGCAAATGTATGTATGCAAGTTGGTGCCGCCCACCTCGTATCCGAGAATAGTAGAATCTCTTTTGCCATCTGTGGCATTGCCGCCCAACCTCAAGCACCCCCCCCATTTATACCACCGCCAGCCGGGCCCCCATGGCACACTCAAAAAAAGATTTCCACTAAAGACAAATGCTACAATATTACCGGGAGTACCTTGAGTGGCTGCAAAAATGTCGGAGGGTTGTTGTTGGCAATGCCATTGCCGCTGCCGTTACCGTTCGCATTGGCGTTTTACGTTGCCCCCGCTGAGCGTTGCGCACTCGCCCGGGTCTCCTGTTGTCTGACTGCGATTGCTCTACGCGCGCGTTCAAGTGGCAGTCAGCCGGCAGTCAGGGAGTCAACGAGGCGGCAGAGCGACGATGCCATCGCTGGTAGCGAGGAGAAGAACAAAAAAAAAAACACAAAAAAATCGCTGAAGTCGCAAAAATTATTGCAGTTGGCAACTTTGAGCTGACGCCACACTTACACCAACCCACGCACACCCACACACACACAAACACAAACGCACACAAATAAACTGCGAGTGCGATAAAAATAAAGTGACAGCAAAAACAATTGCGAACTTATGCAATTAATAAAGTGAAAAGTGCGCATGTGAAGTCCCCCAAAATCCATCGCAACGAGGGGCTGAAAGTTCTATTATCTTCCTGCTCAACTGGCATTTGATTTTTAAAGGCGATTTTGATGTTTTCACACGTGTCGTCACTTAAATATTTAAATCTGCCACCAGCTGCGGAAAGCAGGAGCGCCCAGGATACTTCACAGGAGCCGGAGACATGCCAGTGGCATCGGCGCTGACAAGAGCATCGCCATCAGGCGGTAGAAGTTTTACATGTTTCGTTGTGTGTTAAATCGAAAAAAAAAACCGGAGCTGTTGCACCGAATCCACACACACACGCTGGCATTCGCTTTGATTTTTTGTTGTCGTCTTCGTTGTCGCCACCGCCGTTGGTGTCGTTGTCGTTGTCGGTTAGCCCGCCTGCTCGCCGTCGTCTTCTTTTATCAGACAAACTAAGCGAAAAATTAGTTTTTGAACTTTTTAAATTGGTTTATTTCATGGAGTTTTGATTTTTAGCACGTTGCGTAACAAGAGAGAGAAAACGGTAGATCCACACTCCCTGCAGATCCCGTCTCGCCGTTTCCCAACTTTCCCCATCCACGAAAAACTGGTAATTGGCTGGCCGTGCCTGACGGCATGCCACTTACTTAACGCCTTCATTAGTAGCCCAGTAAAAATTAAGTCTGCGCTGGTGTGCGTGTGTGTGTGTGTGTAACTACTTAATTTTCAAGGCGTTGCCGGCAAACACCAACACCGTAGCTATTTTGCCGCCACCCAGTTGGCCGCCTCGCTGCCTTTAAAGTGAAAATATTTTCTCAAAATAAATTCGCTTTCCTTTTTTTTCGCCTTGCTTGGCCGGCGCTACAATTTTGCAATTATTGTAATATGCCATGGAGCTCTGTGTGTGTGTGTGTGTATTTTTTATGTCATTTTTTGTGCTTTTACCTTCGCTGCCCAATTGGCCTAGCGATGGCCCAGAAAATCACCAAGCACGATGGAAAATTAAAAATGCAAACTCCGGCGAGGAGCATCCAATTTCGAGGCGCTCAAGCAGGAATTCTTTATAACCTGATAAGCTTCTGATCATCAGAGATTTTCAATGAAATTTTAATTGGATTTTAATAAAAAAAAATTAAATTAAACTTTTTTTTTAAAGGCTTTAAATTTGAGTTAAGCAAAAACTTAAACATTTTATTGCGTATACGCATCATTGCCCTAATTGCATTTGATTTGCTATTAAGTGAACTTAAAAAAAAACACAAATAAAAACACAAATCTGTTTGTGCAGCGAAAAGTGTGAAAAACTGTTGACCGCTCAAAATTAATAAATAATTAAAAATGTGCACCCAAAAAAAAAACATTAAATTGTTGATTAACGCAGCGGCTCGCCGGCGATCTTGGCGGGGCGGCCAATCAACGTGATTGCAAATTATGACATCCCATCCCTAATTCACTGCAGGCGACGAGCGTTACAAAGTGTTGGCCAGGTGTGTGTGTGTGCCACTGCTACGTGCCGCTCGGTGAGCACTTAATACCCTATAATTTGCTATGACTCGTTGCTTTCATAAAATATACTTTATGAACAATAATTCATACGTGTGTGTGGGTGGGCACGGGAGCCGGTGTGTGCGTGTGTGTGGAACAAAAGTGCATAAAAATCAATTTTTGCGCATGAAACAACTTTTGTCCCCCACTCACACACTCGCACGCACACACAGGCGGCAAAAAAAAACGAAAACAACAGCAACAAAGTCGCCCAGCAACGACGGCGTTGCATACTTTTCAGATGACAAGGCATAAGAAAGCCAGCGGGCGAGAGAAGACGAGGACGCCCCGCACACACACACCGGGTCCACTTGAAACTGATTACATGCACAATTTTCTCGGTCTTTGTTCGCCAGACCAACGCCACTGCCACTGCCAATGCGGGCCGCCCTGCGCCAGCACCACAATTGGGAACGCGTGGGTATAAATGGGATGAAAGGGGTGAGTGAAATGGAGATGGTGCAAGCGAAAGAGAGAAGGCAAGTTGGTATTGTTATGCTCGTGCTGTGGTCGTTGGTGGCCACTGCCAATGCCGAGCTGGCTGCTTTTGCCACCGATTGGTGGCTGCGGGCCGCACTTATCCCCGGCCCTGTGCACATGCAATTATTTCAACAAATTTAAACCTCAGCGAAATAATAAACAATTCGTTTTCAGATTAAAATGCAATTTTCATAACTTTTTGTACACTCAACGGACAGTCGAGACCCCTCCAACGCCCGAGAAGAGACATCCGCTCTTGTACTCATCCACATTCACATCCTCGACCCTTTATCCGGCGCAGCTCCGCTCACCCAGCTGGCCACAATTACTACTTATTTTATTTATATGCCCGGGAGCATTAATATTTCACAAGGCTTCCTATCCACATTCACTGCCAACAACCGGCATCCGACCGACCCCACGTCCCCGGCCAGCCGGCCGCTCGATCGGTCATTCGGCAATGGGTAATTCTTCTTTGGCCAAGCCACCCGGACATTTATCATGCATTTCCCAATTTACTTTATACCCCCCACCCGCGCTGAACTCTTTCATTGGGTTCGGGTGGGGAGCTCTCTCTTTTTTATGGTCATAGTCCGCTTTTATGATTGAATTACCATCAACGGCCGCACGGTGGGTAAATATTCCCTCAATTACAGAAGGAAAAAAGAAAATAATGAAAGTTGCCCGCCGGTGGTCCCGGTGGCCAGCACGCGTGCATAATTAGCCAGTCTGGCATTCGATTAAACTGCATAATTCAATACATTTTATTGGTCCTTCATCGACTCGCTAAACCAGCACAGGTGCCGCCTCCGACCACAATTATGTGGGCGAGAATCCTTCACCCGCCCGACTCCCATTGCTTACGGTCTTTGAGCGTCGACTCGTAGCGTCGTCTCCACAAAATCATGCAAATCAGTTGTTGGGCACGTCACAGCCTCTGTCACATTGGCAATATTTGATAAGCGCTCGGGCATGGCCAATTGAGGTAACACATTGTGCATTGCATATTTCAGAGTGGCCGTTTCCATTTGAATGACAGGCCATAGATGTTAGTTGGCTAATTAGGCCAAGGCTGGCAGTGTCACACACTCGAGCTCTCGTGATGAGGGCAAAATGAATATGGTAAATGGCAATTGGCAGCGAGCGACGTTCGACTTGGGGGCCAACGGCTGTCAAGCAATCATCAAATTCAACACTCTGTGGGATTTTAGAGCAGAGCATCGGCAGGAGATTAATTACCACTGAACTCGACTTTAAATTGTGGCCGTGCCTTTAAATTGTGATTGGGGAGCCTAACCAGCTTACTTTGCCGGCGTCGATAATGTGAAACTCACGATACGTCAACGGGGATTGGATTCAAACAAAATCCAATAAGCTAACTCACTTGATTTATTGCTCCAAGCCACCGACGGGAGACAAACACAAAACAAATGCGTTTCGGTCTTACCCACATTGCGAAATACTCGGAGACGCTTGAATGCTCTTTAAGGAAATATGAAGAATTTTAATTTCTGTTCAGTTCGTTAAAGTTGCAAAAGGGATAAAAAGAAATCATCATAATTTTGCTCATATTAATGCTTTAATCTGTCCAGCAATTAATCATATTTTTTTCGACTTAAAGGACAAAGACTTTCTGATAAAAGAACCGAAGCCCAAATGAATATAATTTGAAGAATAAACAAGATTTGTAGCTGGGAATTTTTAAGCTCGTAGAATTACAAACCACAGAAAACGGCCCTGAAATTAAACTATCTGTAATTTCCACAGTTCCTCCTCAGTTCCTCAAAAAATTAAGGCAATTCACCTTGTGCTCCCCGGTCACCAGGCTTCGAAAACTAATAACACTAATGAGAATCTGATCAAGTGCTTACGCTTACCTCCTTTTTTGGGAGGAACACTTTGCCTGTGACATTTGGGAATATTTTTCCCCACTCGCTTTGAGTACAAAGTTCCGCAAATCCGTCAGGGAGCAGGCGGCCTCACTTTTATCCTTAAACCGCGAACCACCAAACTCCCAGGTGGCACTCAACACTCAGGAATTAAATGCAGTGAATGAAATATTTTCAACATAAAAGATAAATTCGCATAAGTAGTAAATGCATACAAATGGATGGGCATCAATATGAGTGCGAAAAAGCAACGCCTGGCTGAGTGTTGTTTGTGTGTGGCTGGGGGCCTGGGGGCGTGGCAGTGGCGTGGGTGGTTCTTCCTGGTGTCTGTAATTTGTGTGGAAAAAGGTTAATTTATACACGTTAATGAGTGCGATGCGGCAACGCCGATGCCTCTTATCAGATTTTATATATTTTAAAAGCATTTATGGATTTGCTTTAAATGTATGCATGCTCGCCGCACTCACACACAAACACGCACACTTGCATATTTATAATTTAATCTTTTTACCATTAAACACACGCACACAGCAAGCAGCGGATTGGATGAGGAAGAATGAGAGGGATAATAACAATTTTGGTCGGCGCTGCAAAAATTTATATGCTTTTAATTGCATTGCATTGGCGATTGCATTATGAACGCCAACTAATTATCCAATCGACCATTCGCTAATAGGCAAAAACGCAAGAAAAATATGAGCACGATAACAAATTTTCAAATGTTTACCCAGCCCACTCGCCACCGGCAACCCCAAGCCCATGAATTATGGCCCAAATAATGCGGCAATGGATGGGGAGATTCGTTTAATTAGTGTCGACCGTCCCATCCATCTTTCCAATGGACATACTACAAAAGAGGGACAAACCAAAGAGCAACTCCTTTGCCAGGCAGGTAGGAATTGTACGCGCAATTGGCCCAATTGATTATTTCATTGAAACACTCCATCAACAACCGGCAGAAGGGTCATAAATCTGAATGGCCGCCTGGCGTTTGCCTGTAAAGGAATTTAAGTTTAAATGGCACTTTCCTCGAAATGCTGATCCCCAAGCACACACACACTTCCTGGGCAAACTTCCCCACACACACTTCGTGCTAGGAGCTGGCAAGTTGGCCGAGCAGGACACACGCAGCCTGGCTGACATTCAAAGAGACAAGCTGCCAATTCGTGCGGCCGACTTTCATGTAGGAAACTAAAACAAAAGCAAACGCAAACGACAGCAGGACGAGGACGAGGAGAGAAAAAAACGACGACTATGGAAAAATCAAAATAAAGGCTGAAATTTGTTATTGCATTGGACGAAATGGCAGGCGTGGCCGATGGGCTTTTAGCTTAACTTATCGTCAAACTCTCTCAACCCTGCCCAGCCCCTCTCACTTTGTATTGTTTTTTTGCCGCCCTACTCGGCCGGGGTATTGTTTTGTTTTGCCTTTTCCCCAATCGAAATGGCAATTGAATGGTAAAATTTCACAAAATGCAGTTTGAGAGCACGTCTGAGACGAGACAGCAGCCACCAGCAGCAACACCACCAACAGCAGCAACAGCAGCAACAACAGGCAACCCGAGAACCATTTTCTGCTGGGCCCTGCCGTGTGTAGTAGAGTTTTGTTGTTTTTTTTTTTTTTTTTGTGTTTTGTGATTTTCGGGATTTCCACCTACGGTAGAGGCCAGGAGGCAAGGTAGACATTCAGGGCGGTCGATTGGGCGTGGCTCAGTAGCAGCTGGGCGTCATGCAATGCCAAACTGGTTGTTAGGGAGCCCGTAAGCTCAAAACGTGCAGCGAAAAGAACAGCAATTGCAGCAAACGCTGCCAGCCAAGCCGCACACCAACAACGAGACAGAGACATCATACACACACACACAGAGGCATGCATATGGCCGTAAACGAAATACACAAACAATGAACTAAACTCGCATTGCTCATACGCAGTGTTGACCAACTTTTTGGCCAACCCGCCGTGCACGCCCGAGAAACCAAACCAGGTAGGCAGGTCCGAGTGAGTAACCGGGCTCCAGGCCGGGCCAGGCCACCGCAAACCGTCGAGTTGTTTGGCAAAATGTACTCGACCAAAATCGTAGGGCGTACAACAAGTCAGACAAGCAATTCACATGCCACTACTGTTCCCCGGCCGACCTTATTTGCTGGCCACGTGCATTGCCAGCCGTCTGTCTCTTCGTTCTCTCTGTGCGAGTGTAAGTTGGCATGTGTCTGCCTATCTGTGTGTCGGTGGGCATGCAATTTGCTGCATATCATAGCCAAAGGGGCCGGCAAAGCGATGGGGGCTGTCAGGATTCGGAGAGCGGTTCGTTTGGTTTGGCTACGTTTTTTTTTTTTTTGTTTAGTGCGCAAATTGGCGCAAAACATTTGACGCTTGTTAATAGCCAGCCGAGTCAGTTGTTGGCCCCGAGGCTGGCCAACTGCAGCCGACGGAAATCCACAAAAATTCTGCTAATTAAAATTGCTGAGGATGTTTAATTCTTCCTTTCACTCTTTCTTTTTCAGTGGCTACTCGTGGCCAGTGATGGTGCTGCTGGTCTGGCATTGCTTTGCGGCAGTTGACTTGCGGCGAGTTTAGTGGTCAAGCACTGTCATGAGCAGGCTTTTGTGGCCAGAACTTAAACAAGTCGTTAGCTTCAGTCAGTCAATGAATCAGACAGCCAGTCCGTCATTAAGTCCGTTAAATGCTCGTCATTTTGTTTGTTCATTGCTTGCAATGATTGCAGCCTTAAAACTGCTGTGATTGCAGGTCTGCTCCGCACGCACAGCCAAAAAAAAAGGACCAAATACAGCCGAGGACTTGGGGGACTCTGAACTGGGCCTGACTTGACCTGGCCGGGACTGACCCAACGGCCGGGTTTTTAGGCATCGTCTATTGGCTTCGGTTTGACTTTGCTGGTGGGTGTGGTCGATGGCCAGGTAGTCGGGTGCCAGCCTGCCACACACATGAGCAAATCGTTAGAAACAAAAATCGCATATTGTGCACACGTACACAGGCTTAGGGATTCCACAATGCGACTGCCAAGCTGGCGCTGTCCCCGGGGTGCGCCGCATGCTATGCAATTTTTCCAGGTAGTAAAACGAATTGCCTGCCGGCCAGCAACTACTTTTCCCCATTGCGAGGGCTAATCAAAGCTTACAACGCGGCTAAAACACAATTCCAGACGCTCAGCTTAAGCATATGGTGGCCGGAATTTTATAGCATACTTTTTTGGGCAGTTTAATTTCCAACGCTGCAGGTAAAAGTTCTTACTTTTCAATTGAACCAAATTATTACAATCCTTCCCCAATTGATCAGGAAAATATCCCTCTTTAAACCAGAGTAGAAATACCAAAGCTCATTATACAAGGGCATAAAAAATAAAGGGCTTGAATATAAGATCAGGCAATGTTGGAATTTCAAAGGTTAATACTTTAAAAGCCACCGTCGCTTAACTGCCATGACTACCATTGTCGGTTACTGATGGCGCCTGCTCCTGCAGCTGACACTGTCGCATACTCAAAGCTCTACTGTTTGCTGTTATACCACTGATATTTCGAGAGTGCCCGCCGGGCTGAGCTCGACCAAAGCCAAAACGGCCTAGTCCGGCCGGCCAGAGAGCCAATGGCCCGCAGTATGTCGTCCAAATGTTGCTGTTGGGTGCAACCGGCCTCGAATGCAACCAACCAATACAGTACATATAGATGAGTGCAATTTACCGCTAACAATGCTATGCTCTGGTAGTTCCAACAAATGTTAGGCACAGCCAGCAACCGCACCACCAACACGGCCGACACTGGGACGAATAGCGGTTGCCGTGGCCCAGCAACAAAAATGCCCGGCTTGCGGGTCAGCCAACAACATTGCAGTTTCATCGTTCCGTAGTCGCTGGCAACGCTGGTGCCCAACTAACTACTTGGTAGCTACCTAACGACTCGCACATACGTGGCCACTACTTCAACATATGTTGACCATCGAAATGCATAAATAATGTGCCACAGTTCGGCGGGGGGGAAAGGAGGGGACCTGAACGTCACCGTTACCGCCGCCGTCATTGCCACCGCCGCCGCCAATCCATTTCAGGCCGTCTGGCCAACGATCCAGCCGGGCTGGTGGAGGCTCTGAAGCTGCCCACGGTGGGGCGTCTGCCACGTTTTTGTTTGCCATATTCGAACATTCACATCAGGATTTCCCGCTATTGTACTTTTTGGCTTTTGTTTATTTACAGGCCTGGCGAAAATGTTTGTTTTGGGCTAAGTAAGCCGCATACACCTGGTCACCCACACACACATAACAGCGGCTTCTATCCGCTCTAGCAAACACTCTTACACATTTGCAGTAACTAAAACCAAACCGGCAACCATCCAATTTAATACATGACGATTCTGAGCGGGCTTTCAATATTTTGTTGTCGTTGTCGCTGTCGTTGTCGTTGTCGTGGCCGGGCGGCCATTGTTGTTGGTGTTGTGCATCTGCTCAAACAAATGTCACGCGCGGACTTGCCTCCAATTATTCATGAGGCGAGCGTTATTAATTTGAAAGCATATTTATCACAAACGAAATCTACGCCGCCACATGCCATAATAAATCAGCAAACGTTTTTGGGGGACCTGGCGGCACACACATTAAAATCGCACACCCACTAGATTCGTACAGGTAAGCAGGGCGGCGGTTGGGACCGGCAAAAGTCACACAACTCGAGCGTGGCTGTGTTGGCCTAGGCGGCAGCCATGTGAGCCTTGAGGCGGCGGCCCGACAGACTGTCAAGTCTCAAGATACAAAACACTCAAGGTGATATGAACCTTTTGGGCTGTTGGCTGTTCGGCTCAATGACGACACCTTTGCGAGCGAGTCCTGTTTGGTGGCGTCTTGGCTTCAATTTGGCGCGTTGTCAATTGTTCGGGGCGCCACGATAAATACATAAATTCCCTGGCAAAAAGCTTGACAATGCGTCATTGTATGTCAGGCATTTTGACTTTCGCAAAACCGTTGCTGTCGGCAACATTTTCGGGTGGGCGGGTATCCATATCGCCAGCCGTCTGCTTGGCCGATTTAAAGCGTCAAAGTATGAAATTTTGTGGAACGCCTAAGACCTTTTTGGCGCATGTGTTGTGCTTTTTTGCAGACTCAGGCGAATCGAGAGCGTGCCCCGCCACGACCAAGCCGATTGCAATATTAAAACCCTGAAACCATCGCACAAAAAAAAACTTTCCAGACCCAGCCAACGACAAGAGCGTAGCCCGGGCCGTCAGTTGGCGTCCGTTTTGCGGCTTTTGACTGCGCTAAGCTGACTGCCAGGCTCGGGCCATATGACACGTTCAAGGACACGCCAGCGACACCAACGCCGTCGCCGACACCGCCACCACAATTTTACAATGTTTGACGCTTATGCTACTTAGGCGCCTCTTTTCATTCGAAAATAAAAATGCCATCCACCGCAAAAGTCGATGCGCTCATATTTGAATTCATATACTTTTTTTTTTTCTTCCATTCGAAGTCGCGCTGACGCTTGCCCAAATTGGCTCAAAACGTCTGTCCAAATAAGAAATAAAATCGTATCAATAAAAGGCGGGGGCCACAATGCGTGGGAGGTGGTAATGGGATTTTATTGAGAGCCTGGCAACTCTGGCATATGCGAATGTGAGAAGGTTTACAATTCATCAGTGATAAAGTCTTTGAAAGCCTTTAAGGTGCTCAATTCGTCGTATTAAATCGAATTTTCGAAATCGATAGGCTTCGTAAATTTTGCCAAATTCATTTTTCATATTTTCCTGGCAGCCAGAGCCAGACAATTTCGCTTTAAATTCTTCTTCTTAAATTCATAAGATTTATGTTTTGATCAATAAATTCAAATAACCACTGCACAGAGAGGCCCCAAAGTTCTTCACCCTCTACACACACAAGCACAACCCGTCGGTGTGTCGACCCCGGCTGTCTGTCGGGCTCGTGCTGAATTTTTTAGTGGCAAATGTACAAATTGTATTGGGTAGAAACTTGGACCGACGGACAGGCCGAGGCCGACGTCCATCCGTGCCATGCCTTCCTTCCGCTGTCCGTTTGGCATATCGTCCTGTCCCCGGACCCAGGACTCGACAAACACACGCCTATATCGCCTCGACACTTGTCGACGACACTTCCGTGCAATTGTACTGAGTACTCAACCACCATCACCGTCACCGGCCCCCCAACTCCGCAGCCATCACCTCGTTTATTGGGCATGTGCGTGTCGCCAGTTCATAAGTGTGTGTATGAATATTTGTGGCGGATTCTTATGAATTTTCAGGCACGTTTGCGCGGGTGGGGATGTGTGTGTATGGGCAGGGGTATATGGCCGTTATTATAGCCATTTACCGCTTGATGATGCGCTTGGTTATTTGGTTATTTGGCCAAATCAAGCAATTTATTCGCAATTGTCGTTGTCGTTCGCCCCCCTCCCTGGGCGCCGTCATCGCTGGCATTCAACTGCAATTGTGTGGAAATCGATATGCGTTGTTATTTTAACCG
Source organism: Lissocephala sabroskyi (assembly GCA_037075105.1). Taxonomy (NCBI): domain Eukaryota; kingdom Metazoa; phylum Arthropoda; class Insecta; order Diptera; family Drosophilidae; genus Lissocephala; species Lissocephala sabroskyi. The sequence goes on from JBAMCP010000012.1 coordinate 128,577, forward strand.
ATGATTTCCTTTATTGCCCCCCACCCACGCACACACATTGCTATCGTCGGGTAGGCAGCCAGCCAGCCGAGTAAAGGTATCGTGGCAATTTTTTCAAGCACGAATTCTTCTTACGAAATTGCCAAAAAAAAAAAAAAAGAAAACAAAATTTGATCTATGCATATTTCCACATGATTTATTTCATTAGGATGATTGGCCGCCTTCTCTGACTGCTCGCTGAGTGCCGTTGGCTTTGTCGTTTCTCACATTTTCATCATCGTTTTGCCGGCTCTTCTGCCACTTGGAATTCGATATTTTCCCTCTTCTTATTCATTTTTTAATATTTATTTAAACATTTGTTGCAACTTCCGTTTTCATTTCTTGTCCGTAACGTTACGTTTGAGTGATTCAAACTTGACGTTTGCCTTTGTATAAATTTGTTCTGGCTCATTTGATGCAAAGAATGAAAAGTTTTTCATGCCAAAATGAATCCCACGCCCCGTCTCACTCGCTCTTTCCTCGCCATCGGGAAAAAAGGCAATACACAAAAACGGAAAGAACGCAAAAAAAGTTTTGTTAAAAAAATATGAATTCGAAATGAAAATATGCTAGAAATGAATTGAAACTGTAACGGCTCGGGACAGCACGGCAGCGGTCTTGGGTCCGCTGAGATCCCTGCCGGATGATGATGATGATGGGCGGTGGGTCGACAACTGAGCGCTTGGGCGGCTGCTTGGCTGGGCAAACGAGCGTGTGCACGAACGAGCATTGAAAAAACTAAGCTTCCCTGCCCTCACCTTGGCCTGTTCTTAACCCCAGCAATGCCGCGCATCTCCCTTGGCATAAGAAACAATATACAATAAAAAGCAAAGAGCTCGGCCAAGACAACTTGACGGTGGCGACAGTAGTGGAAATGGCATGAAAAAAGGCAAACACAATTCCACCGCTAACGAGAAGGCGAAGGCGAATCGTTTCCAGATTCTGCTGGGACTTTCGTTGCGTTTCTCTGTCTCTCTGTGTGTGTGGCAGGCTGTCTGTGGCAGAATGCTTTTGGTGGGTGAATGATTGCCTTGCTAGCCGTACTGACTGACTAACCAATGAACGTTTCGAAATGAATGAATAAATGAACGGATGAGCGCGCGTCCACAGTTGGTTGCATTCGCAAACATACCTCAAACAGCCCCAACTACCCCCCACTGTCCTTTTCTACCTTGGCCAACTCTCACCTCCGGCAGCCACCATTACAGCATTCAATCAACCGGCTTGTTACTTTCACACAAACCCCAACACCACGCCACCACCGGGCTTGTCTCTATTGAACTTGGCCAGCCAAGCAGCGAGCTGCTCTTCCGCCTTTTGCCAATACAATGAAGTCAGTTGGCCGGCCACCGCAGCCACTACTTTATGGAGCGAAAGTTTGCTCCGAAACGAGAAAAGAAAAAAAAAGAAACCAATATTATTTGATGTGGTCGTTGGTTATGAACCCAAACTCAACTCCGAGTACATTTATATTTCTACTCGAACGGCCGATAAAATTAACTATTTCGCCAACGTGCACGTAATGGCAGCATCATTTGCCATTGACTGGCCTGTTCGACTGCCCATCTGCCCCGCTGCGTCCTTTGTGTCCAGTTTGTGTTGCTGTTGCTGTGTGTGTGTGAGTATGCCGTCGTCCTGGCAGCTGTTCATTTCCTATTTGCAGTCCTTTAAATTGCCATAAAAAAATGTGCTCTGCTATCTGAGATCAGCCATCGGTGCTTCAGTTATTTGAACGCTGCCACATTTCTGCACTCAATTTGTACAAATTTAATTGTGCCATCGTCCAGCCATCGAGCCCACCGCCTTCTGCACTCCCTTCGGCCAGCTTCCTTTCACTGACAATCAGCCGTTGCGTCCTGACAGGCTTGTTGTCTCTTTATTTGCTGCTTGGACATACTCTGCCCTATGGAGTTGATTGGCTTCCCCGTCAAATGAAGCGGAAAATCTCAACATACCCGAGGATGGCATTTAAGTGGATACAACGAACAATCGGTAAGTTCTATTCAAGGATACGATTAATAAGATTTAAGGGAAAATAAAGTCCCAAAGGCTCTACAAGAATTTGTTCTATTTTCTTAAAATTTGAGAGAGACAGCCGATGAGAGAAGAGTTTTGAAAAACTCTGAAACGATAGAACATTTAAGCTGCCGTCTGCAAAAAGAGCATCCGATGTTCCTTATTCAGCCTGGTTCACATATTTCCTCACTGGGCCTTTTTTGTCGCATTATTTGTCGTCTTTACTTCGTTTTTCGGTTAACGCCTGTGTGGCAAATATCATTTGCGGCCCTGGACCACTGCCCGCCCCTTTGAACGGGCGTTTTAGGGAGGCCTTTTATGGCAATTTATTTATTTACGAGATGCCCTTTAAATCAATGAACCATGCGAAGTTCTTGCCGAAAACTGTCGCTTAAATTTACGCACAAGTTCTTGTCGATACTTTTTTGGGATACTTTCTTTTTTTTTGGTTTATGTTGGTCCACTTATTTGCCCTTCCTCTGCTTTAACGTTGTTTGTGTTGAGGGCTTTTGTTGGTGTTGTTGTTTTGTTAACAACAATCAGCTAGTAAATCGAATTTCTTGCCTAAAACAACAACAACAACCACGACCAGCAGGCTGTGGGTGGCGGGGGCGGGCTTCTCTTCAAGGCAACAAAGCGTGGCAGCAACAAAAATAAATACAAGTTGAGCTTGAATTCGCAAAAGCTGTGTGTGTGTGTGCGTTGAAAATCAGGCAACTGGCGGACGTCCAACGACAAACTAAACACTGCGTTTGTTTTAGCAGCTTCCGTTTCCTGTTGCCGGGGCAGTCATCCATCTATGGATGGCCCAGCCAGTCAGCCGGGCATCAACTAACAACATTCGGGCCATCTTATACGCATGACCCGGCCCATCCATCTAGCCATCCATCTATATACCGATCCGTGCATTTAACCAACCAACCAACTAACCAGCCAGCCATCCATCCATCTATCCAGCCATCCACCTAGCCAACAGGCAGCCGGCCATTCTCGCCTCCTCCCCTCAGCCTGCTTCCGGTGACGGCAGCGGCGGCTCCACTTTCCCTTTGACAGACGCTTCTAGGCAACAGGAACGGAACAGCATCGCCAGGCTAAACGCATTTGTTCGAAGCTTGTTTAGTTTAACTTTAATTGAATTTTGTGAATTTTGCTTTTCTTTTTGCCCCATTCGACCGCCGGCCTCGTCTGGCCGCCCTTTATTGTATTCGTATGTATTTTCTATGTGCGTCTAGATTTTTTCCTTGTGTTATTTTGGCCGGCCGATTGGCCACTCTGGCAGCAGCAGCTGGTGCCACTTTTATATGGCTGAATTTATTATGGGCAACGTCAGGAGTTTGCCATGAAAACTGTTGCAAAATGTTCCCTGCTCCAAGCCCGGCGGCCTAGACGGAGATCTTCCCGGCCGACTGGCTGCTGGCTTTCAACAGCATCCAACGACCGCTCGCTGGGGGCGTGATTTCGATGCTCACCTTTCCCGTTCGCCATATGGCCGGCCGGGAGCGGGGGAAGGCTCATAAAAAGGGTTGCCGGGGCCCATAGGCTGTGTGGAAAGACAATGCCAGACCCGATTTTACCTTTTTGCCAAGCAACTGTGAAATTGTCTTATTTTTCAAATACAGTTTCCGTGTCGGCCACGAGTGCGGCGGGCCAGGTCGGTGAGGTGGGCGTTCTCCAGGGGCGTCAGCCCGCGCGTGTTTGCTACATTTCCTTTTTTTTTTTTCTTTATACCCTAAGTCTTTCCAAGAAAGGCGAGAAAAGTCTACCAACACCTCCAGATCATGGCAGAGGGAAAGAACATTCTGTTCCGAATAAGAACATTTAAAAAATCCCAGAGCCCCGTTCTTCAATTTGTTCTTTGGAAAACCTCAAAGAAGCCCCTAAAGTCTGTATTTCTTTTTTGGATTCTTTTTGGCATTTTAAGCAGAGCATTGAGCCTTCGTCTGTTTTAAATTGGCTTCATAACCCTTTTTTGTATTTGGCCAGACCTTTTTATTGTTGATTTTTAACTAAACAAAGGGCATGCGAATTCAATTCAATTTTGATGCCCTTTTTCCAACATACGCGGACATTTTAAATAATTTGTGTGATTTAATTTTTCTTTTTTTCTGGGGCTAAGGGGAAGCTGAGCCAATAAAACTGTTTGAAAAATGGCAAGCAAACGTGCTTATTATGCGGTTAGGCCAGTCAGACCCACAACACCAGGCCGGGGAAGGGATTGTGGTGAGTGCGGCCGCCGTGGAGGCTGGCAGGCGACAGGGCGTATGCGTAATGCCAGACGTCAAATAAGCCGCCGATACGAACCACGACAACATAAGCCGTCTGGCGCTATTGTGATTGTCAAAGTCAAATATTGAGGGTATTATAAAAGCGACGGCACAGGTTCCAGTTCCACCTGAAACCACTACAGTCGCTGGCAAAAGTCACCGCCCCGCCGAAATAGTCAAACTCAATTTGTTAGAAAGGATTTTATCCTTTACTTCGGGGTTCGCTGTTCTTGGTAACGTCGGCTTTGCAAACTTTTCAGCTGACTGTATATTCACCTTAAATTTACCGAAATAGACAGAATACCCGAATAATATGATGGATGGTAATTTCGATTCGAGGAAATTTAGCGAATACAATCTGACAGCCAAGCTCAGTGCCCAGAAAAGCAAATAAAAGGCACCTAAATTCTGGGAACAGTCATTTTCCAGTCAATCCCAGGCAATTTTGAAAATTTAAAATAACTTTTAAATCTTTAAACTTCTTTGGCTTGGTGTGCTGAATTTTTGGTGGGAAAATCCTTTTAGCCATGAAATCTTCAAAATTGTTTTGCATTGATTGCTGAGTTTTTAGTGCATTGTTGGAATTGGATACATGACCGGAATGGGTAAATGCCGCCGCCGATATCATGGCATAAATTATACGCGATTCCCGCTCGATCCCGGGGGCTTCCCGAAGCATTAAATCGGTGGGAGGGCCGTAAAAGTTTTATCTAAACCCAAATAAATTTAATCAACCGCAATCGGAAGTGTTAGAATAATGACACAATAAACAACAGCAATTAAAATATCAAACATAAATCACAATGTAAATTTACAGCAACTGTCACGACGTCCGCTGTCCGTCGGTGGGTGGCCAAAGGACAGCGAACTGGGAGTGGAAAGCAAACAGCAAACAACGAAAACTGCATGGCCAGCCCAATGCAAGGCTCTCCTTCTCTGCCAGTTCAATGGTTACGTGTGGGCAGGAAAGTCATAAAAAATGTGTGAGGGGAGGGCCCGCTTCCGTGTAGTTGGCTGGTGGGTGGGGCTTGGGTGTTTGTGCTGTGCGTGCGGGAAAAACAAACAGCGGCCACTCCCCTGGACAGCATAACAGCGCTTCCCTTTCGCTTGCCCCGCCGTTCGACCATTTCTTCTGTACAAACAGACGTAAGCGCATACATAAATTTGCACGCATAAAATCAAATCAAAATTCAACGACATGTGACAATTTTATGTCCACAAAATTATGTATTTGTTGAAAACACACACACACACACACAACAACAACAACAACACGAACAACACTCAAAACGAACATGACCAAACAGCAATAATGCAAAAGCAATGAAAATACCAAGAGCAGCGCAGGGACAAGCAGACATCCAACCGTCCGACGTCCGACGAGGACACCAGCAATAACAACACAACCAGGAGGAGCGCAGCAACAACAACAGCTAAAATAGCAACATGAGCAGATTATAATGAACAACATATTCGCACGGCCGCACCCTCGTCCTCGCCGTCCTTGTGCTTGCCTTCGTCCACTTTCGACCGCACTGACAATGCGAACCATAAAGCGCCACGCAACAATTTACGTGTTTCGACACTAATACAAAAACCATTACAATCCACAGCCACACACACACAACACACGCACAGCACGGCATGTACAGGAGGGTCCTGGACAACCACTTATGTCTCGAGAAGGGACCGTGGGAAGTCGCTTTTTTGGGGATGTGAGTTGATTTCCTCACTTTTAAGGTGGCCATCCGAGTACATAAAACGAAGACAAATCATCAACAACACCGAAGACAAAACGCTCTATCCATAATTCACTCCTCCGCTTTCATCACCAGCCAGCCGAAAAACTCGCATAAATTAGATATACCCGTTCATTTTTTATGGCGAGAGTGTATATCACGAATTCGAAGAAATAGAAAAGAAATTGCTAAAGAAGAAAGAGATTTTCTCGGCCTTAAACGGCAGACTAACTGGGGCTATTTTCGTGGGCTACTTTTCATGTCAAACGGAGGCCAGAGCGAAAAGTTTTTGGAATAGCCGTAGGGGCATATTTAACTAGCTTTGCAGGCGATTCCTTATAACCGAAAAAACGAAGAAATACGTACAAAACACAAAGGGCCGAAGTTGAAAGCAAAACAGTTTGGGAATTTTGCATGGCGCTTCGTGACTTTACCCAGAATGGCCGGCACACCCAGGACCCTTAAGACAATTTTCCAATGGGTATGGGTTTTCTGTTGTGCCTCTTGGCTGTTATCTGGCCAATTTCTAAGTTTTTTCAGGGCAAGCCGGCAAGGTCGCTTGGCTATACTGCTGGGAATAAAATGGTGACCAAGGAGGGATCGATTCGGGGTGGGGTGGAGTGGGTGAATGGGAAGGTATGGGAAGATTTGTGTGTGGGTCTGACGGGGGTTTTATGATGAATTGTGGGCCACAGTGCGAGCATTAATTCGCTTGACATTGACATATTTTGTATTAGCATAAAAGTATGCTACATTTTTTCGTTGTAGCAAAATCGAACGCTCAAATGGTAGGAAATGTGAATAAATCTTAATTTAAAATGATTACTAAAACGTGTCCGGATAATCGATTTAAGCATAAATTGCATACTGATTCCTCTCAATAAGTTAACTGCTAGAATTGCAGATAGCTCGTACCTTTCGAATCAACTGAGCTGTCAAATTCGCTAACAAAAGAGACAATCGACATATCTGCCTTTTGCCTTCCTTTGCCGGCTTGTAATTCGGATAGCCGATTCCAAACCAACTGCATTTGACACGGAAGAAATGAAGTCAGATGTAAAAGCCACAACCTTTACACAATCTACCAAAATGATAAAAACTTTGCAACCGCATTCGCCAGCTCAGGAAGAGAACGAGAGGAGAGAGAAGAAGGAGAAGTGAAACGGTTGTGAAACATGCAAGGATTCAGCAAATTATCAAATTTTAAGGACAACAAGCAAATGCACAACGCAAAGTTTGCACTTAATTCCATGGAGAGCAGATTTGAAGTGAACCAAACCGAGCCAAACCAACTGAACGCATTCGGACAAAATTTTAAATCAAATTTGCTTTGCCAGACAAATAATAATTCATGCATATTACAATTTAAATTAGGCGTTGCATCTCAAGAACAAAAGCCAAATACTAAATGTGAGATATATGTAAATGGCAACCTCGGCACATTCAACTATAAATCCCTCCCACACACACGCATGCAGACACTCAGCCATGTTTGTGGGTTGTGCCTGAGAAAATCTCATGTATTGACAAAGCGTAGGATTATGAAATGCCCTTTATAATATCTTCTCTGGCAATACGGCTATGAACTTTAAATCCCACTGCAACGGATTGGCATAAAGTCAATCACACACACGCACACACCGGCATCACTTCGAATTTGTCTATGGCTGGTGGGCGTGGTGGAGCTTGGGGCAAGCTAAGTGCGGGCACAAATAAATTTGCCGTTTATTTTGTGGATTTCCTGTTGCAGACAAATCAAAATTTCTGCTCAAATTCACAAAATGGCAGCTGGCAAATGAATGGAAATGAAACCAAAATCAAACCGCATTGTCCGCCAGCCACTTTCATTTACAATCTAACCAGTCTCCCCCACCGACCGACCGCCAACCCATCAAACCAACCAGGAATCTTTCTACCCACCCCGCCATCCGCTTTCACATTTGACAATGTGACAATGAGCGATGAACCGAAGCCACAAAAGACAACAAAGCATGTGAAATTAGTTTCGATGATGCGGGGAATTGCCTGACACAAACTCCAGCCAGCTCCCATCACCCTTCCTGCGTGTTCGCCTGGCTGGACATATTACGGGTTTCCATTTCGATTAGTTGTAAGCCGCAAAAGCCATCGCCATTCCCAAACCATTGACCATGCTGACCGTCCTTGCGTCATTGCACTTTTTGGCTTCGACTTTTCATTTGGCAGAACAAACATTAAGTACTTTTGAATTGCTAGCCAGGACCAAAAGGTCCCAGCAATTCTGCCTTCGTTTCAATTAATATGTCACCGAGAACAAAAAGACCAAGCCCAAGAAGTCAGTGACGGTTGAGAGCACTCGCCAGTTAAGTACTTCGAAGTGAGATAAATGGTTGGGGGGATTTTCAAAAATTTAAGTAAAACCTCAAAAAGAGAAACCAACCGACACACCAAATACAAAATGTCAAACTTTTTGCTTACTCTTGTTTGTTATTTGGTATTTTTATTACTTTGGTTTTGCTTTTAACATAAAACAAGATTTTTAAAGTTTCTCTGCTCCCCCGCTGTCCATGCCGCAGAGGGTGCCAGATTCTAACACAGTTCGGCCATCACACGCATCCAGCCACCGCCGCCCAGACCCCAAACCGACCAGGCACACACACATACAAGCACATACAGACACAATTTAGAGCATAAAAATAAAAGCAAATTGGGCAAACTTCTCAGTACAGAGGGTCAAATACTCTGCAAAGAGACCTCAACATTGGAAGAGATCTTTGATGGGCTGAGGGACAATCCGTTCATAGAAAAGCGGAGAAATCCCATCTCCAGATCCTCTTTTAAATAAAATCACTTCAACCCCAACAAACCCTGATAGCGATGGATTGAAAGGATGGATAGTTTTGATCTTATTGTAAGTATTTTCGGGAAGTTTAAATTACATTAAACTTCCTCCTCGATCTACTTGATTCCAAATATAATTTCTCGATATCATTGGAAGATTAGTGCTTCGGATAGACTGTGGGAGATAAGCTGGTTTAATTCTTGTTGGTATTTTTTAGGGTATTTAAAGCAGACACCATCACAAGCGACAAGATGTTGCTTTCTGGCTGGCTAGCTGACATTGCTGTCGCTGTTCGAATGCCACAATTTGAAATATTAATGTGTGAAGCCCGACGAAACGGCCAGTGGGATGGGCGGGGGGAGTGGACGAAAACAAACTTTTCCCAAAAATGTGTGCATTAAACCCAACGAGCAATGGACATTGTACAAGTGAAAGCAATATTGGTCACTGGACAACGTTTGCCGCCCGCTGTGTGCAATTTTGAGTTTTCGAGGATGCTGACGAAAATTTCGTCGCTTTCTCCGCCCCGTCCCCTCCTACCAGCCAGGCTAAGTTTATTAGCTTCGACTAGCAGCGACGGTAGCGATACAACATTGATGATTGGCCACTTTGATAAGCGACAGAGTAGCATTAAGCTGACAAAAAAAAAAAAAAAAGAAAAGAGAAGAAAAAAGGCAACCGAGCGAGGCGAGGCGAAGGAAAATGGGAAAATGTTTTCAAATGTTGTTGATTGGCTAAGAGGGACAGAGATCCTTTTTGTGAGGCGGGGCGAGGCTCATGGTAGGATGGCCAAATGAGCGAAATGCGCAAATCCTTTAACACAAAATTAAGACACATAATCCCTGACAAGCAGTAATGGCAATCGAATATGCCGACGCTTGCATTTTCGACAACTGTGTGCATAGATAATTTGCCGTCTCCGTCGACGACGCGCCAAACCGGAGAGTGAAATTTTCGAAGGGGATTGCCGCTCGCTAATCCGTTCAACGATTGACAAGGCGGACGACTCACGGTCGACCGGCTGGCGGACGCGGCCGAAGGACAATAGCAGAAACCCAAATTATGTCGATTTGTTTAGCTTCCATGAAAAGAGTGCGAATGAGGCCGCCCCGATCTGAGGCGTTAAGGCCGTTAAGCGCGTTGCCTTAGCCTTGTCAGTTGGCAGTTTATAAAGTCGGCGAAAATGTATAGCTTACTTAAAAGGGAAGAAGAGTGCTCGCAATGCGCCGCGTGGTTGGGCGACGGGGAGTGCGTGAAAAATGCCCGGCAATCAAATTAAAGCAAATCGCACTACGCTTAGACTGCGTCTACACTGAATATCTATCACTTTAATTAAAAAAAGCTGGCTGGCTTGTAACAAAAGGCCCGCAATGGCAATACCAGCCAAGGCAAATAAAACGCGACCATATCGAGCGAGCGAGCGAGCGGCCAACCGACCCGCAAAGCCCAAAAATGTTACCCACAAAAGGTTCAGCGAAATTTTAATTACATTTTGTGCATATTGCAGATTGTTTTCTATGAATTAAATTTCATTTCCTGTTGTTGTTACGTCTGCGCTCGGCCTGTTCATGGTTTGCCCCGTTCTCGTTGCCAGGCCTTAGTTTAGAGTAGGCAACTCAAACCGTCCAACGAGATGGCCTAGCCGGCTTTGCATGCTCGGCGCCATTAAACAGCAGTTTCCGGTTTACGCGCTTTGAGTTTCCGCTTCAAACATTTGCCACCATACAGCAGCAGCGCACAATGTCCCCGTGTGTGTGTGTGTGTGTGAGTTGGCATTCTTCCTGGTGGCCGAGTGGCACTGCTGCAGCTGTTGCCTTGGTTATTGTGCTGGCTTTTGTTGGGGAACTCTTGTTATTATTTCGACACACAACAATACCGTTGACGCCCGCCAACGAAGTCGTTCGCTAAGCCGTCGCCGCAGCCGCCGTGGCCTTCCACTGCCTTTAATATAAGATTCGATTCAGCACAAAGCCCAACCGGAGAGCGCGTGCAGGGTTGCCGCAGCGCCAGCTCCGATTCACTGGCATACAAACGCAGCAAACCGGCAGCAATGGCGGCGCAAACAACAGCCTCAAATCACAAAGGCGAAGAAGCAATATCCAGAGCAGAGAATTTCCATGGCCAGGCAAACGAACACTTATACTTTTCTATATGGCCGTCTATTTTTTAATTAAACGCACAGGCCCTCGGCAAGCTGAGAGTGGGCAAGTGGGGCAAGTGTGGCAGGCAGGCCCAAGGTTAAGTTGACATCGTTGACATCCTGGCTGTGCCACAAAGGCCCCACATGGCGGATTTTCTTGTCATCTTTGTCAAGGCGACCGGGGGCACTGTGGCGAGGACTTTGAAATACCAATAATGAGATACTTTGGCGATCAAATGAAGGCGCCGCTTCAAAGCGCAAGTGGCAGCCTTAAGAAAATTCAACAAATCCACTCAATTAAATTTTCAGTTCACTGGCCAAACAAATTAAATTGGATTTAATTTGATCTATTCATTGACATTTCAGAGAAAAAAAACGTAATTACTTTACTGCAATGTAATAAAATTAATAATGCATAAATAAAATAAAAAAACACAACCTATCTGATTGAAATAGTCGAGTGAAAAAAATAGCTTCTATTTTCAAATTGAATTTTTTCTGAATACCTTCGCCATCAAGTGTTGGACCGGTGAATGAAATTACCCGCTCCCTATATTTGTATATTACGGGCTAAATTTATGGGTCGAAAAAGAGACTCTTATCAAAGAAAAATATTTAAAATATAAAGTTTAAAGCCGCAATTGAAGTTTGAGTATTTGTATGCAAATTTCATGGTTTTCTGTACCTTTTCTCGATTTCTTCTTATATGCCGTTTATTTTAAAGATTTTAGAGCACTTACCTTGAGTTTCGTTGTTTGTGGTCTTTGCTGTTCTTTTTTAGTTTTGCTTTATTATGTATCACGTATTTTCCCATTTGAATTTTATTTAAATGAATTCAACTCACTAAAACAGCGGAAAAGTTTAGAAAACGGAAAAAATGACTTGCACTTTTCGATCGCGAGCAACTGCCAGAGGCCTCGATCCTTCGCGCTTTTATACATTTGAGGGGCTTGACATCTGGAGCTTTTGGGTCTGAGAGAAAGGCAGAGTGAGAGCGGAGGGCCGGCGATCAGTCGGGCGTAAGGACAGTGGGACAGACGGATTGACAAGCGGACGACGGCAAAGACGAACGGGCACAGGGACAGACGAACGGATGGAGAGACGGACGAACAGACGGACAGATAGATGAACGGACAACTGGACAGGCGGAGAGACTGACGAATCGAAGGGCGGACAGATGCACGGTACGTTAAAGAGGGACGGAGAGACGGGCGGCCAGATGGACGGAAGGAGAGATGGACAGACATAGAGACAGACGGACAGATGAACTGACAAACAGACGGACGGAGAGACTGACGAATGGGAGAACGAACAGGCGCACGAACCGTCGAAGGCGGACGGAGGGACGGTAGAGGAGATGACTAGAAATCGATCGATTCGCTTTTCGATTTGGATCATACAAAGCCCAAACTTTGACTGTTTTTAATAGGAAATGCATTTGCCTATAATATGATTAGGCAGTGGGGGATGCATGGTATCCTGATTAGCAGCCATGGAAATTCTAATTCGTTTAACCGCTTGCCAATGACACCCAATCCAGCGATTGGGCCACTCGTTGCCTGCGTGCGTCGCGTCCGACTTTAATGATCCCAGTTGACATTGAGTGGAGGCTATAGGGCACGTTCGGTCACACAGGGGGCAGAGCAGAGCCCAATTAATATTTCATAAAGCAACACATCCACTCACTCACAGGCACAGACCCCGAGAGCCACCCGCTACTCGAGTACAGACGCCCATGCTGGCGGCAGGAATGTTCGTATGTACGGAATACAAAAATCCCTCAATCACTGCCAATTAATGTCAGACACAGGCACTCATATCTGCCAAGCAGCAGTCAGGCAGGCAGTCAGCGAGTGAGGAGGTAAGCGGGGCGGGCAGGCAGTCAGTCAGCTCGATACGTCGCATATAAAAACAATAAATGATTTATACACATAAAAATCAAAAAAATAAAACGCCAGAAAACCCACGGAAATAAAAATCACATACTGTCCGACGGCATAGACAGGCGGACCGACAAGCGGACCCGCGCTCGGGTGCATCACACAACCGTCGATTGTGGGCTCCAACCGCAAGAACAGGATATGCCGAAACGTGAATTTTGTGAATTTCACTGACATATTTCTAGTACGATTGTATATTTTATTATACGGCCAAAATCAAAGCAAAAAAAAAGAACCGGAAAATAGGAAATGTTCACCAAGCGAGAGCCGGCGAGGCAAGGGGATTGAAACGAATTGGCAAAGTGAAGTGAAACAATAGGAACGCCAAGCAATAGAGTATAATAAAAAGCGACATGAAGGAGGCACACACACACACACACGGACCCCGGGCACCCGCACTTTGGGCCCGGCAGCCAAATAGACGAACACGTGTGAGAAGTCAGCCAATCGAGCGTGGAGACGTAGAACGACAGGCGGGTGGAGTGGCGGTCGAGGTGATTTCAGCAGAGCTCGAACAGCGGACGGATGGACGGACGAACGGAAGGACGGCTGGCGGTCTTTTTGCTGCTGGATAGAGCCATAAAGACAATAGACAAATGAAGTCTTTTATGTTGTCGTAGCATACATTTTGGGGCCAGCTAATTGGCGCTTTAAATCACTTGATGGTTTATGCCCCATTGTAAACGTTCTAAGTGTGAGTATGGCTATGTGTGTGCGTGTGTGTGAGTGACAACAGCAGCATTGTATGCCGCTGTCTGCGCGTGTATGTGTGAGCAACTTATCTTTAAACTGTCACAGGCATTTGCATATTCAACTCGCACACACACACACACACACACAGACAGACAGGGAGATACCCACTCACCTGGCAGCCACTAATTGCCGGCTTTATCAATGGCCAATTCAGTTGGCCTTTATTTATATGTATTTTTTGGCAATTCCATCACAAAAGCCAACAAATTAATTTGCATTTCTATTATTTTCATAAATAATGGCAACATTCCCTGCCACTATCAGTGCTCCTGCCACTCAGCCAGCATTTCCTGCCAAATCTCAACCAGCAAAAACACAAAAAAAAAACGAAAGAAAACGCTGAAAAAAACTACCAGTCAACCGAGGAAAAATTGGTTGCTTTTAAAGCTCGCACAACAAAAAAAAATAAACAATTTAAGTCAATTTAAATTTCTGATGATTTGCAACTGTCAGTTGGAGCCGCGAGGGCAGCCGAGGTTTTCCACTCGCTGCCTCAACAAAAAATACACAAAAATACTGAAAATAAGACCCAACAAGAAAAACAGACAACCAAAAAGAGAAGAACCAAAAGTAAAACAACAACTAACTCACCACACTATCAGTCACACTTAGTGCACGTTGCACAGTTTCCATTTTGATGAGCACCACCAACGGCAGACGGAAATGAACGGAAAAACTACCAAAAACTAACGCAAGGGAAGAGCATACAAATGAATGAAACAAAACAAGAAAAAAACCTAGAAAAGGGTATTGCCCTCGTTCCCATACTCTTTTTTAAATACTCACTTTTCTTTTAGCTCTTTAAAACATTCAAGCAGTGAGATTAAAAATAAAATAAACTTCAATCTGCTTGCAAAACACATCACGCATAATTTCATTGCCTCAAATATTTTCCCATCAAAGAGCATCCGGAATTACCTTTAAGAAAAGAGCACTTGAACAACCACAGCGTTGTCGGTTATGCGCGAGAAAATTTAACAAGCTTGTACAGTCCTGGCAAAAAAATTTTAATCCCCATAACCGTGTGTTTGTTTAAACTCATCTCACCAACAAACAAGGGCATTTATACATATATATATTGTATATATATGGGGGTATATCCGTGTGATGATGGTTGGGGCAGATTCCTTTACAGAGACGGAGACGAGGCAAAACAAACCCCGCCGAGTGCAAACATTTGCCCGCACGCACAAATCAAAACATCAACAACAACAACAAAATTTGCAGGGGGTGTATGTGTGTGTGCCTTCTCCAAGCCACCATGTCCGTATACAAAAAAAGTCACGGCTACATTGTACGTATTTGACATTTTAAACGGACCAGTCGCCACTTGTCAATCTTTGTGAAAGTTCGCATTTTTATTCTTTCTTTTTCTTTGTTTTCATTGTTGCTGGTTTGTGTTTTTCTTTTGCCGCTCCATGTGTGTGTGCGAATGTGTGTGGGATTTTTTTGGCCAAATGGCTTTCCAAATGTGTGCGAATGCGCCACAAAGCCAGCCTAGAAGTATGCAAAATAAAACTCGCGACGCTATCTGTTTGACGTTGGCTTTTGTTTGGCCCGCTAACTGCCGTCCCCTCGGCCGGCGGCCCGGCCCGCTTCGCCCTTCGGCGAAGTTTTAAAATGCATTTGGGCATACTTTGCGCGCCGACGTATATCCCATATTTCTGTCCATCCTCTGGGCTCGCCCGCCGCAATCAACAAAATTGAAGTCGTCCATTGTCGTTGTTGTTGTTGCTGTGACAGTTTTTCCCAACCGCTTCTGCCGCTAGATCGTTGTTGTTGTTGTTGCCGTCATTTTGGCCGTCCTGCTCGCTGGTCCTGTTAGCTGGGTTTTGTTTTAGAAGTCCTGTCATACGTTGCAGTGGCAGCCAGTTACTGACTCATATGTCCTGCTGCTCGAAACGGAAAACTTAACTTTTTCCTGACTTTTCTGGGCAAAAGTTTGCCACACTTCACCCACCATCCATCGGGGGACTGTCGACTAGAAAAAAGTAACTACTTTGCTGCCGACGATCTTTTTTCTAATTTCGCCCTCTCCCACTCCCTTTCGAAGGCTTTCGGTTTTTGCTTATTTTATTGCTGTCATACACACTTATTTCTAAATAATTGAAAAGTTATTACGGCCACAAGGAAGAGCCGACCCCTGTCGACCCGCTGCCCTGCCACCCGGACAGAGATTTGCCGTTGACACCCGCACGCCGGCCCTGCCGTCCCCCCGCCACGACCAGAGGAGCGGAGTCCTTGTTGAGTTTTTGGAGAATTTACGCTTAGCTCGAGAAGAATCAAGCACGGCGCTGGGCACTCGCTCATACGTTAGCTTTATGGCGCCATTTTGTTAATTTATTTCAGTTGCTTGACAGTTTGTTTTTTCAAATTTTTTCGCTTTTTTTTTTTGGTCGTTTTTTGGCTGCGCTTTGTCTGACTGAAAATATTTTTCCGCATTCTTTTTAGTGTGGCTGCAAATTCTTTTGGTTGTGCGTGTGTGAAGCGTCGTTGTGGTTTTGACATAAAGTGCGCTTATAAAAAACCACCAAGTTAGAAACGCGTCGGAATAAAAATTTTTGATGAATGCGGAATGGCCCCGCCGCGCGGCCACCCAACTGACGCCAATGGAGCGCGCCAGAAATGGCGTAAAAATATTCGATAAATTTGTGTTGGGGGAAAAACAAATGGTTAAAGTTGAAAATTGAATTTTTAGCCACCAAAAACCCCCGACGCCGGCAGTGTTACAGGATCACTTCCTGAACTCCGTGCTGGTTGCCGGAGCTTTCCCAAAAAATCCACACAATAAATATCTCAATCAAAAAAGACAGCAACAACAATCGGTAATAAAAATTAAGAGCAAGTAGAATCGAAGCAGCCGGAACCAAAAATAAACACAGCACAAAAGAAAATAAAAGCCAAAGACTTGCATGCAAATATGACAGCAAACGAAACAAAACCCAAATGAATATGAAGCTATACGAATATTTGTTGTGTGCTCTCGGTTACTTCTTGGGTATTCTGGGGGGGCGGGAAAAACAACAAAGCCAACAACGGCCAGATTAAAAATCTAAACAGAAAGCAACGAAAAAGTAAAAGAGAAAATAAATTGCACCATCATCTATGGCAAAATGAAAGATGACTTTCAACATTTGCATATTGAAAATCGAATGCTCTTTTTAGTA
Organism: Lissocephala sabroskyi; assembly: GCA_037075105.1. Taxonomy (NCBI): domain Eukaryota; kingdom Metazoa; phylum Arthropoda; class Insecta; order Diptera; family Drosophilidae; genus Lissocephala; species Lissocephala sabroskyi. The sequence goes on from JBAMCP010000012.1 coordinate 145,435, forward strand.
GCTTAAGGAATCCATAGAATCCTGATCCTATTTTAATCCGTTTAGAGCAGTAAGGTTAAAATAAAAATAAATAAATATTTGAGATCTTTTGTGATTCTTAGAAAGAAAAAATAACGACCATGCTGTTTGGCGAAAAGTATAATAAATGGAGAAAAGTGTAAGCTCTTTCCATTTTGCAGCATCAAAGATTTTTTAGATAAAACAACCGACTAAATAAAACCCCACACCCCCATCCACAGCCCACCCACAGCCAAGTGCAGGTCCATTTATCTTCTGTCACTGTGTGAGTGTTTCCGTTTTCGTAATGAATGTCCAGCTGTGTGCATTGCCCTGCGGAGGGCCAACCAACCAACCAACCGACCGGCCGGCCGAAGGACCCACTACAATTGTCCTGGCCGGCCGGCTGACCGCTCCGTTCGCTCGATGACCGTTCGTCGGTTGGCCTCGCCAGCGGCTTGAATCGCCGGCGACTAGCATCTCTCTCCGTTTTATCCTCACGGCTGGATGCTTGCCGCTGAAAGGCGTCTTTTATGTCGCTTGATAAGATAAGCTCTGCTTAAAATATACGTCTCTCTTTCTGTCCATCTCCTCTGGGTTAAAATCGCCATCGCACTTGCAGTCGCAGTCGCATTCGCCGTCACATACCTTGGAATCTGCAATCTCTGCCAAAAGATACCCGGCAGGCGGTGAAGGCAGACGAGGAGGTGGGGAGGAAAATGCAACTTGTATGCCCCGCCATATTCTTAATCCGGGTTTTTGTCATTACACTTTCCACAGTGCTTCCGTTTGTCCGCTTATATATATATATATTTTTTTTTTTTTGGGCTTAGTGTATGGCGCCATTGTCTCAGAATCTTCGTAGGGAATTAGGCAGATTTTTTCTCGGTTTTTTGTTTTTAGATTTCAAGTTTTCTCTGGCAGAATTTCACAGGGCAATTGGCTGTGTTGAAGTGGCGACAGATCAGTGGATGGCGCAAATGAAAAGACCCAAGATAAACCAAGGAAAAACTTAAGCAGCGAGGAATTAGGAACCAAATTGCCGTGCAGATTATGTGGATTCTTGGCCTCAATTCCAAGAAATTCAAACCAAACCTAAGCAGGCGAAAGCAGAACTGTCATCCGAATATTGAAACGTCATTTGGCTTTCAACAATTTCAATCCCGCAGCGCCTCATAAAGAAGTTAGCCAGGCAATCATTTTGACTTCGTTTCGCACGGCAAATTGAACAAAATGAATTCACCTTACTCGATTCGAGTAATAGAAGGTAATTTGAGCTCACTTCTTTTTATGTAATTCATGTGATATACAAAACGAACGACGTGGTCCTCGGGCCCACAACAGAGAGAAATTTGTCAAAGCGACGTGGCCTGTTAGGTGAGAGACTTTGGAAAATAAATCGCAAAGTTTTCTGTTCAAATTTCAAGTTGCCTTTATCTTCGATTTTTATAGTGTTCCCTTCGTTTTTGTTTGAAGCGCTGGCACAAGCCAACTCACATTCAAACCGACTGACACACACAGAAGACTGACGTGAAAACACACAGGATCCCAACCGGAAGCCAGGAAGCCAACTAGGAGAAGCGGAAGGAATCCATCGCCATGGCCAAGATGGGCGTTGATTATCTATTTTATTGGCTGCTGCTAAGCATGCCGATCCGATTTGTCCTGTACACGGTGCACGTGTATTTGCAAAATTTGGTTGCCCTCATTCAGCTGGTGCGCGACTTCCTCCTGCTCCTCATCGAATTCATCCATATCATGAAATGGACCATCCGCGACCAGCGTCACTACGTTGACCCGGTGCCCATTCTCTCGCGTGTCTTACACATTTTCTACTTCGAATTATCATCGGCTGTGTTTGCGATTAAGATGCTCATACTCGTGCTACGCATTCCCATCAAGGTTCTTACGCGGCTGAGTCGACTCTTCCGCATTTGCGCCCACGGACGCACCTGGGTGGTCATGGTGCGGCCGATATTATAATCGGCTTGTCAGAGAGGCAGTTTTGTATTTTTTTAACCAGAATAAAGAAAATAAAAACCCCACTACCACAGCTGGGCAAATAACAACACGAGGAATAAGTAACCCCGAACTGTGGCCACAAAATGCATTCAATTTAATGCAGTTACAATTTTGGGGAGAGGCTCCAGCCATTCGCCTCCTTTTTTCAATTCTGTTGTGATAGGGAATGGGGAGCCAACGGGAGTCCTGTCGGTGCATTCGAATTCGCATTTTGCAGTCGCTTTTAGCGTGCGCAATTACACTTGAAGAAATCCTGGGGATTTCATGCGAAAATCCATTTGTCACAATGTTGAGTACGTGAGTAGCGGCGAGGCGATGACTGCAACCGCAGCCGCGCTCCCAGTCACATGGCTCTCCGTCCCGTCCACGGTGCACCATCAGTGCGTGTAAATGTGTCGCTTGGGTATGAAAATGCTGCTCTTCGGTGGCGCCGCGGTGCGGTGATGCGGTGGTGCCGTGGTGAGTTACGAGGTGGTGCGTGGCGGCTGCACTCGACTGACTGCATTGGCGGTCTCGCACAATGCCAAGGGCCGCCACGGAGCTCTATCACAATGACACTTCATTTCGGTTGGCCTGGGCGGCGGCTGGCAGCCAAAAATACACAGCACCTACTTACTGCGTGTGCTTTAAGCCAGTCAGCTGCCGCTGAGCCAGCTGCCGGCCAATGCGGCTCAGCCATTTTAATGGGGTTTTATGCTTGCCTGCTAAGCCTCCGAAGGAGTAGGAGAAGCCCAGTCGCCCAGAAGCCAATGCAAGATCTTGCCATGCCAACTGAAAAGTCAAGTGAATCCCCAGCTAAGCGGAATGTGCAGAGTTCGGCAGCCGGCAGGCGCCATGCGGCACGCGGCGCACAAGTTTTCATTTTGATAATCATGAATATTGTTTATTGCGGGTATTAGCCGAGTTGAGCTTTGCTCTCGAAACATTCTAAGTGCATTTGAGCATAATGAGATAGACGACTGCCTTGGAGTGGCCCAGTTAAAGTGCAAATGCGGAATTACTTGGATGGCTCAGCGGCTGGCACCCACCCACCCGGTGGCATGTTAACCCGCAGTTGTTTCATCCGACATTGTTGCTATTTTCCCCCCGCAGTTTGCCTTCTTTTTTTTATTGTAATTCTTGTGGAAGCACTTTAATTACATGGAATGCCCGGCGGTGAATTTTTCAATTTGTTAGAAGTTACGCGGGCGTAGGTGTGGGTCCGGAGTAACTGGAGTTTACAGCATATTTACATATAGAATTACATGCAGGTTGAGCGCATTAACTTTAATTGAAAACAATTTTTAATTAATAAAATTTCCACACGTTGTTGTCGCTCATAATTGCGGCCAAGTTATTGAACAAAAAAAAAAACCCGCCCCATTTATCTCGAATCGGCTGCCTTTTGCCCACAAAAATAACAATATCGATTCCACAGCACACAGAAAAAAAAGGCAACTACAACAAATTAAACATAAAGCCAAACATCACTAAGGTCCTTGAAGAGGGCCCGGCTCGCCGGAGTCAAGTGCCGGCGAAAAAAATGTTTAAAAAAATGGTTAATTGACCAACAAATAACTTAATTAAATCAAATGAAAATTAAACAATTCAATTTTTAATGAGGTTCGCTGGTTTTGACCTCGTTTTATTTATGGGGCAGCGACAAACTGTTGACAAAAAAAAAACAAAAACTCTCGTGCTGGTGGCGATTACAACCCCGTTAAGTGGCCGCTGTCAACGGACCAAACTTGATGTGTTACATGGCCAGTCAATACCCTTTTTCCACATACGACAGACTTGTAATTGAGGTCAACGTGGGTTCAATTATTTAATTTGATCATTTAGTTAGAAGATTGGGAAGATTTAATTTTAGAAAACTAATTTGTTGGCTTTTTGCTTTGGCTTTCTTTATTTAATTTGCAGTGAATTTCCACAAACATATAAATATGTATTTCATTCCTCCGAGATTCCAAGAAGCATTAAAGTATTTGCGACCAGCAAATACACGAAACACACACAGCCCAAGGCTGTTATTCGGCAAATTTGGATAGAGCTTAAGGCCAGCAGAATCCACGGCAACGCCAGCAACAACAGCAGCAACAATGATGCTGCTTTAATTTAATCTCCGCCTTTAAGTTGGGCATGTAAATTTTCAATGAGCTTTATACAAATTTCCCTCAACCCTACACCGAACTCGGCATACCCTGCGCCGAATGGAGAATTAATAATGAGAACAAAAGGAAACTTTTCGGATTTTTACAGACCCTTCCCTGCCCGCCAGCAATTTCCTTATCGAAACTCAAGTATCCAACAGTCCTTGATGGATTTTAAAATCCCATAGAAATGCAGGGAAACGCAGGGTAGAGAAAAAAAGATGGTTGAACACAAATATCATAAATTATGTAAATGTATTTAAAGTCATACAATTGCAACAATAAAATCATTAAAATGTACATAAACAAGCAATACAAAAGCACTCAGTGCATGGCAGAAGTGGAAACAACAACAACGAGTGCCCAACAACCAAACAGTCAACAACTCGAAAGAGCAATCGAAACTAAAACTATGGTAGAAATGTTTTATTTCATTTTTTGAAGGTTTGTTTAATGAATTTATTGGTTCTGATGCCCGGAAAAGTGAAAAGAAAAACCTGACCAACAACAACTTCCAGTCCAGGACAGCAAATAAAACGAATTGTAACCCAACAATAACAATGGGCAAATGGAACCATTTACAGCTTAAAAATATTTAATTACCACACCAAAAAGGGCGGCAGGGTTCGGCCGACCAAAATTGTCAGGGTGTTTGGTTTTATGGGAGGGAGGCCGGCCGAGAAGGGCATGGCGGGATTGGTGTAGCGAGCAAATTGCAATTAATCTTCTTTTAACAGCAAACTTTTGATCCGCTTTATTTGCATTTCACAGCCGCCGTTGCCGTCCGGGCGACGTGGCTGCTGGCAAAAGCGAAACTCAAAAAACGCTTGTCATAAAAAAATATCAAGGGTTAAAAATTATGTTACGCGTTTTCGTTATCGTTTCCTTTCACTCCCTTTTCGCGTCAGCCTCCCTCATTCATTTGTCTCTGTTGTTCGCTTTTTCGCAGTGAAATGATTTATGCAAAATCAGTGCCCGTCTTTGGGTCTCAGCCCCGGCGAGGCGAAATGAAAGATTGATAAAAAAAGGGGCGAAAAAGTCTTCAAAAAATATGAATATAAATTGTGCAATTTCATGTTTTTCTTTGCTCAACTTTGCATGGCAGTTTCGCTTCTGTTTTTATTCCAGCTTAATAGCCAGCCAAAATTAATTTAGAAAAGTCTTCCGATAAGGCCAGCGGTCAGCCCGCTGCCCCTTAATCTCCACAGGATGCAAATGGCTAACCGATGATAATTCTCTTATACCCGTAATATCCCGGATAGTAGCCGGAATAGTCATAGCCATAGGGTGAGCCATAGAAGCCAGGATAACAGCCCCACCCACCATACAGGCTCAGGCCAAAGGGAACGCCAGCGCCGCCAATGCCACCAAAGAGGAGGCCACGTGCTCGTCGCCCTCCAGACGCGGCCGTCACCGCCGCATTGCCGCCAATTTCCTGCTCCAATGACAGTAAGTCCGTTTTCCCAGCGGCAACTGGCGCCACTTCCTTGTCAACAGCTGCGGTGCCTCGAACAACCGGCGCCGCTGCCGCCGCCGCCTCACTCAAGTGCGTGCCACGGTGGCCGCCGCAAACCAATGACAACAGCAACAAGCCCGCCGACACTCTCGACGACAGGCAAGTGTACACTGCACGCATATTTAAATATTTATATATGTTGAAAATATGATATGTATATTTAATTGAATTGGTCGGATTTTTTAGACCGCCGCGCTGTTAACCCGTTGATGCCGAACACACCACTGACAGCTGACAAGTTGGCTATATTAGCTATTTATATGGTAGGTGGGAGGCGGGGGCGTTAATTCGAAAATTCTGTTAATTTTTCGACAGATTTTTTTTACTTGCTGGGTTGTTCAATTAAAATGCGTTTCAGCCAGCCTGTTTCGTTACGCATACGCCGCATGGCCCTTGTCACATTTGAACCCCAGCGGCTCGGGCTTTTTGTGGCCTCAGACTGGCGGCTGCTTGCCTGCCAATTGACACATTTCATGCTCAAATATGCGTAAATAACAATTATTGTAATTTTTCTCACACACTGCCAACGGCTGCGAGACAAAAGCTTCGATTTGTTACATGCCATCTACGGGGCGTGAAACGGGCGAACCTTGAACTTGGCCCGTCATACGAGGCGCCCAACAGACAGCCAAGACCTCGACATCAGCCGTCGGCTGTCGGCTGTTGGCTGGGTGTAAATGTGTCAACATTTTAGATTGCCTTGCATGATTTTCAAGAAAAATGAAGACAATAGTTGAATTTTACACTTTCGACTCGCTGTCATTGTGGCAACAACAAGAGCGCTGACATCAGCCCAACCCACCGCGGATCGGGGCTTTCCGGCGCATTGTGTCACGCGATCCCTGCCATGAACAAGCGTGAAATGAATATATTTGTCATAAAACAAAAGTCCCAGCCCCCAGTTCCCATCGACGATGCCAGCGTTCAGTTCGATTGTTTGATGTATCGCGAGGACCTCCAACCGCTCCGACTCTTTCAGCTTTTGTGATATATGCGGTGAAATCCGCCCCCTTGACAAGTGCATGAGAGCAATGAGTGGAAAACAAAAGGGGCCAACCCTCAACCGAATTGGGTTAGTGAAGACGCAATTTTAATTCTATTTACCGACAACCCAGGCTTCCTCTCGCTTGCACTCTCCTTTTGCCAGTGGCCTGGGTAGCTTTTCAATTTTGCTGAACAAAAGCAACAAGGAAACTCGAAATTCTATGCCGCGACTTTTGCAACTTTCCGTCGCCGAGCCAGAGAATTGAATTGCTGGCTCCTCGGCGGGTGTCAACAAATGACTCGAATGAAATTTATAAGCCAAGTTACTAAAGCGCAGTGGTCGTACATAACTTGATAACCAAGGTTACTAAAGTGGAACAAAGTGACGCATGCAGAAGGATGGCAGGACGGTGGCAAGAATTTCTTAATAAAAAGGAAATCTTGGCAACTCAACTCAGCTTTTCTTTAAAAGAACAAAAGGCTAGAAATTATCAAAACAGTTTACGACAATTTTATTAAACTCTTTAAATATTTGAGAGTGTATTTAATTTCAAATCAAGAAATTATATGCTTTGATTTACTTAAAGTTTCGTCTTATTTTTCTGCTAAAACTTTAAGGAAACCTTTCCCACCCGCAAAGTTTGAAAGACTAAAATTTCCAAATTCCCAGCCATAGTTGCGGTGGCTGCCCGATTACAGCGGTGGGCTGGAAAACCAAGACAAACATGCCGAAGTATCAATTTCCGGGCATTCGCATTCAAAAGGTTTTTGCGGCCTGACTTTGGCACAATTAAAGCAAATTGGTTAAAATTAAGTTACACAAATGCCAGCCAAGAATTTCTTACACACCCATGAAAACTTTGGTTATTTCTTCCGGAGAACTTGAATCGAATCGAACCGAACTTTATACCCATTTTTTGCCCACATTTATTACCGTAATTTGCAGGCCAGAGAACGTGAGACTGGAAGGATTCGTATGGTTGAATTTCGATGCCCAAAGAGCAGCCAGAAAATTCCCTATAATTTAATCGATTTTTTTCTGGTTTGCCTGTCCTCATCAGGTGGTGAGCGGTGGAAGTTTCCGGCGTCGTTTAGCAAATCCTCCAACTAACGGGCAGCGCACATTGAACTCTCCTGGGAGAATGCCGTTGAGTCTTTTTCGTTTAATTTGCCCAGTTCGCCGGCCTCATCATTTATCACCATGGTGAATAATTCGTGTTGTTAATTGCCAGACCCCCAGCCCCAAATGCTGCCTCCGTCCGCTGTTCTCTTGGATTTTTAATCAAATTAATTATTTCATTACGGAGCTGCATATTTAAACAATTCAATTCCGAGCTGCGCCACAACAACAATAACAAGATGAATAAACATTTCCACGGTTTATTAAAATCACATTATTTTCCAGGACTTTGCCGGGTGTAGAGAATTATTTTCAACATTGCCCACTCGACAAGCTCGCTCCCAATTGGCATGTCAAGAGCTCGGCAACTTTGTATTTGCTGTCGTCCTTTTACCGCCGCCGTTGCCACCGCCGTCGCCGTTGCCGTTGCCGTCTCCTTTGCTTTGACATTTTATGAAAGAATTTTGTTTTATTACCAATGTGCCTGTGGAATTTTATTGGCCTGTCAGGCGAGTCAATCGCGTTGTTATTTATGCATTATAATTTTTATGCTGCCAGATTTTGGCCCAGGGGGTGGATACTCTTTTTATTTAATTACAAAAACAGTAAGCCATTATATAGCGGAGCCGGCGGAGTCTAATCTAAAATACCAGAGAATGAAAATTTCGCTTAATCATCGTTAGTCAAAAGGCCGGGGCTGTATCCACTGACAGATTGCGTGGCGAAGGGGGCAACTTTTTCAATTTTATACCGCTTAATTGTTATGACCGTAACCGTTAGGGGCGCTGGTGGCGGCTTTGGGGCGTGGGCGAGGACGGTTATTATGACAAGACACTTTGCGCTGTCATTGCTGCTGTCAGTGTGTCACTGGCACGGCCACTAATGTGCGATGAGCTGGTGTGCCGGGGATTTCCCCTGGAATGCTCATTTTTATGATTTTTATGACATCAGATCCCCCACCAGCCGGCCAATAATAAATAAAAGTCGACAAGGGCTAAGCGAAAACTTCAACGGCAACGACAACGACGGCAGGAGGTTTGCGTCGGGTCGCTGATGGTCCATCGATTTGATCGTTTGGCCCCAAACAAAAGCTAAAGTAATCAGTTGCCGGCTGCCGTCGGGTGTTGCCGTCGAGAAAGTCAAAAAACCAAGTGTGTGGAAGCTTTAAATTCGAGCAGTCAGCAAACACAGACACTGCCCTGCCCCGCCCCTGTCACGCCCAGTTCCTTGCCACTCTGCGCCGTGGCCGTCGCAGACAACTTAACTCTTGAACATGTGCCGCCGCCAGCAGGCAGGAGAAACTTTTGTGACGACGGGGACACCAACAATGAAGACGCCGACGACCAAAACTTGAACTACACACACCCACCAGCCAGCCAGCCACGCCTGGCACGGGCACAATGGGCGGGAATTCTCAAGCGCCCCAGCAGATCCCAGGAATCAAAATATAATATTTCAACGAAAGAAATTTCTTTTTCTGACGCTCTAATGATTGAGAAAGCTTTCCATTTTCGATATCGATTAATTGCCATCGTCAAAGCTGCCAGTCTATGGGGGAAATTTCAAGGAATTCAATTTGATTTTGGCCCATTGTCCGGCTGTGGGTTGTTGGTGTTGCCTGTGGGTAATTAGCCGTATTGAATTTTTGGCCCTATACAAAAATAACATAAAGGATGCCGGAAAGTTTTGTTTTGTGTGCCAGCCACAAAATTCCACAACTTGTCAAAATTCCAACGCAAAAACCAAGCACCTCGCATTAGACCACAGCATCGGTCCCAATCCGCAACCCGAGGTCCCAATAGTTTAGTATTGGTTACAGCCCCCTCGATACATTTGTGCTACGTGACTGGTCAACACCTACACACACCCACACACACACACAGCGAGATGGATATAAAGGAAAAATCCCATTGGTGGGCAAACAAAACCGAAATGTACAAATTGTTGGTCAGAAATTGATTTGGCTTAATTTGTGCACATTTTAAATTTCCATCACCCCCTCTTATTTGAAATTGTGGGCGACGTGGTGAGAGTCTGGGAATAGTTTCCTAACTGGCGGCCAACAGGAATCCCAAGGGCCCATTTTAACCAAGGCGAGCAACGTTTAAAATATTTACACAACAACCGCAGAGCTATGCGTATATGGCTCATAATGATGGCCAACAAACACCAAGCCACAATCCCGGCAAAGCGATAAGCTCCCCAGGATGTGATGTAATTTCTTCTCCAAACGAAGCCATGTGTGTGTATTGGTTATATGGATTTGTATGTTATTTGTATTAATAATGGGCCAAGCTGGAAAACTAATAGAAACTTCTTTAATATGAAACGACAAAACTACTTATAAACTTTCCAACTGAGGTGAGCCCCAAATGCCGCTGCCTCCGCGCCGCTGGGCGGCTCCAAATGGCGCGAGGTAGGAGGCTAAACCAAACTAAAGCAAATACCCAACAACAAGCAAATCCCTTGATGACTTATTAAATCATTTTAAGCCACTTACAACTAAAAACAAATTGAAATATCACGCAATACCTTTGAGAGTCCTCGCCCGCTGGTGGGGCTGCCGGTCGGGCGGTTGGTCTGTCGGTCTGTCGGCGTCGGCTTTGGCGTGTATTTTATGCGCGTTCGGCATATGGAGGAGGGTAAGCGGCGCAGGTTGGCGGCGTAGTAATGAAGGCTGTTTGGCCAAAACGTAACAACTTAATAACGTACTAAGCCTCAAACGCAAATATGAATAGCAAAGCGGCAAGCGTGGCAGGCGCTGAGCAGTGGAATTTGTGGTGGCGGCGACTCTACCTGCCCCAAAAATTCGGGGGATTCACCTCGTTGAGGTTGGACCGACTAGTGGCCCCAAAACGCTAATAACTTTTAAGCTTCCCCCCACCAGAGAAAAAAGTTTTTTCCACCCACCGCGGTTGCTGCTCGGCTGCCTGGCGCTGCTCTTTCGTGCCTGACGACGCGACTTCCGCTTTTACCCCATTCAGCTTAATTTCGTTGCACACAGCAGGTGGGGCAAGCGGGGCAGCGCAAGACGATAAGCTGGGGAGGAGGTGGATCTTGCCTGGCGTTGCCGTTAGCGATGCCTGCCATTTGCGTTTGCCTGTTGAAAACTTGCTCAATAGTTGCCTGCCTGCGCCTGCCTACATGTGTACCAGGAGGCTGTAAGTTTGGGTGTGTGTGTGTGTGGCGGCAACTTGAGTTGAAGCCTAAAAGTCAGTCAGCAAAATCAGCGACGCATAGCAAAAGGCCTCGCCAAATGGGCGACCGTAGCAGGCGACAGGAAGCGACGTGTTTGCAGCGCAAGCAAAACTTTTCATTTAACTTTCTTTTTTCGAAGTAGAACCAAGTTAAGGCGGAAAGTAGGATGTGCCACACACACACATACACGCAGAGCCAAGATGAAATCAAGAAGCCTCCGGCTCCCCAAACTGGCAGACAGTCCCAGTTCACCGGGCGGAGTTCAAACCAAAGACGACTCGACTCGACTCCACCAGCAGCATTAATATTGTTTTGTGTGTGAAAAGGCAGCCAAAATTACGACACTTGAGTGTGTTAAAACTTACGCGGTGCCACCGGTCTCTGAGAAAAGAGGGAAAAGTGAAAAGTAGCAGAAACTTGAACGGCTCACACGCAAAACAGCAGAAGACAGCAAAAAAGTTTCCGCCCCGCCAGGGCGACGGTGTCGAAAGGCTCCTCCTCCCAGCCCCGCCGACTGCCGACTACCTTGGGTGTGTGGGTGTCTCTGGTGATGCTGGCAAAGAGACGGAGCGGAGCGACTGGGCGGCTGATGTTCTAGTTTGCGTTTGGTTTTGCTACTTTTGCCAGTTTACACGCACCGCTGGGATTTCACAGTGGAAAAAGGCGAAAAAGTTACCATGATCCATTAACGTTAATTGTTTGGCGGCAGCAGCGGCAGAGGGAGCGTCGATGGTGGGACGAGACAACAACTTGCCTGGGATTTGGCCGACACGCAGCGGTAACATCGTCAGCAAGGACAAGCAGCACCAGCAACACCAACAACAAGGACAACTTAACAATGGTAACATCAGCAGAAGGCATGATAAGGTGTGTATTACAATGACACCGGGAAAGTTTTGCCGACAACAGCAGTCCGACAATCAGATAGACCGGCGGCATCCTGGCAGGCAGACAGACCCTCGCCTCGACAGCCGTATATAGTTTACTAAATTCAATTAGAGCCGCTCAAATTGGCATGCGAGCACCACGAGGGCCACCACCACCTGTCATTGGGCTTGATAATGATGCATGTGCGCCGATCCCGCCGAGGCGGGCCCAGGGATCGGATGGTGCGGGGGGATTGTGGCAAAGTTGCTTCCAAAAACTTGCCAGCAACTTTGTTAGCTGGATGAAGAGCAATTGGAGCTGACACAATCCGCCATTCGGTGTGCTGCTGTCCTTCTATCTCGATTTTAAACACACACACACACGGACCCCACAAACTTGACTAATTTTTAAGGCAAACTTCTTAACAGGCACACGAAGGACTCTCACTCTCGGGTGCGGGGCACGGCCATTTTTAAGTAATTGAAAATGTGTTTTTTGGTGGAAGGGCGGGGGTTCGATGGGCGGGCAACTCAAGCTCCAAACTAAATCAATTAAAGTTATTCAAAGCGAATTAAACTTCCGTGCACGGCTCCCGCGAGGGTAAGGGGCAAAAAATTCTAAAGCCTCATAAGAACGAGCGAGGGAAAAAAAGAAAACCAAACAGCTTTTCACACTTGGTAATCACATTTTCGCGTCTTAGGCCGCTGCGGGCCACAGGGACAGGGGCAAACGCCGCCAACTTATTGTAATTAAGAGGCTTACGCATCAGTAGGGCCTCTTCGTCAAGCACAAAGCATTGCCTGCTTTTAGGCACCCGCTGCTATTGTGCCTTCGACAATGCCTGGGAGTCTAAGGCGGCGGGCTGGATGGATGGCTGGTTGTCTCGCTGGGAATCTTGGTCCGGTCAAGGTCCTTTATCGAATTAAAAACGAAGCAATAAGCCAGCGGGGCGGTAAAACTCGCACTTCATTGTTCCTTTCCCCATGGCTGGCGCACAATAAAACTGAAGTGGGGCGGACTTTCCCCGGCCTGGTTGGTGTGTGTGTGTATGTGTTGGACTGCCATGTGCACGGCCAGGCAAAGTTGGCATAATTATTTCATTAACACTTAACAAGTGGCCAACAACCAGCAGGACAGACAGCGGCAGGAAGGCCATTGCAAAAAAAGAAAGCACAGAAAAAAGAAGGGAAAGAAACTTTCGCATTACGCATTTGTGTGCAATTTTCAAATTAACAATTGTTAATTTTTTTCCTCTCCTTCGTGTTGGCTTCCCTTTTCATACGCTGCCCCGTTCGGTGTGCCGGCTGCGGGCCGAAGGACCTGCTGAAAAACTTGACCGTTTGCCTTTTCAAAAACAAATTCTGCTGGCCAGTATTTTTTTTTCGGTGCCATTTCTCTGCTTTCTTTTTAATTCCTCCTCACCAAGTTTTTATTGCGTGTTTAGCATAATTTTTTAATAATTACATTTTTGTGTGTTTCAGACGAATTTTCACCACAAAAAAATAAAACGCAACAAGCTTAAAGGAAACGTCGTCCCTCAACGTCGCCACCGTCACCGATTGCGCTCCTTGGAAAGCGTCGTCAGCGTCAACCAGCAAACTGGCTACTGGAGTCCTTGCCCCTCTGCTCCTTTCTTTCCAAAGTTGAGCAAAAGTTTATTTGCATTACTGACAAACTGTTTAATTAGGGGATGATTTCCTTTTATTTCAGCCTCTGCTGCCGCCTCCTTGCCCGGTTTTTTACCAAGCAAACTTTTTTTGTATGCGGTGCATGCGCCTCCCGTTCGCGGCATCCTCTTTTCCAGTTGTGTGGGTGTTTATTTGGCTTGGCTGCGGTTGAGTTTCTGTCTATGTGGGTGTGGTTCAGCCCACGCAAACACAATTAAACCTGGCAGTCGTTTCATTCACTGTTCAATTTATGAATGAGCAAATTTAATGAAAACTTGAATCGAAAAGCGGCCAACAAATTTAACCAAATCGCATTCTGCTAGCTGAGCCTCAGCTAAGCGGCTTATTCAATCAGAAACTGAAAAGAACAGGAAGTTCAAGCAATCTTTTGAGTTGAGGAACAGAAAGTTATTGAAAAGGAGAAGAAATTCAAGGAAGGACTTAATTGAAAGTCCCCATTAAATCAAGAATTAAAATACAATCCCCAAATTCCTGCTAATTTTTCTCTCGTATTTCCCAAAATAACACGAATTTATGGACTTTTGCCAAGGGCTTTTCAAAACAAATTAAAGAGACTGGCAATAAAAGCAGTTTTCTGGAGATGAAATTGGCTAGCATTTTGCAAAATTCTGTCCTTTCGTTAACGACAAAAAATCAGACTGATGCTTGTCTAATCTGCCGGTAACGAATTTTCCAAAATTCATATTCCATTTTGCCCCACCCACTCCGTCTCTCTACATATCTTTTGCCCTTTCCCAAGCTTAGCTTAGATATTTTGGGACTTTATCAGTATTTACCTTTTGTATTGCAGGGCATTTCATTCGAAATCCTTTTAAATTAGAGTTTTGAAAAATTCACAAAAAGTAATTCGGGCGGGGATTTTGAAATACTCGCACTCAATTTACGGGCTACGCTACTCATTAAAATTGCACACCAACCAAATCCCGATGCATACAAAAGGAATTGAAGAATTTTCACAATCGACTGCTGGTTGAGGAAGGGAGGCGGGGAAATCTGCAATTTCGGCATTTATTCGGGCATAAACATGAAAATAACTGCGTTGTGTGTTCTCCACAAGCTGACTGACCGACCAAATGAACGAAATGTACGTCACTACCAAATTACGACCGCAACCGCAGACAGTCCAGTCAGCCGTTGTTTCTGCTGTTGTTGTTGGCGGGGTGGGGGGTAAAGGCGGCGCCATGTGGTTAACTTGACCAGTCAACAACAGAACGGAGCTGAGCGACAGACAGTCGGATGAATTCCCAAAAAAATGGAGAAGAAGAGCAGCTGAATAGACGGGCCGACAGACAGACGGACAGTTTCTGATAGCAGCTGTCAGTCACTCAAGCAGCCCGTTAACCATTCAAGCATCCTGACTGAACTAACCCAACCCACCAGCTAGCAACCGTCCGTCCGACTGGACGCTTTCATCTGCTCGGCTCTGCTCCAATTGTAATTGTTAATTACTGCGAAATTTTTGTATCCCAGCACACGCACAGCGGCGTCTACACGCACGCATAGACAAGCGCCTGGTGAGCTGGTGAGTTGGTGAGTTGGAGGCAAACAGCTGCCGCTTTTGCCTTGTGCATATTTATGCTTTTAGCAACATCTTGTTGGCGGCAACAAGCAACTGTTGGCCGGGTGGGCGGGGCTGGTAAGCTGGAATTTTTGAGGCAACCGCCCCCACGTTCGTAGGGCGCTGATTTGTCCGCCACACGCAGCAGCTAACAAGCGATGCCATCGTGGCAAACAACGTCGTCACTCGTCGAGCAAGGAGCCACAGGATGGAGCACGGAGGATGGGATCTTTTGGAAGGGGTTGCCAGTCACCGCACCATTTCAACCAGAATGAGCCACGTCAAGTGAGTTCACAATTTTTGCGTGCTACCATTTTTCTTTCCGCTGCCGCTGGCCTCCTTCTGCTCTCGACCAATTCGCACGGGCCCACGATTTTATCCTTGGCATGCAACGCCTTTATCCTGTTGTATTTGTGTTCACTTGCTGCTGCTCCTTTTTTTTCTGCGCCCGCTGAATTCGCTACTTAATTTTTTCGCCCTTTTTTTCGGTGCTGGTGTTGTATGCCCGGCATATCGCTTTGGTTTTCTCTCTGGCCGCGCTGATTGGGCGTATTTTGTTATTTTCATGCTGCCTGCAGTCGCCGCTGCCGCTGCTGTCTGTCAGTCAAGGCAGCCAAGTCACAAGACGTCCTGCCAGTCAAGCTGGCCAAACAATCTAACCAGCCAACGAACCGGGCAGACAGACAGACGGGCAGCCCGCGATTTGTGTGCTTACCGCCCGCGCTCGTTTGTTCTTTCGCTTCGGTGGGCTACGCCCCCGCCCACGGCCTGCTTCCTCTGTTGTGCTTGATTCTTTTTTTTTTTGCCCCACGTAATTAAAACTTGAAACGCATATGAATTAGAAAAATACGAGCAACGGGAACGAAAGCGGAGTGAGAGGAGGCGGTGGGTGGAAATGTAGGCGGACTGGCGGGAATGAAAAACGGTGGAAAACGTGGCCATTTTATGGCGCCGGTTGTGGCCTCGGGTTGCTGTCGGTGCTGCTGCCGCCGACCAACTGACATCGTTAACATTGCTGATTAGGTTTCTTGTCCTTTGGCCCGTCTAGCTGACCGCTCTTCCGTTTGGCTGTTGGTTTCTTTTTGTCTGTGTCACTCAACGTGATTCGAAATAAAAATTTATAATTTCTATGTCCTTCTAACAACCCCAATGACTGGACGAACTGAACAAACTGACCGACTGGGGGGACATTTGTATGCTTTATTTTATTATCCTGTCAACGCGGCGCCGCTGCATCCTTTTTTTGTCTCTCAAACACAAATTACGCTTTGTCTTTCAACCGAAATAAGGACCATAGTAGGGGCCCCCATAGCCGTAGCCCCCGTAGCCATAATGATGATGATGATAATGGGGGAAGAACGGTGGATACGGGCCGAAGGGTCTATAAAATCCCAGGCCCAGGCCGAATCCAAAACCGAGTCCAAGTGAGCGCCGCACCCGCGGCGCATCCTCCGTCTGGGGCGCGAGGTCATCGAGGTCAGCCTGGCCAAGGGTTTCCGCCACATCCGCTGGGGCCGCCCTCACAACTGCCCAGCCAACCAACGTCAACGTCAACCACAAGCAAGCGTGCAAGGCTCTCATGGCGATTGATGTGCCCATTTACATTCCACGGCAACCGTATTTATATCCAATATCCCCAGCCAAAGACCTTGACATTGTCACAATTAACACACTGACAGGGAGACGGAGAGACGGCGGTCGGGTACTTTTAATTTGATTTATTAGCATGTCGTCAGTTTTGATATTATCACACTCGCGGGGCCAACGATTTGTCACTTAGCCGTAATACGGTCCGTAGTAGAAGGGCGGGGGCGGGGGGTAGTAGACGGGATAGAAGCCGCCGTAATATGGGCGTGGGAAGCCGCCATAGCCAAAGCCGCGTCGCCGAAAGCCACCGCCATAGAATCCGCCACCGAATCCGCCGCCGAATCCACGGCGACCGAAACCGCGTCGACCGTAAAATTGCCGCGTGTCCCGCACTTCGGCCTTCTCCTGTTGGCCAGCGCCGGTCAATTCATCAACATCCTGGAGAGTCACTTGCAGTTGTTGTTGTGGTTGTTGGTCCTTTGATTGCTCATCAGACTTCACATCCGCCACATCCGCTGAGCCGCTGGCCAGCAAAGCACTTAACGCTAATACGCAAAACCAAAGAGTCCGCATCTGCCCAACTGTTCACTGTACGCTGTGCCACTTTACAAAATCGCTAGAATCATTTCGCCGCCCAAAATTATACGGCCAACGATGACACGATAGAAGTGGTTGAGTTCTTCTCAAACAAGTTTACTACACCCCCAACAACAATAGGTAGGAGAATAATAAGAAATTAAGAACCCAAAGCCAAATTTCCTGAGCGACAATCAAATTCGAGAGAGCGAAGCCAAAGCAACTCAAATTGAGCCGCTGGCACAAAAAAATCCCCTTACAAATTGTGTATTTTTTTTTTGGGAAAAAACACAACAACAATGACGACGACGACGACAGCTTAGAAGAATTCCAGCGGCTGGCTGTTTTTCAACCTGTTCTCGAACTTTCTGCCCAGCTGCCTGGCGGTTGACTGGGCTTTAATAGTTGGCGGCTTTGGCCGCTGGCGGGGGCCGGCGTTTCGCTAATTAAGCAACGGTAATCCAATTAAATGTAATTTAGCCGGCATTCTAATGCTCATTAGGAGATTTTGCACAGCCCCAAACAATCGCTGCGACTTGCAACAATCTAATTTGCCCGCCAGCAGCAACCTACGCGAGTCGCCTCTTCTCGCCGCTGTGGCAGGCAGGCAGCCACATGTGAGCTGTTTACAATTTTGCAAAGCTGCCCCAGAGCGCCGAAAATGTTACGTATTTATAAGCCATAAATAACTTGAGGGGGGCCCGGGCCACAAACAACATCACACCCGGCCGGGGACAACATCGCGGCCAAATTATAAGCCTATAAAAGGCAATAAAAAACTTTTCGATATCAAATTACAACACCCTCATAAAGTTATAAAAGTTTCAAGCGTATCCGAGGACCAAGGCTCTCATCCTTGGCCAGGCCTAATATTTCAATAACAAATCAATCAGCTGCTGCCACAACCAACGCCCGTTGAGCCGCCGGTCAACAAGGATAATCAGTTGGAGGGCGTGGGCGGCGCTCGGTGGGCGTGTTGGCCAGACTCACGTCTTGCTGCGTGTAGAGGTAGCAGAGGGCCGGCGGCTGGGTCCCACCATTCTTGAGATTTATGAAGACACGATTTCGATAAGAAGCCGGCGCCCCGGCAACGGCAACGGCCACGGGGAGAAAAAAGCCCTCAAAGAAAAGGCATTTTTCTTTTTAAAGCAGCCAACGACTGTGACCTGAGCCGAGGGTGGAAAAAATATAGCGCAAAGTTTTCCAAATGCCGCCAACGCTGCAGTGCCCCCATTGTCCTGGTGGCCTGGACTGCGGGACAAATGCGAGTTATGTGTGTGCGTGCGCGTGAACGAGGCACGACGCGGAGGTCAAAGGATAACAAAAGGCGTAAATTTAAGGCCGAGTTAATTTTTTAACAATAAAAACGGCTTGTCAAAGAACAAAATTTAACAGCTTCAATTTAATCTTAAGCGACTTAACGACGACCCTCCCCCCACCGCCCCCCGCCCACTAAAATTTCAGAGTGGCCGCTTAACCTCGTCGCCCGTTAGTCCGATAAGCAAAAAGCAGTCAGCCAGCTGTGATATGGCGCATTAAGTTGATTTGCCACGAATTGTGTGTGTGCGGCTTATAAATGGGGCTACATAAATTCCACCCACAAGGACAGAAGGACACCCACGCGTGAGGAAAAATGTTTGACGTCGTCTTTTAAGCAAGTCAGGCGAAGAATAATCTTAAGTGGATCTGTCCACTCAACTGGGCAGACAGAAATAATTACAAGCACCTGCAATTCAAACTCAAATTGAGAGTATTTATCGAATAATCGATCAGAGTTTAAATAGAATAATAAATTTATTAGCTCAGCTTAATTTTAAATTAACCATAAAAACCTCCTCGTCCCCTGCCGAAACCAGGACGAAAGCCTCCGTAGCCTGGGCCATAAATAGGCAAAATCGAAGCGTATCCTGGTCGATAGCCGCCAAAGCCTGGCCCGTAGCCAAAGCCTGGCCCGTAGCCAAATCCTGGCCCGTAACCAAATCCAGGCCCGTAGCCAAAACCAGGACCTCCAAACTGCCGCACTTGTCGATTAGTTGGCAACTCTGGCTCGCTGGCTAATCCAACATCCACATCCAGCAGCTGGACACCCACTCCTTCGTCCTTAACAGCCGCAGCCTGGCAGGACTCTGCCATCGCCATCACCATCACCACACCCAAGGCAATGCAGGCAATTGAACGCATTTTAGTTAATTTCCTTCTACTTTTTTGGTGGCGCCTCGACTAACTTCTAATCACAATGAACTCTCTGCTCGTTCTACAGGATTGCCGGCCATGGCTAGACAATTTATATGATTCCGTTGGCTGACTGGCTAAGCATAAAAGTAGAAGTGGCTGGCTGGCTGGCTGGCCGGTAGTCATCAAAGTTCTGAGTGGTTCCCCCGTTCAAATGAAATGAATACCCAGAACATTTCTTATTAACTGCCCAGCAAAGCGTAAACAACACCATCAGAGCAGCGCCAACAACAATAAAAACAATACCAACGACTCTGGTCATAATAACAAAAACTTATTAAGCAACCGAATGGTTCATTGGGTTGTGGATTGAAGAACCCAAAAGCGGGCCGGCCAGCCAGCCAAGTGGGGCGGCGGCTGGGATGATTGGCTCTATCCGATTTGGCCGGGCCGGCGGTTTGGGGTCATTCAAATGCGCAAATCATTCAAGTTTTTTTTTGGAGGGAATTAAACAAGAAATCAAGTCAAGTTTGTGTGTAAGAAGCTAAAGTCTGGCAACAAATTTTCCAAATTAATTAAAGTGATTTCGGGCCGAAAAACCGGAAATTATCTTCTCGCAAATTAGTGTCATTATCTTTGTGTTTGTTTATTGTTGACATATGCAAAGAATAATTCACTGGCATTATTTTCTTGAAACGGCCTCTTAAGTCAATTTGGGAAACTTTCCAACTTCTGTATTGATTATACGAATTCAATATCAATTAATTAAATAGCCAAATTGGCCGCAATTTAAAAATGAAATAATAAATCAACATAGAAATGGAAAGTTTAGGAAGAAGATTAATTTATTTATTATTTATAATATTTTTTTTAGGTTTTTAAACTGAAGACTGCAAATTTAGCAAGCAGGACAATCGGATTACTCGGAATGCTTCTTTTAACACAAAATTGCTATTTATATAATTTGTTATATATTTTTTATTTCTACACTTTTTAAAGCGCTTTGGATTGAAATTGGTAGAGCCTGGCTAATCCTTTTAGCTGCTTTGGTTCGGGCTGCTTTCCCTTTCACTTCCGCAGTTGATTATGAAAATTAAAGCGAAAATATTTTGGTCATTTTGTTGCCGGCGTGCGGCGCAATGGAAAGCGAAAGCCAAAAACTAAAACTCGAGCTTAATTTGAATTTATGCCCGCCGACTGCCGACTTGTCTTCCCACTGCATATTTATGGATATTTAAACTGTCCGTCCAGCCGAGCGGGCCAGCAACTATTTCCATTTGACTGGCAGTGGGTTCTCTCGACTTTCGGCGGGCCTGCTACTCTCGTTAATTGACCCACTTTTCAGCGGGGCCAACTGGCCAAAAAGCGTTTAAATTTGAATATTTCAAAATTATTTGGCGTGCGGCCGCCGAAGAACAAATCGGGCCTTATTTCACTTTTATAGCCAGTGTCATTTTGCATAAATAAATTAATATGCGGTTTGGCGCTTAGAATTGATTTAAGCCTGCCAACCACCGACCCCTCCGCCGAATATCCTGGCCGCCGCCTGCTCAAAGCGTTGCCATCGGAATTAGTATGTCGAGTTTATTGCAGACGGGGAATTGCTAATGGTCGTCCGCCCGCACATAAAACAAACAGCTAACCAAACAAAAACAATCCACACACACACTCGCACACTCGCAGAGAGACTGTGGCAAACACGCACGTTCACCGGAGGCCGGTCGGTCGGTCGGTCAAACAACCAAACAAACAAACAAACAAACAACAAACAGCAATTCACACTTACGCACCAAAAGTTGCGCTTATGACGTGGGCCGGAGGCGGCCTGGAGGGGCCTCAGCTGCTGGTCAATGGCATAACTAACCTTCAAATGAAATTAGCACGTTTGTGGAGCTTACCTGGCCGCAAGTCGGGGCGCCTCCACGCGGCCAACTGTGGCGCGTAAAGTGACCAACTCCGGGCGGCCAGGCAGGCAGTCGGGCGGGGCAAGAATCTTGGCCGCAAAGTGAAATGTTTTGCTCTTTAAACTTCCAACATTTGTTTTTGGCGGGGCAGGGTGAGGTGGGCTGGGGTCATTCGATTTCATGAACGCCACTTAGCGTGCGACTTAATGGCGGCGGCACTTGCCGAGCGACCCGGCCAACTGGGCGTATGAATTGGCTTTTTGTTCGCTCGGCGCGTACTCGCATATTTTAATAGTTTGTTTTATGACGTTTACATTAGCGTCTAATTTTTGCTAACAAGCCAGCCAGCCAAAGGAAACAAAAGTTTCTATTTTATTTCTTCGCGCTCAGCCGTCTCTGTGCGTGAAGTTCTTTGGGGTGGGCTATAAAAACCTTACAGCCCAGCCATTGACCATCCAGAGAGTCGTCTACCTCGGCACGATAACAGTCGCGACAGCCAAAAATACACAAAAACAGTCAACCAAAATCCTCAACAACCTCGCCAGGGAATTCTTGGAACGATGCGTACCTGCGCTTTATTTGGATTATTCGCTCTGCTAATCATCGCGTGCCATGGCCAAGCAACAGTTGGCCAACAGCAGCAGCAGCCGCCGCAGGAGTTAAATCCGCAAAAGTCGATCGCCGAAGGCGCTGAAGGAACGCGACGTGTGGCCCGCCAATCGCTCTACGGCGGCTACGGGGGGTACGGCGGCTACGGTGGCTACGGCGGCTACGGGGGCTACGGAGGACTCGGAGGTTATGGAGGTTACGGCGGTTACGGAGGACTCGGAGGTTACGGAGGCTACGGTGGCTATGGAGGCCTCGGAGGCTACGGTAGCTATGGAGGTTACGGAGGACTCGGCTATGGGGGCTACGGTGGCTACGGTCGTCCCTATGGAGGATTCTACGGCGGAATCCGTCCCTACACCGGCTATGGAGGCTACGGAAGCTACGGCGGCTATGGAGGCCTTGGAGGCTACGGTGGTTATCCCTACGGAGGTTATGGCGGATATGGCGGCTATGGCGGTGGAATTGGCGGGCCTTTCGTTTAAGGCAGCGGCGGTTAAAACCAACAAACGAAATAAAATCCTTAAAAAAACATGAAACTTTACTCTGTAGAGATTTTCAGGCGTTGATAACCAGTTGCTTCTGAGGAACTAACTAGAGCGTTCCGGTTTTTGCTTTCCGCCTTTGACAGGCTTAATTGCTTTGCAATTCACAACGATTATCGCTTTCATTCATTAAAAGCACATGTGGCATTCCTCATTATTTGCTTACGTGGACGTTAACAAGTGGACTCGGTTTAACCGTACCAACCCCGCCCACTCGTCCTGGCCGCCCTCACAAACTGCTGCATAAACAGACCGACTGCCCTGGCCAGCTAAGAGGTGAAAGGATGAAAGTGGGTAGATGTACAGCTTAAGCAAATAGCAAAAGCAAAGCACACACACCCACACCAACACACACACACACACCCCCACACACATACATAGAGAAAACGGTGACCGAACCGCTCAAACGACAAAGACCTTTTCCCTGGCCGGCAGCAGACAGGAAGAGTTGACTTCTTTTTAGATTTTAATTACCGATACTGTTGCCGAGCAGCGGGTGAGTTGGTGAGTTCTAGTGCCGTTTAATTAGTGTGACTTTTAAACAACTTGCATTGCATTGCTCATACGCAACGTTGGTCACAAGCCCACAGATCGCCACGCCATTCGCCTTGCCCGTTTGCCGTGCAAACAACTCGCTTAAGTCGGACAAACCAATTGAAATAACAAGCACCAACCAACGCCCAACGACCAGCAAATGCTCTTTCCATTACGTGGATAGCAGCGGAGATGAGCAGAAAGTTGCGTTTTAATTAATCAAATTCTGTTTATACTCCTTCCTCCGACAAATCAAAGGCAACAGTCTTTATACTCCTTCTCCGTGGAGAGGGTATTAAAAGCTTAACTACTTAGATTTGCGGTCCGCAGCATGCGGGGGTTTTTCTTTTTTATTTTTCTTCATCTCCACCCGCGCGGACACCTGGGCAGTCGTGTTGATTTCTTTGAGTAGTTTGCGGGCACGCCAAGCGACCGATTGCCGCCGGACAGGAACTTCCCATCCACAGAACTTCGGCCTTTTATGCGAAGAACGGAGCGTATTTGTTTTTTGCTTAGCTTTCACTTGATGTGTGTGTGTGGCCGGCGGGGGAAAGCCAAACACTTTGCCACTCTGTGTTTAAAATGGCAATCAGATAGCACCTTCTATTTTTTATATTCCTCTGCTGGCGCTATTGAAAGCCGTGAATGGCCGGAGTTTGTGTATTGCATTGAGAATTTCTCCATACATTTGCCAGTTTTTTCATGCGTAGTTGGGCAGAACTAAGCTGACTTGGCGGGGCCGCCATACAAATTGGGCGGGAGGTTGGCATGTGAATTTGCTCAAAGTAGCGTGAAATAAAAGAAGCACAACTGTCGACACTTGAAGCTAAAACCTTTGAGTATTAAATGTGGCCGACCAAAACCAGGGAGAAAAGGTTGGCCGACAATAGCTCTAAGATGGCCAACTGATGAATAGTCGGTGAAGTCGTCAGGTGGGCGGCTCTGTTGCCTGGACAGCCGCCAGCGTTGGAGAATTGCCGAAAAAACCAACGGCCAACCAAAGTGATGAAACCACCAGGCCAAATCCGCCCTCTCGGCCATTCAAATGGCTGTGAAGTGGCCCAGCAACAGTTGGCCATTGGCCGGGCTTGTTTAGTTTTCAAAAGGGCTAAGGCTAACCGAAGACTGTGGGCCCAAACCGCTGGCTCTTGTTGACCGCCGCAAGCCAAGCCAAACAGTTTAAAGCGCATTAAATTTATCTGATGTCTTCGCCAGGCTGACAGCGAGCCTGGCAGCCTGGCAACCCATCTGTCCTTCTTACCGTCGGCTTATCAATGCATTTTAAACGAGTGTACACAAAGCCAGCCAGGATCTCTGATAGGAGCACAAGCGTCGCTCAGTGGCTTCCATAGAAATTAATGACAAATTAATATTAACAAAGCAATCAAAGCAATTTGTAAAATGCTATGAAAAGCCAACCCCCACTTCTCTTTTAAAACAGATCGGGTGATTTGACTGGCCTAATTGGAAGTTAATGTGCATGGAATTGTTTACAAGAGGAGCGCAGAAAAAGGAGCATTAGATAAAAGTGACAACGGCGTTGACAGGCCGTAGACCGGCCAGCATTGCCATTTGAGGAACACTTCAAAGTGTCCTTCGGAAGCTGGCCAAAGTGAGGGAAAAATGCGTTTTAAAGTGACACTTGATGTAGGTAATGCGACAGGGAAACAACCTCGGCCAGAGAAGAAAAATTGGCGGCGGACAAAACAAGCGTCCGTCCTTTTAATGTGTCCTTCTCGGCGGCGGCGGCTTTGTTTCTTTTTCGTTAGGCGGGAAAATGCAGGGCGGCCTTTAATTTGCGTTTGGCAACCCAAAAATAACGAAAAAGAAAAAACCTCCCCACGCCACCAAAAAAAAACTTGCTCATCAGTCGTCCTCGTCGGCGACATTATCTGAAGAGGCGACCCACCCGTCCCATTTGTAGCCCCTGGTGGGCGTTTTTGGGCAGTTGGGCAGTTGGGCGGCTCGGAGCGTTGACAGCTGTTACAGCTGCAGAAATATGCAAATTGGAAGGCGTTTTAATAGATAAAGTGAGCAAGCGTCGCCGCCGTCCAGAGGCACAAGACGGAAAAGGACCACTCGCCGCCAGGACACACGCCGCACGTTTACTCAAACGGCACAATGGCCTAAAAATTCAAATAAAGTACACAAAACGAAATTGTCATTGTCATTGCCATCGGTGGGACGAGGGCGCGGGGATTGTTTGCTGGGCTTTACCAAAATTCTTGCTTGGATTTTTTTTCCATTTAGTTTTAAATTTTTAAAGGAATTTTTAATGATCCACGAGCGGGGGTGGTTTTTTTTATGCTTTACATTGAACTAAATTTAAAATACATTTTTTTTGGGGGGTAGCACTAAATTATTTTCACGATTGAAAAGCCCAGGGAATTCGAGGAAATAGCAAAATAATTTATTAGGCATTTTTGGATGATTTATTTTGTTATTTAAACAAGACATAAATTAAGCTAAATGTTTATCAGTGCTTCACTATATGAAATATTAAATGGCAACAATTTAGGTATTAAATTAAATAAGAATTATGTTATTTTTAGAACTGATAAACAAATATAAATAAGATAAGAGAAGAATTTAAAGTTGGGCGGAACAGAATAACAAAGATTTTTGCAAGGTGAATTAAAATTTTCAAGTGGATTTTTCAGCTTCGTAGCGAAGCTCCAAAAATATTTACAGTCATCTCCCCCGCATGGAAATGCTGCTTAAATTCCGCTTCTTAGTCTCCTTTGTTGTTGTTGCTCATGGCAATTCTACGCTTTCTTATTTCAATTTATTTTGCTCGGCTCTTGTCGCCGTCGGTAGCCAGCTCGCATCTCCCGGCTCACCGTCGATCGTCAGTCATCGTCTTCTTATTCCATTTCGCATCGCCCAGCCCCCCACACATCGTGAAGGGGCGACATTTTCTAGCTTTGCTTTGGAGCTTTTCAGATTTGTGCCTTTGACTTCAGACAGCTGGCGATCACCCATCGCTTCTCTTCTTTTGATTTTCTGCAGAATTCACCATTAACAATTGGAAACTCAAATGATTTGTATTTTGGAAATACTCTTTTTGAATTATATTTGGTTTCCAAAAAAACCCATCGAGCAATATTATTCAAAGTCTATAAGAAAGACAATTTCAATCTGATTTCAATTTTAAAATAGTTTATTTGTTATAATTTAAAGAAATTGTTTTTACAATAATCATTCACTGTCAAATACAAAATAGTTTGATTT
Organism: Lissocephala sabroskyi; assembly: GCA_037075105.1. Taxonomy (NCBI): domain Eukaryota; kingdom Metazoa; phylum Arthropoda; class Insecta; order Diptera; family Drosophilidae; genus Lissocephala; species Lissocephala sabroskyi. Next base: position 171,672 of record JBAMCP010000012.1, read on the forward strand.
TTATTTACATTTATTTTCATAGGTATTCAATTTACTTGTCTTTCTTCTGCTTAAAAAAAAAAAAAACCCAGGCGAGTCTAAAAAAAATTCCCTAAAGCCACTCAAAGCTATCAACTCATGGGAATTATGGAAAGACTATCAGTTTTCCGCGCTCCATTGTCCATCATCGTGTGTCACAGCATGGCGAGGGGGTGGGGACACCCCTGAACGTGTGGGCGGGGGCGGTCAGACGGTCCTTACAGGACGACGCGGCGCCGCCACACGCAGACAAGCAAATCAACTTAAAATGCAAAATAAAAATGGGCAACTTTAGGTCGTTGGTTATTTACGCCCGGCCCAGACTGTAGATCCTGTTGCTCGCTGTCGAGGTCCTTTTTCGGTATTCGTAACCCCGAATTGGGTGTCTTTTGTGTGCGGCGGTTTTTAGGTGCCCTTTTTTACGGAGCGGGTGGGCGGAGAGGCAAGGAAACTGTTTTCATTTCCACCCTCGCTGGGGGCCGCCTTTTTTTTGTTCTTTTTTTTTGCGGCCCCTCAGCCTTAACACTAAATTGACTTTTAATGCAAAATAAACCAAAATAATGTATTGCGTAATTTTCTTTAAAGAATTTTTACATTAGCATTTCAAAAGAGATGCGCGCTCTGATGGCGGACGGCCGGACAGTTCACGCCCCCTGATTTTGTTGTCCATTTGACGCGCCCCGGAACTGAGCAGCCGGCCAACCCGACGGACGACCATCCCACCTTTATAATAAGGACCCAGGACAGGCGACAGACAACCGTGCTATCTGCTCATCAGCATCGTTGGCTCGACTCCTCTAAGCGCGACATTTAATGTTGCGTAAGGATAATCCAATCTGCTTGACATGAATTTTAATTTGCATTGAGTAATTAGTTGGCCCTGGCCGGCAAAAGGGAAAAGGAAAGCAAGGAAAAAAATGAAATACCCGTCGTCACCCGGCAAATGGTAAATAGAATTAGCCTCCAACCGACTGAGGTGGCCGCTTTTCTTAGTTTTCCTTTGGCGGCGTTTCGTGCTCTCTGCTTCGCCTTTCACTCATGAATATCCGCGCGGGCTTTAAATGTATTTTTTTTTTGGATGCGTACAAATTAAACTAATTTCGGTTTGGGGGACAAAACGAAGGCCAAAGCCCCGAAATTTGCTAGTCCGTTGCCGGTTGGCACATTTGCTGATTACGTTTGCCGTCGTCTTCATTGTTATTATCGTCCTTGGGGCTGCGCCGTCGCCGTCGTCCTCGTCGACAGGCAATTGAAACAAACAATAAAACGTACGCTTTCGGTAATTTAAAAAAAAGGGACCTCAGCGCATTTAAAGCGCTCGACGTCAGGGAAAAAAGCTGGGCAGATTGAATTTCTGCTTGCCTGCACTTTAATTTGCCAGCCAACCCGGCCAGATGCTAACGAAAAATGCTAAAAACACACGTCCGCCAAAGCGAATTGAAAATCACGCATACGCCACGTTGTCAACCAACCAACCAACAAAAAAAAGTAAGAGAAAAGGAAGCCCCGCTCACAGAGAATGCAATCAACATCCGATCCAGTCAGCCAGGCAGCCCAGCGCCATGGCAATCGCTCGCCAGGGAGTCGAGCCGACGCCAAAATAATAAATAAAATCATAATGGCTTTGGCAAATGACAAAATATTGGAGCACCAATCGCCAAAATATTAACACACATGCGTGACGCCCGCCGACCGACCGTCATTTGCGGTTTTGGTTTGGTCCTTCGCCCTGACCGACTCGTCAAGCGTCAGGAACCGCCTAACTCACCAGGACAGAGGCTCGGGCTGGCCTGTGTGCGTTGGCATAAACCACGAAAATTATTTCATTGCGGACCGCGAAACTTCATAATCCGGAAATGCAATCAGGCGTTGCTTATGCGCTGCTTGTTTGTTTGTCGCGATTTTGGGTCGCCTTTTTCGTCCTGCGGGAGTTCGTTTGGCAGCGCTCTTTTTTTTTGTGTTGACTACAAATGCATTTAAATTTATGTTAGACAAAATGGAAAACCGCATTGATATGCATGTGCCTGCGCGCCGGCAACGCTCTGCTCCGCTCCGGCTGTGCAATGAACTGTGCCGGCGAATTAACTCAATTTTGGTATGATTTGATGATGATTTGATTGCACAAGCGTGCGCCCAGCGAAGCCCTTCCCTGCCAGGCCCTCTGCCCCCCCGCAGACCATTGGCAGTTGCGTTGATGACGCGCGCATTCTGCGGTGATGGTAATTTCACGCCGCTTGGTGGTGTCAACTACCAGGAGGTGAGCGAATTGCTGCACTCACCAGTTAGTCAGGCAGTTAGTCCCATGGGCGCTGTCATCGCCACAAAAGCGAAAATTGTGTTTAAATTCATGCTAAATAGTAAATGCTAATGAGCATTTACAGCTTTTTACCCACACAACCGGCCGGCAAATCTGCATAGATAAATGGGCAGGTGAGCAGCGGGCAGAGCAGTACGAAAAATCACTTTTAAATCGCCATGAGCTCGACAAGTACGCACAGAACTCCCAATTGCCAGGCAAGTCATTAAAGCTCTTGGGCCAGAAATTACCTGCCACCAATTTCAAAGAGAGATTTTTTTGTACAGCATTTATTTTTTGTATATGAAACTGCTAATTATGTTATTTATTTCCGGTACAAAGTTGGCAAATATAAACGCTTTTTTTGTGAAATTAAAAACCTGCCAATTTCACATATCAAAATGTCCATGGCGGCGGCAATTGATTGATGGCACCCAAAAGCCTGCTATGCAAAAATTTCCACCCGAAAATGGAAAGTTTCGCCGCGCGCGTTGATAAAAAAAATCCACCCTCCTGCGATTTTTGATCTCATCGAATGCCAAGTTATTTTTTTCCTTAACGAGCTCATCATTTTTTTCGTCCTGTTTCCTGCTTTTTAAGGGGCAATTAAAGCCGTGCAGCGTTTAACAGCAGCCGTGTCCTTGTGTGGTTGTAATTGAATTACTGATGTCAATTGCAGGCGCTCGATGATTGAAACGGTCACTTCTAAACCAATTAAATCGGTCTATTGTATTAAATAACAAATTATGCATTGTTATAAGAAAGCCTTAATGGAAAGTCATAAATCCTTAATCCTGCATTAGGTAATTGAAAACCAAAGTTTGCCCCATTCCCAGCGTCTTTAAATCCTTTCCAATGTTGCGCAATAAGCTGATTACAAACCATTTGCTATTGAAATTAACCAGTTTCCCTTTAAATTTCCTGGAAATCCTCGAATGTTGCGGTTGCTTTTTGTCGACCAAATGTTTGTTTATGCCGGCTAAAAACATGTCCTCGAACTGTTGGAACTGCCTACGCTAGTGGCTGCATTGAGTATTCATGTTTATTTTCCTTCGAACTGCCTTTTTATGCCCTGAACTCTCAAGGATTCAAGTGGTCATAGCCGAACTTTTGACGTCGAAGAGCTCTAGAGATTCTTATACATTTATTCACAGAATTGCTGGAATAAGTCCATCCTCAGATCTATCGAATTGCTAGAGAAGCCTCATTTTAAGATCTGTAAGCTTTAAGGATTCCTTATCATTTATTTAAAGATCTTAAAAGTACCTTAAGTCTATCAAATTGGACGGGGAAACTTCTAAGAATTCTTTTAAATTTATTTAGAGATCATAAAAACACCGCAAATCTATCAAATTGGCAGGAAAGCCTTCTCTGAATTTTTGACCTCAATTTTCTGGCACCCTCTGTTTCGATTGAAGGGCATTTAAAGTTCGATGTGTTGTTGGGCTCCTGGCTCTTTGTTGCCTTGGATGTTTGCGTGTTTACCCAAGTCATCAGCATACTACACTCACCCACTCATATCCATTGAATGGGATGTGTAAAGGCAAATTTTGTAATTAAATTTTAAGTAAATAAGCGAAGGGCAGGCCGGCGGACAGACAGCCTCCGACTCTTGTACGGGCAGAAAAATTGAGCAGCCGGCTAAAAGGAAACAAGAACAAGACGATCCTTGCCACAACAACAACAACAGCAACAGGAACAACAGCAACAACGATGATGGTACTAAATAAAAGATTTTACAGTGTTGATTTTTGCGCTTTTTTGCAACTTTGCACGTTGCATTGCACTTGATCTGTGTGCCAAACGTTGCAGCGACACTTTGTTGCCGGGGAAGGATTGGTGGGTGGGAATGGGCTGGAAAACGATGATGGTTAACAGGATTGCCGTTGCCACCAGCATCCGAGGCGGCAACAGCAGCTGCAGTTGCTTGGGAGGGCAGACAATCAGCTCGTTTCGTTTTATTGCCATCGCGTCGTCCTCGGCATCCTTGCTGTAGCCAATGTCGTCATAGTTGCCTCCCCCCATCCCCCCTCGCTCCTAGCCTCTTAGCATAGTCAACATAGTCGTCGTCATCGTCGCCGTCGTCGTCGTCGACTAGACACAAGACTTGACAGCAAAGCAAAATTGTATTTACATTCAATTAGTGCCAACAAAATTGTCTTTGGCTGGGTTCCTGCGCCTTTCTAAGAAAAAAAAGGGGCGACGAAGGAAACTTCAACCCGCTGCTTTGGTGGCCTCGGCTGTAAATTACTTTCCGAATTGTCGAATGAATGGCGACAGAGATCAGCCTGCCTGCAGTGCAGGAGGACTAAGTGATGTAAAATTTATTTCAAATAAACCGAAAATATGTTTTTCCTTGCAGGCCACGCAATCTCGGGATGGCAGCCTCGCTGCCTGGCGTCCTGGCCCTTTGCTTATTTCTTGCTGAGCAATTTTATTTATGCATAACAAAGCACCACTTAAATCTGTTCAACTTTTTATCATATCCTTGCCCCCTCCGCTGCACTCTTGGATGGGGGGAGGTGGTTGGGTGGTTCGGCCTGCAGTCCGCAACATTCGAAACTTTCCAATCTGCATGCCAAGTTGCCGACATTTTCACACAAACAGACAGAGAGGAAAGTGGAGTGAGAGGTCCTGCCGTCGTCCTGTGGGGACATACAAACCGTGTGCAGAGTGCAAGTGCCTGCGCGTTTATAACTTTTCAACTGTTATATGAAATTCTACAAATTAGATTCATTTCTATGCATTGAAATACATTTACAAAGTTTGGCGAAAAGTTCCCATTTCCACACACACACACACACACACACATACATGCGTATACACACCAATACAACTCGTGGAAGTCCTGGCAAAATGGCAATAGGAGCGCAGGTCGACCCAACGACCCACCAACTTGACAGTCGGTCGTCAGACTGCAACCAGGATAACAGGCCAAGGGGGAGAGGGAGTTCTGTGAACCGACCCAGTGACACGATGACTGTTGAATGGAAACGGCAACTGGCACAGGATAAGAGCGAAGAAAGAGAGGGGGAGACGAAGGAAACGTCAACGGCGACGCTTCATGCCAAAAACTCAGTTCATTAGTTTGACAGTTTATAAAGAAACATGTACAAAGTTTTACATATTTGCAATTTCATTAATATAAAAACTTGTTTGAATTTTCGTGCGAAACTACAAACCAAACGTCCCGCCCCCCGACCAACTCCTCCGGCATTGCCAGCTTTCAGCATCTTTTGGCACCCGTTTTGCTAATTTCAACTTGAGCGAAACTTCCCCAAGGAATTGGCAGGAAAAAAGGCCAAGCTGCAATCACAAAAATACCAGAAATTGAAATGTGAAAACTCAAATATTCCCCACTGATAAAACGAGCAAAAAATTAACCCTCCTCGCGCACATCATTTGCAGCGTCCCGGCAGTTCGGGAAATTGAGGAGCAGAATGGCAAAATAAAAAATCTCAACACATTACTGGCCATGAAGTGGAGAGGCGCCCATGCCATTATCATAATTAATTAAAAAAGTTTTTTAAATCAATTTTGAAATGTTCAGCGCGAGGCATTCGAATGCCAACTGCCCTGGAATCCTTTTATACCCTGCAAGGACACACAAGGCCGATAAGCTTAAGCAAACGAAAAGTGAAAGCGAAAGAGAATTCTGAAAATGGAAGCCATTCTTTATTTAATTTTCTCTTTATTTTTCTTAATATTAATTTATTTATTAAAGCTTTAAATAAGCCTCAGAAAATTAGATTTCATCTATATAATTTCTAGAGATTCCTTAAGTCCCAAGATAGTATTTTAATTAAGACAAAAATAACAAATATCTCCATTTCTTTAACATCGAAGATTAGATGTAAATTGAAGATGAGCTGAAAATGGATGATGAGCTGAAAATGGAAGCCATTCTTTTTTTATTTTCTTCATATTTTTTATATATTTCTATTTATTTATTAAAGCTTTAAATTAACCTAACCGTACTCCTTAAATAAATTTAAATTAAAACAAAAATAACAAATTTCTAAAATTCCTTAACATGGGAAATGGAATTATTTTGAAACCTCAAATTCTATCAAATTCAATAGGAAATTCAGAGTATTTTAAAGTCAGCTACTCTCATCCGTTTTTAGATTCAATTTTTTTATTCTTTCATTTATTTGCTTGTAAGTCACGGGAACTGCCAACTTTGTCAGCTGAATCCAATAAAATCCGTTGACTTTGCGTTTGGAATTTTTTTTTTTTTTGCATGGAACTTGACAATTTGAACGCATCAGAGAACATTATAATAGAAGTAGGAAAAATACCAAGATATAATTTTAAAAAAAAAAAAGGAAAAACCTGAAAAACTGAATGGCGGGAAGGTGAGCAAAAAAAAGGATAGCGGAAAAATGCGACGGCGACGTCATCCTTTGAATTTGATGCGCTGGACTTTCCTCGCCTTCGTTTGGCTTTTGTCGGCCTTCAAATGGACTTTTGTGAAGTGGAAATGCCAATGATGACAAGGGATATTTAATTAGTTTAGCTAACGGCCCCTTGTTGGCCGGGCAACGCAGTCCCTTCACGGAGCGTGGCGAATGCAAATGAAATCATGAAAATTGCCCAAGATTGCGCATTTGTAAGAATTGCGAACGGGACGACAATCAACAAAAAACCATCGAACGGAACTCAACTCAAATAGTCCTTGTGCCCCACACGGAGCACCCGCTGTACTTACACGTGCAAATGAATAAATATAAAAGGTGGAAAAGGAGGGGGAGAGGGGGTGGTGGTTATGTGGTAAAACCGGCGGTGTAATAAACTCCCAGGAACCGTTTCTGCTCCACGGGCAAAAAGAGAAAACTAACGGCAATGGACTGCTGGCGGCGGCCGTGCCATTAAAAAAATTGAAGGCGTGTAGTGGTTCCCCCCACACCCCAGAATACACCCGCTTATTGTTGTTGTTGTTGACCGTATGTGTGTGTGTGTTTGTGGTGTTGTGGGCGGTAGAAGCATCAAATCAAAAAGCCAGCACAGTAGGGCAATGCATTTTAATTTAAGTCAGGCAGGCAACCACACACACCCACACACACGCTGAAGTACCAAATAAACTACAACAGGGAGGCCACCGAAAAAGTACCCAGCCCCCTCGTCCGTCCGTCTGGCGCTGTGAGTACATAAATAAATACTTGAACAAATATTTACAACTCTGGCGTGGAATTATAACCAGCGCCTGGAAGTATGCACTAGAAAAATGCAGCCCGCAAAATGCAGGGCGGCAAAGTGAATTGCTGTTGGCGGCCAAACAGACGCACCGACAGACGAAAACACCCACACACCCACACACATATAAAGAACCGTTAAGACAGCACACACACCTGTTGTGCCTGCCCAGGCGCGCGGCTCTGTGTGTGCAAAGGCGCATAAAACGCGCCGAAGCAAAACTGAACTGAGCACTTTTTATATTTATTTTCTGAAGAGTTGGCATTTGTTTTGGTTGCCTCTTTTTTTATGCTCTGCTTTATAACACCGAATATTGCTCACATTTCCTCGCGAACTGCAGTCGAGGGGGCGTAACCCGTAACGAGACGGCATGCAAAGGCGGCTGATAAGGAACCGGCGCGCAAGGACCCCGGACCGGCGTCTCGTTTGTACTGCGAGTTTGTTTGGCAAAGCGCTTGTTTAACACTTAAGATATCGTATTTCTTACGCACACACACGCAGCACACACAGGAGCTCTTGGCTTTGAGGGCAGGGAAAGGGCACAAAGGCCCTGGCTAAGATAAATATGCATGCGGTTTTATAAGCACGGCAGGTGCGCGTGTGTGTGTGTGTGTGCATTTCAACAGACGCGCCTCCTTGTCTGCGCCTTCGCCTCGGCCACGTTTTCGCACATTTGCATGCAATAAAGATGGCGGGCGATAACTAGGTTGGCGTTGCCAGCCTTTGTTTGCCTTTTGGTGTATTTGTAGCCCCCACCCCGCCCCAGTATCCTGCCAACGACTACAACTTTTTCCGCAAATCCTACAAACGAGCCAGACTAGTCGACGGCGACGGCTGAGTCACACCGGCAGTAAAACAAAAGGCGCCTTGACACTCCCACCCCCTCTCCCTCTACCCAACCATATGCATTATGCAGATGTTCGCCAGGTTCATGAATACTCTATACCTGTGTGTGTGTGTGTTGCGGTTTAACCTAGTAAAATAAAAAAGTAGGATTCCAGGAACCGAAGAACTGACAGCTGAACAGCCCGCCATATGTTTGGCCCCGATAAGCCAAACGGCGGTTGCCCCTGCATTCGCATTTAAACAACTCAAAACTGCTCGTATAATTTAAAATTAGTGCGCCAGCCACAACATCAAATAGAAAAAATGTATAAAGTCCAACTTACCTGGCTGTCGATTCGCCCTGTCGATACTGCCGGCGAGTAAATCAGAAATGTGCAATAAAATTGCAATATAAATCGCCTTTGGCGTGGGTGTGTGTGTGTGTCGGGGGCTGCTGGCCGGCGATCCCAGGACGACGTAATTGCCTGGCGTTGGCAGCGACTTCTCCCCACGCTCAGCGAAAAGCTCATCTAAGCAACGATAATGATTGCAATTCATTTTTACGACCACACCGAGTCGGCCGAGTCTCCTCGACTGCAAATGGCCATTTGTAACGCATTAAAGAACAACTAACCCACCTCGCGGCTCGTCCTTATAGTGGGAGAGAGGACCGCAAGTAAATACGCTCCTGATTGCCGCCGTTAAGAAGTAGTTACGCCAAAGCAAGTGCCCTCCTCATATCGGATGGGCTACATAAAATCAAATCCTAAATTGAAAGGTTTTGATTTTAATGATTACAGCGCAAAATTTTCAATTTCCTGGCATTATAAATCCCAAAATCACTTGGGAGGAAGACTTAGGAAATTGTAGTTTCTTTTCAGGCTGCTTTGGATATTTTTGGGAGCTTCAAAGGACCTCAAATGGAGCTGACTTCTTGGGAATATTTCCTGGTTTCCCCTTCTGCAATTATTTTTCTCTTTGTTTTTTATTAAATCGCGTGGAAAATGAGGGAAATTTCTCAAGTGCTCTATAAACTTCTGGAAGTTCTCTGGCAGTCCAAGAGGTCGATAAGTTTGTCTTCTACTTTCATTAAGAGCATCTGGAGAGCATCTGCTGAGAGCATCTGGATTCAATTTCTCTACTCATCGCATTTTTAATGTTGTTGTCCAATCCGCAGCGACCCCCCCACTGAGCTTAAGTGGCTCGCATGGAGCGCACCGCTCACCTGTCGTCGACGTCGCCAATCAACGAAGGGGACAACCCTGGCAGGCGACCGGGCAGGCGGAGGATGGAGGAGTTTGGCTTTGGCCAGTCGATCAAACGGGTTAGTGGCGGCGGTCGCTTTGGCTCGGTCGGTTGGCCAGCGATTTTCCAATAAACTGAAATTGCATTTGATGAAGCCAGGATATGTTTTTTCAATCACTTTGATTTTTTGCCATTTATAGAAAATTGAATCAAACTGTCGACGGGGGCTGGCCGGTTGGTTGGTGCAGGCCAGGCACCTGCCACGCGACAGGAGCATTGCGACAAACTGGGCAATGAATGAGCGCGTGATTGCCAGCGATTTGTACAAAGAATTTCCAACGTTTCTCGACCGCAACAAGGAGTTCATGGCGAAGGTGGCGAGGTGGGCGTGCCTGAAGCTTCCGGCAGCGGGCAGGACTACCGGGAACTGCCATCTTGAGGAAGTGATTAGTTCCTGGCGTGCTCGATAAGGGGAAACATTCACGAAATTCAATTGAAAAGAACTCGGAACTCGCAATGAGCAGCCCGGGATTTTTTTGGCGTTGTTTTAATCATTCATAAATTTCCCATTGACCAAAAAGCACATAAAAATAATTTTTAAAAAAATATTACTTTTTCTGTAGAACGTTTTTTCTTATTCATTTTTTATTTCCGCTTTTTTTCCTTCTTTAAGCGTTTTAAATTCTAGAAAAATCCCTTAAACTTGAAAGCCAACAAAATGCACAACACCAAACTCAAAGAGGGCGATGCCCGGGTGCGTATTTCTGGTCTGCATTGTGAAGCCTTTTAATCCTTTTAATGCTTTGTCCTGGGCAGGAGGACATGGAGCTGAATCAGATTTGGCGGGCCTGCCGCAAAATCCAAGGCGCCATTTTCCGCTACAACTTCGATATCTGCGCGGATCTCAAGCAGCACGATCCTTCCTGCAGCGGCTTTATTCCAGGTAAGTCGAGGAAGCCCAGCCAACAGGCTCGTTGCTGAATGTCCTGTTTCCTTTAGAATCCATTTTCACGGCCGTGATGGGCAAGTACCGCAAAGTGGCCGGCATGTCGGAGTTCGAGCTCCGCGATGTCACCGACTATTTCCAGATACGCGACGGGCGAGTGGCCTACCGGCAGTTCTGCAAGGTGGTCTGCAATGAAGGTGAGTCGAAGGACCCTTAAAAATTTAACTTAAGCATCCTTTCTCCAAAGATCTAAACAAGACGGCCATCAAGGACATAGCCACCGGCCTGGAATGGAACGATCCCTGGCACTTGAATGTGATTCCCGCGCCCGAAGAGCGGCGGCGCTTGTTTCTGATCCTGCTGAAGATTGCCCAGGAGACGCACCTGCCGCTGATGCCCTACTTCCAGGACTACGAATTGGTAGGTTTCTAAAAACAAAATTCGATTTGTTATCCTTTATTTGGGTCCCCTTTAGATAGCGCAAAATGTGGGCGTGGTGACGGTTTCGCATTTCTCGCGGGTCCTCCACTTTATGAAGATCCCTCTCTCCGAGGAGGACTACCTGCTCCTGCTGAAGCGCTACATGAAGGACGGCTATCTGGTCAACTACGTGGCCTTCCTCAAGCACATCGACAACATCATGGCCTACCTGAAAGCCCACCATCTGCTCGACAACTCCAAGGACATCATCAAAGACTTTCCTGGCCGTCTGGTGGACCTGGAACTCTCCCAGCTGCCGGTGGTCAACGGCTGCAAGCTCATCTTCCCCATCTTCCCGGATGCCTGCAACCACCCGAAAAAGAACCGCAGCCAATGCGACCTCATCTTCTGCATCCAGAACTACATTCTCAAGAACCGCGTGCGCACCACCGAGTTCCTTGAGCCCTTCGACCATCTGCACACCGGCAACATCACCAAGAACCAATTCGAGCGGGCGCTCCACAACTTGGGGGTGGGCAAGTATCTGTCCCAGCGGGAGTTCGCGCTTTTGGTGGATCGGTATTTGGATCCCCTGGACATAAACCGCGTGCGCTGGCGGAATTTCGCCGATGAGGTGGACACGGGTAAGTTGGGCAGTTGGTGAGTTGAAGGACAGATTGAGATTTTCTGTTGCAGTCTTTACGATTAAGCACTTGGACAAGATGCCGGAGTGTGTGGTGGAGTCGCCGCTGCGCCACATTGTGGATATGCCGAGACCGGGGGCAGTTGACTGGCAGGCAGCCCCGCAGGACCTGCGAGACCTTTGCGAAGATGCCATGGCCAAAATCCGCATTCGCATACGCAATCGTCGCCTGCATTTGCATCCCTTCTTCCGCAACTATGACAGGTGAGTGGTTTGAGGCTTATCCTCTTTTTTTGTTGGGCTCACATGTCCTTCTGCAGGCTGAACAGCGGTCACGTGCGCTGCAATCAGACAAATCAGATTTTCCGCACCAACGGCATCCTGCTGTCCGACCAGGAATTGAATGCCGTCCTCCATCGCTACGGCAACGAGCTCGGCTTCTACTACACCAAATTCCTGAACGACGTCGACCCCGCCGAGTACGCCATGCCGGCCATGGTGACCAAGCAGCAGCTGGAGGAGTGCCCGCCCTTCGCCCGCGACAGGGGACAAGAGACGGACATGGAGAGCGAGGAGACGATCATACGCATCCTGACGAGCGCCAAGCGCCAGGCCTTGGTCAAGAGCGTGGCGGTGGTCGACTTCCTGGCCGACTACGATCGCCATCGGGAGGGTGAGATCCTCGAGTCCGACTTCAAACGGGCCCTGGACAATGCCAGTGTCATACTCAGCGAGGAGGAGGTCAATGTCCTGTGCAATATGTGAGTAGCTAAACAAACCAAGGTTTTTAAACGAGAGCCTAAAAATTTCCCCACAGCTTCCGCTCGGCCCGCCGCACGGCCTGCGTGCGCTACCGGGACTTTGTCAAGGCTCTGGACGAGATCTTCATCCAGGTGGACAGCCAGCTGAGCGACAAGATCGTCACGGCCGTGCCGCTCCTGCATTTGCCGAACTTGGACTGCATCAACTGCTTCCTGAACTTCGACGAGAGGACAGTGTGCTCGCAGGCTCTGATGAAGCTGGCCCGCAAGCCGGACGAGATCTCGAATTTGAGCCAGGTGTTCAAGGACTTTGACCGGGAGAATTGTGGCACGATTACCCAGAATCAATTGCTGCGGGGATTGACTGTGCGGGAAATGCACCAAATGCTCAGTAGCCGGGAACTTGAGGCGATTTGCAAGTGCTTTGGCGTGCAGCGAGGACTTTATTTGGAGTTCAATTATCGCGACTTTTTGAGGATCCTGGACGTGCTGTTCCACACGGGCCAGATGAAACGCAACTATTAGGTCCTGGCCAAGCCTTCGCTGTATATAATTTCTCTAACCAAATTCTAAGTGATCCTGTGGATTAAAAAAACAAAACGGTTGTGTGGTTTTCTTTTTGCAATTCGAGTTTTATGTGGAAAACAGTTTTGTGTTTTCGAATTTCTGGGCATAAGTTCTCCAGAAAAAATAGAAATTTATAGTACAATTTGGATATTCTATGGGTAGGATTAGTTTTTCTTTTACTTATTACAAAAAATATCGCAAAATAACAATGAAAATTTAAGTAGATTTCCGCTAGCCCCGCCACACCGAATATCCTCAAAATTACAACGTGTGGCCCGCCCACAAAATGCTTAGAGAAAACTACAAAGAGAGAAATTAAACAAAAAAAAATAGAATCCAACGATTCTGGAATTCAAAGTCGAGGAAGTTTTCATAGTTTTCGCTGCCTATTTTTGGCTTAGGTTCCCTCGATCTTTTTTACTTAGTTTAGGTTAACGAAAAAATTCCTGGTTCCTCGGACGTTTTTTTAAATCATTTCTCTTCAATTCACAAGATCTTTGTATATATGTTTATGTACATATATAAATTAGTTATTATTTTATAACAAACTCGTCGTGACTTTAAAAACTATTTTGTGTTTTAGTTTGGATTTTCTCTTTGCAAATATAAATTTCTCTTTGAAAGACGATCTCCATTTATATATATATAGATATAGCTTTACATATGGTTTGTATATTGTGGACTTAAATAGAAATATTGAATTCTCGGCATTTCGGTTGCTTTGATAAATTGAAAATCTCTTGTAATTTGGTGGATTTGTTTCTAGTTCAGCTGCCTGTCTGCGCGACTCTACCTGCCTTCCTGTCCGTTTGTCCTTACATTTAAATTAGTTTCCAAGGATTTGTTTTGTATTTCTTTTTAATCATAAAGAATTAAGTTTAAACAATTACTTAAGTTCTAATCCTTTCATTAAATATATTTATATATATTTTTTTCTTTTTTCTTTTGTAACTATTAAACATTGTGGCTTGTTAAGCTTCTCTGCGTTCATGTGTGTGGGTGAGTGGGTGGGGGGATGAGAGCTGCTTAAAAATTAAGTAAGTGTGGCGAAAGAATGAAAATCAAATTAGGCCAAGAAAAAAACCCTTGGGGCTGAATGCGGGCGGGTATGCAGGTGGGCTGTTGGGTGGTTGGTACGATGAGCAGCGGAGAAAGTTGATCCTCCGGTTTCCTTTAGTTTCTTTTGTTTGGAATGGTGTGTGGTAGATGATGAAAATGAAGTTCTGTCTGCAGTCGATTGATGTGTAGTTTTTGCTGCAAATAAAAAAAGGTTAATTAATTTATAAAGATTTTCCAGAGAATTTTTCGACTTACCCGTGAACAAACTGAGCCCGTAAAGTCGTTTGTTGAGTGCCTTAAAATTGAATTATCGCTTCCCCCCGATTGCCCCCCGCGAATCAAATTGTGTAAACCAAATTCAAAGCCTTTGATTAGTACGGCTGATGTCTCGATTGGCGGCCCGAGCCGCGCTGCTTGCCGGGATTGAAGTTGCCACCGCCGCCGCCACCTGTGGAAAATCAGGAGTTTTTGGTTTTTCTGTTTGTCAATTTAAAAATAACTACAGGCATGCAGTTCACCTACAAGTGTAATTCACTGAAAGAGGGCAAGGGTAGGGAGGAGCAAAGTTCGCCGGAAGGAGGGGGAAATTTGACCAAATTCAAAGGGCAAAGAAAATCGCTAGCCAATAAAAAAAAACGAACTAAAAAAATGGCAGATGCTTTTTTAATAGAATTTTCAACTCTTTCGAGGGATTAGGTGGGGGGGTTGGGGGTGTAGATACCTTTGGGGCCGCCGCCGCGCGGTCCGCCGGCTCCGCGCCCACCGCCGCCGCCGCCGCCATTGCCGTAGCCGTTGCCACCGCCGAAGCCGCCATTGAAACCGCCGCCGCATCCGTAGCCATCTTGTGGTTCACAATTGAAATCAGATTCAGATTTGTTTAAAAATTTTATATGTTTGAAATTGCGATAAAAGAACAAAAAAAGCTCGTGGGAGGGGGGGAAAAAAAGCAACCTAATTTTCATTTTTTTTTTTTTTTTGGTCAACGGAAGGATTTGCGGGGTGGTTGGGTGGTTGTGTGGTTGGTTGGGTGGACTATTCAAACGCACAGCACAGCAGCAAAAAAAAACTCCACTCAAGTCGGTCGAAGGTTCTGGCATCGCAAACAGGGCAAGGAAAAAAAGGACACAAAAGGGATAAGAAAAGGAAACTCTGGTTGGGTGGATAAAAGAAAGTAACTAAAATACACGTGTTGGCTTTTTTGTTGTTTTTCGTTTTCTTTTATTTGCTCATTTCTCGGTTTTTGGGTATTATAAGATTTTGGATTGCTGGTTCTTCAAATCGTAGCTCACAAAATACAATTAGGATTTTTCTGCTCGCAAAACAAACAAAAAAAATAAACCTTATATGCCTTACATACAGAACTGTAAACATGACAATATTTTTGTTCTTTTCTGATCGCTGCGCGCAGATACACAATAAAAAAAAAATAAAGATGTTAAAAAAATGATTACTCTCTCCTTTTTTTTTAAGGCGGCGCTCACATGCGGCTGGTTCGGTTCGATTTGTTGGTGTTTTTTGGGGTTTCTTTTTTTTAGCAGCTCTCGGGATCTGTACGTGATGATGTTAGTTTCCTCGACTTATAAACATGATTGGTATAAATTGTGTTTCGTTTATTTTGTTGCACGCTCTTCTCGATTTTCGATTTTAGTTTTTCTACCTCATTTTCCACACAACAAATGCAGCATTTTTCACGCTCTCAATTTTCAATTTTGTTTTAATTTTTGTGCCAAAACTTGCGAATTCGATTGCTGTGCTTGTGTGTGTGTTTGAATGTCTCACCTCAGCAAAAAAGTTTGATTTTCAATTTTAAAAAAAAAGCAAACAAAAACGGGTCTGTGGGGGGTGGGGAAGGCGAAGGGACAAAGGACTTTTTGCGGGACTCTTCTAGTGTTAGTTCGTTCGTCGTCCTAACTCGAGGGGTGTGAAGGGGAAAATAAAAGAACAACGTCTTGCGAATTAAAAACAAAAACAAATGCAAAAATTTCTCAACAATTTTAAGATTTTCGTTTTTTTTTTTTCATTTAAAAAAATTTATGTTGTTGCTTGTTGTTGTTGCTGTTGTTGTTAAAAACAAGAAAACTGCTTAGATTTGATTTAGATAATTATTTTTCTGGTTTTTATAAAATTACGATGAAAACTTGTGGGCCAAGTTTTGAATTTTAAAATTACGTTGATTTTTTTTGTTGTACTTTTCTTTTTTTTTAATTATGCTAAATTACTTTTAATAAGATTATATATTTAAATTTAATTAGAAAACAATAAGAAAAGAAAATAAAACTGTTTTTATTTTTTAAGCGGAAAAAAAGGGCAACATTTGTTCATGTTGTTGTGGTTGGGGGAATTGTTGTTGTTGTTGTTGGGGGGTGTGGGGTTCTTGCTGTTGTTGTTGTTGCAGTGTCGGGACAACAACAACGACTGGGGAAACCGCGTAAGAAAATCTCATCAAATCTCTCCACCAAAATTCGGGAAACTGTCGTGATTTTTTCGTTTGTTTTCTTTTTTCTTTTACTCTCGCAATTCTCGAGATTTTAACGGGTTTATATAAAAAGATAGTTTGTAGTTTTTGTGAGGCGAAACATCGGAAAATTCGGCATTACAATAATAATATGTATAAAAAAAATAATAAAGAAAAAATGCTAAAATCGTACGATTAAAAAATTAAACTAAAATTGTAGAACACACAAATATTTTGTTGTTGGTTTTTTATAAGATATTTCGGGTTAGTTTTGAAGAAACAAAAAAATATCTCTCAGGATTATTCTATAAAATATAAAATATGTATGCGTGTGTGTGTGTTTTTTTTTGGGTGTGAGTGGGCGCAACGGATTCTGATATTTTTTTAATTACATGTGTTTAAAATTGTTTTGCGTGTTTTTTTTTTCAACCTAAAAAATTGTGTGAAATATAAATGTTTTTTTTTTTAGGCTGTGTGTAAAAATAGTATAATTAGTTTTACGTTTTTGGATAAAATAGTTGTATGTATTATAAAGATAAATTGTTATAAAAAAAGTTTTTCTTGTTGTTGCTAAAAACACTGAGAAACATGCAAATTTAAAAATTAATTGTTTTAAAATTTTCCTCATTTTTGTTGCTGCTTTCTTGCGAGAAAAAAATCCGATTTAAAACGAGGCAATTATTTTCATTTAACGCTTAAATATTTAAAATTGGTATTGAATTAAAAGAATTAATTTTTTTTTTACGATTATTTACGATTACTACTAAAAATTGACGAAGTGTGTTGTTTTTTTTTAATTGCTACGTAAAAGTTGTTGTTGTTGTACAGTTGTTGTTGGTGTTGTTGTTGTTGGGGTCAACGTACGAACGTCTAAGGCCGCAATGCGCGCCGGTTTACTCGAATCTCTTAAGTATTTTTAAATATATTTTTTTAATATTTAGATATTTTTTTGTTTTTACGTTAACGTTTTTCTCAATGAAAATTGGTTGGGTTCTGGCTTAATTCAGAAATGCAAACAAAGCAAATAAAAGAAAAGGCCGACAAAAAAAATTATCTTTCTTTAGGGGCAAACTGCCCGGCCTGTGGTTGTTGTTGTTCTTTTGTTGTTGTTATACAGGGAGTTTTTTTGTGTGTTTTGCCTTAAAATAATACTATCAAAAATAGTACCATAATTTAAATGTAGGTATATATAAATATATAACGCTCGTATGTCTAAAAATCTTATCCACGTGCATACGAAAACATATGCATTGCAAAAAACGTTGCTTATTATTTCCCCAGACGATCGGGGAAATAATAAATGTATCTAAAAATACATAAATATATATATATACAGATATATATATATATTTCTTCTTCTTTCTTTTTTTTCCTATGCTACAGTTAAATTGAAGTTTTGTCCGAAACAAACGGCAAATTTTTTGATTAGTCGCGTTTTTTTCTCTCAACTTCTCCTCCTGTTGTTGTTTGTTTTGTTGTTGTTGTTGTTGTGTTTATTGTTGTTGTTTTATTGTTTTGTTGTACAAAACAGAAAGATTTGAAAACATTTTAAACTATTGCTTGGGGAATCGATGATAATTGGATTTGCCATCAACAATAACAGTTCTGTGGGTTCTTCTGTATGTGTGTGTGGTGTGTGTGTGTGTAAGTGTGTGTGTGTGTGTGTGTGTGTAACAATTAAAAACAAGGCACAAGTTTGCTGGGGTTTACGCGAGCCAAAAACAAAAAATAAAAAAACATTTTGGCTTTTTGTTTTTCTTTCCCCGTTTTGTTTTCTTTTTTCTTTCACATTCCATTGGCACATTTAGGTCACTTGTGTGTTTGTTGTTCGTGTGTGTGTGTGTGTGTGAGGGGGTGGGGGTGGGGGTGGGTGTGTGGGTTGTTGGTCTGTTGTTGCTGTTGTTGTGTTGCCTTCGCATTTTGAGGTATTTAACATCTTTGGAAAGTCTGTTTTTTTCAGCCAGGATACTCTGGCGGGACATTAACCTTTGACCCCGGCCAGTCGGCTTTGTTGTTGTAAATGTTGTTGTCATTGTTGGTAATTTTCTTTTTTTTTAACGTCGTCGTCACGTTGTCTAAATTTTTGAATTGAATTTTTAGTCTCGTTCTTTCAAATTTTCTTTTCTTTTTAAGCAACACAATTAATTATGTAAAAAAAATACACACGCTTCGTCAGTTTTACATTTAAGACTAAATTGATTTTTTTTTTGTATTCAATAAATTTTTTTTTGTTCACTTTTTTTGCAAGTTTAAAATTTGAATTTCATTTGAGAGCAAAAAAATTGGTTTTACTTTTTAAAAATTTACGTTTTTAAAAATCAAATATATGTTTTTTTTTTTTAATTATAGTTATATGCGATATACGATATTTATATATAGAGATAATGTGCAGAATATTTATATATATGGTATATAGAAAGGGCGATAAATGATAAAGAAAATTTTTCAAGAATAAGCATGTCAACATTTTTCATTTAAAACTATTAAAAAAAAAATAAAAGAATTATTTTTTTTTTTTAAGAATGGAAATCAGAAAAGACGTTTTTAGAAAAAAAGGAATCAAAATTTCCTTTTCTTGGTTTCTCTAATTAAATTTTTCTTGTTTTTAGCGACGTTTTTTTTTTTTTAAGTTCTTAATTTTTTTTTTGTGGGGCAAACAACAACATAAACATTGTGTGGATTTTTTTTAAACGGATTTTTGTGTTTGTTGGTGTGGCTGTTGATGTTGTTGTTGCGATTCTTGTTGTTGTACAG
>JBAMCP010000013.1:0-183298 GCA_037075105.1 Lissocephala sabroskyi
CCTTCGGCCCCCACATGCCCCTTTACTACCCTTTGTTTTTTGTGATTGTAGTGTCATGGATAGAGAAGTTGTAGCCGTCAGCTGTCGCCGCTGCCGTCGGCGTTGCTCTTGAGCTTGAAACCAGACAGAGAGGCCCAGCGACAGACAGACAGCAAAGCCAGTGGCAGGGAGGCGGGGGGGCTGGTGTAGGTGGCCTGTCTGGTCTGACAATTACGTCAATTGCGGCAAAAAATGGAGCACAAACCATCAAAACTCAAAATATGCAAGGAGAATTTCCCAGCCACGCCCCTCGCGCCCCCACGTCTCTCGGTAGTTTTGTGTGCAATTTTTCGAGTGCACTCGGATTCATGACAGGAATCCATTCCTCCTCTTGGATTAACTCATTCATAGTTTTCCCCGACTGAGGTTTTTTTTTATGGCGATTATTTTCATTGCGTTGTTGTCGTCGTTGGGCGGCCGAAGAACTTTTGTTGTAGGGAAATTTTTAAAGTCTGCTCCCCACACACACACACAGGCAGCTGTGTGTGTATTTGTGTTGCCTTTGTAGTTTGTGCGTTGCCTCGTTTAACTTTGAGTAGCGCTGAAGTGCACAGCATCAGACCGCGGGGCGCGGGGCAGCCGGTTTGCCGGTTTTTTTTGCGTCTCCCCTCCCCTCCGCCCATGGCGGCTGACTGACTAACTAGCTGCAAGTTTAATTGGACGCCGCGGCAGAGCGCGCGCGTTGGCAAACGTGTTTCTCCCAAAAAAACACTCACACACACACACTCACGCTCACGGGCATTGGATGGCCAACAGTTTGGCATTCAGTCATTTCATTTCCTCCACCTACAACTTCGGACTAGGGGCGAGGTCAGTTGCTGGGGTTTGGGGTGAAAAGCGTGGGCCTCTGTGGCGCTGACTTACCTTTTGGAAATAATCCCAATCACATCTTCATTTAATGCTTGAAGAAGCTGCTGTTGTTGTCTCGCTCGCACGCGCGCACACCGAAAGTGCAGTTAGCCGGGCGGGCGCTCTTTCGATTTTTCTTTATCTCTTTTGTTGTTTTTTCTTTTTGTTTGTTGTTGGCGATCGACGCACTCGCGCTGGCCGGCAGGGAGGACAATTGAATTTCTTTTTTACTACACTGAATTGCGCGATTTAAGGTTGGGGGATTTTTTGAGCAACCCTCGCACGTACACTATGCGGTTGCAAGAAGCACTTTTCTCAATTTAGGAGGAAATTTTCTTTTAATTTTTCTTATTCACAACAAATGGATAATTTTTTTTTCGTTATTTTTCTGGTGTTTCTTTGCTTTTCATTTTCGATGGTGATGTTGGTGGTGATGACGAAGGAAGAGGATTCGTTTAGGTTTGGTGGTGGTGGTGGTGGCGGTGACGGCGGCCGTGCTTCTTCTTCTTCTTGTGTTTGCTTTCCACTCTTATTCTGCTTGGGGCAAGGATATTTTTTTGCTAGTGCGTTGGCTACATTAAAATTGCACTTTTTACTTTTTGCACACTCACTCACATACACAATAATAATGCACAATATTTAATTTAATCATATACAATGATTTTAATTGCATTTTTCTCTACATTTTCAACGAAATTTCGAAGGATTGGTCGACAAATCCAACACGGCGTGATTGCGCGTCAACATCGACTGCGCGACTGCCGTTTGCTTTATGCAAACATCGATAAGTCGCTACTACGCCTATCGGGACAAGATTGAAGAAGAGATTCAATGTGGGCGCCGTGTTTTAAAATAATTATGAAGCTCATTACTTTATTAAAAGTGGTGTTGTTAATGGAAAAATAAATTGCTCGAGGAAGAAAACTTTAATCTTGTTGGGAGAATTAATTATTCAAATTAAATGTTTTGTAACAGAGCTGCCACCCCGCGCATGGACTGTCTGATAGGCAAATTTGAATTAATATATAAAAAAGAAGAGATTCAATTTATTATCTCTGGACTTCTTTAAATTAAACTATTTTGGGTAATGGAAATTGGATATTCCAGGGTTTTTATTATGTTTTTCAGTTCTAAAGAGAATATTTTTAGCTCGGCCCTTAGATTACTATCGATTTATTCATTTGCCTGCTTACTTATCGAATGCTTGCTCTGTATTTCAGAATAGGGGCGCCAGTGATTTGGTGGCTGACTCAACTATACAAACATTTCAGCCAGGTGGCGCTAGGGGTGCTAGTGTAGCCATCTACTTTTGGATAACTTGCGCGCAATAAAATTTTTTAAACCTGTTAATTATTTTCGTTTTTAGAGCGCCAAGTCCAATTATATGGAACTGCTTTTATATTAATCGTGAAATAATTTAATGAGGAATGATTTGAGAAATTTTCCAGTGCAGGTTAATAAAGAACCTTTCAAATATTTTAAATATCCAAAAACCTTGTTGCAGGATTTTGAGAATACAGAATCCATTCAATGCAAATTTTCAATTTTATTGACTTAAAATAAGATTAATACACACAACATTTTGTTAGTCTTTAGATCAACTTAATTCAATGCTGTTATTTTCCTTATGCAACCCTTCACCGCGGCCAGGCGCCGGCTGAATAAATATTTCGTTAACTGATATTCAAATATTTGCCTTAGCAGTAGCCATTCACTTCTGGAGCGAATCGGGCCACAAAGTCATGCGGCTCGCAGCAATAAGTGAGCACCGGCTTGTTCTTTGGATTGAGATTATTATCACAGGCAACCTTATTGCAGCCCGGGTCTGAGCCGGCGGTGGCCTCGTTGTAGTTGTAGGTGACGAAGGCATAGAGTCGAGTTCTGGTGGCCGGATCGAAGACCACCTTGTAGGTCCATTTGGGGATGGGGTTCATGTTGTTGGGGGCCAAGAAAATGTCTTTCATAACAGATGATCTCTTGTCCTCCAAGGCCAGAACGCTCAAGCCGCCGGTACAAACCCGAAACAATCCGTGGTTCGGAATGGCGCCCCTCACAAAATTCTCCACTCTCTTCCAATGGCCACGATTCACGCTGCTCCACTGGGGCACCACATTGATGTAGTGGAAGGAAAGTTTCTTGTTGTTCTCGAAGACGAAGTCCGCGGCAGCCGCCAGATGGCCTCGATCAATGGATGCTTGGGGTCCCGTCGGGGGAGGGCCAAACAGATTGGAGAACACTTTATTATACGAACTGGCTTGGAAAGTCCGCTCGACGGCCGGCGTGATTACCCCGTCCTTTTGGAAGGTGGTCTCTGCCCGGTCGGTTCCTGGAGAGCGAGACCAATTAATGTAACTAATTCTAGACTTAAAATAGGAAACTCCACTTACTCCCCACAGCATAGGGCAGGTGGTGGACCACATAATGAGCTCGGGCCTGGTTCTTGTTGTAGCAGCTGCGGTAGAGTTCCAGGAAGTTCCCAAGGAAGTCGTAGCCCAGCAAGTAGGTGGTGTATGGGCAGCGTGGGTCAGTTGTGGCTTTCAGCGTCCTTTCCAAAGGCTGTGCGCAAGGGTTGGTGGGCAGTGCAGGACTGAAATTGGTTCCCACACAAGTTGTCCTCAGAATGATGCCGTTCTTACAGATTAGCTTGATTCCCTCATTATTGGCCACAACATCGGATTGGTAGAGCGTGTCGGCTCCTTGAAGATTGTAGAGAAAAGTCCAAGTGGAGAGGGCGCTGTTTCCGGCCAAGTTAATCACGCAGTCCGCCTTGGCACTGCCAATAACTTGAAAGGTTTCAGCCGTTAGCAAGCGCTGAATGGGAATTTCTATCTTTCGACTCACAAATCGCGCAAGAAACGATGAATACGTGGATCTTGGGGAGCCCCATGACTGCCGTCTGCGTTTGGCGAACGATCTCAAAAAACTGCTGGGATCTCTGGCGGTCTCGACCGCGAAGCTTTAAGGTGACTAAGCTTCAGGTTTTTGTTTGCGCTGCCTTATCAAAAGACGCTTATTTTCAATATGAAATGTCGACTCTCTCTCTCTGCTTAGCTCGGTGCGGCTTGGGCCGGGTCATCGCTGATAAGCAGCGCCCCTGATGCTCGGGGTAGAATTTCCCATTGAGAAAAGGCAAGATGGAAATGCCGGGTCTCGGTGCAGTGAACTTTATGGGCTTTGCAGTTTGTCAGCTCCACTCATCTGGGCTTATCTGAAATTGAATCTCACCAGGCACAACAAAAAGGAGCTGCAAAAAACTGCACACCCTCTGGGGCTTGCACTTGAGACACCTGAGCGTCCGAATGCTGCTCATAATGAGGGTAGCTAATTTTTACCCCCACAGAAAGGGGGTAAGTTAAGCTTGTTGGTTAGCTTTCTGATGTCCATTAGATTTTTAAGTTATAGAAAAAAAAACATAGTACCTTGTTCAAATTATTTATTGAAAGTATTTCGAACTAACAGTTACTTAAATTTGGCTCATAGTGAGGGTACCTAATTTTTACCCCCACAGAATGGGGGTAAGTTTAGTTTGTTGGTTAGGTTTCTGACGTCCATTAGATTCTCTAGTGTGATGAAAAAAATAAGCATCTTGTCCAAATTATTTATTGAAATTGTTTAAAACTAACAGTATTTTTTTAAATATGGCACGAATGAGGTAACAAAGTCTTCCGGATCGCAACAATAGGTACGAATGGGTTTATATTGGGGATTAATAGAATCGGGGCACGTAACTTTCTTACAACCAGGATTTGGAACTGGATTCGGTGGTTGGTGGCTGTTGTAGGTGATGAAGGCATAGAGTCGAGAATTTGTGGCCGAATCAATGACAACTTTGTAGTTCCACTCAGGAATGGGATTTCTATTGCCTCCCAAGTATATTTCTATGTCTCTTCTGTTGTCAACATTTTTCAGCTTTAAAACCCCTAAGGCGCCAGTACAAATGCGAAGTTGCAAATTGTTGTCCTTTGACAATGTCCTAGCAAAATTCTCCACTCTCTTCCAGTGGCCGCGGTTGATGCTGGCCCACTGAGGAACCACATTTACAAATTCATTGGACAAATCCTTGTTGTTTTTGAAAAGGAAATCGCCTGCTGGGGCTAAATGGCCTCGATCAAGTCCTTCCATACCGTTGCCCACATAATGCTGCCTTGTTCCAAGCAGCTGTTTGAATCTTTCAATATAATTTCTCCTATCAAAGCTGTTAATTATGTCCTGATTAAGTATATTGTCATTTTCAAATTTATTAGCGCGCGTCGTTTCTGGAAATTCGTAGAATTTAAAGATTATTGGGGCCTGAAAATCTTGCGTAATATTCAACTTACTGGATTCAGCGGGGAACAAATTATGGACCGAGTATAAGGCTTGGGATGTCGCCGTTTTATAGCACGCCTTATAAAGCTCATAGAACTTTGCATTGTGAAAGTATCCCACCTGGTACATAGTCGACGAAGGGCAGCTTGGGTCACGCAAATCTGTAGTCTTCGACGTATCTAGTGCACCCGGACACTTATACGGTGGCATTGAGTCAAAGGTCGATCCCATGCATTTAATAAAAACTGGGGCCCTCCGAATGCAGAGAAGTTTAAGGACCTGGTTTGGTTGTACTATATCCGAATCATAGATATATTCAACTCCTTGGATTGTGGAGACGAAGGTCCAGTTAGTGAACACTGAACTCGGACTCAAATCGATCTGACAAGCCGCATCCACTCTAAAAAAATCTATGAGGTCCACAAATTAATTTTAAGGTCAAAAAGATTTCACATTCTCCGACTTACAAATCACGCTGGAGAATATTAAAAGACGAAACAACGGAGCCATCATAATTTTCGTCTGCGTTCACCGAGCGATCGTACAAAACTGAACTTAGGTCTTCTATTTCCCGAATCTTTAAGTACCCAAAAGCAAATTGACCTCTTCAAGGGTCAGCGCTGATAAGAGAAGCTCATGAAATTTATGTATAATAATATTCGGGCAAGGTACCAAAATATTGGCATTATATGCTTAAGCATTTATTTATAATCTCTTGGTTATCTCTCTCTTCCTAGGAATTTGTCATTATGTGATGTAATTTCGAAAAGGTCATCAAATCTGCGGCACACGAGTAGGCATAATTATTAAATGTATTTAAAAGCTCATCTTTGATCATTATTGAATTTAATTAGTCTTCAAACGGTGAAGCTCTTTTCGATCTGATTTATTAAATTGCTTATCTTTTTTATGCAGCAAAATCGTAGGCGTTTCCCCATTTAAAAGTATCAAAGAACCGACCCGTATTATTCATTATCTCTTGATCATTTTAATGCGGGAAATCCAGCAATGAGTTCCGTGAATTTTCCGCTGGTCAGTTCAACAAATCAGCGTTGCTGTTCTGCGGCAAGTGGAATGGGACAAAAACTAAGCTAATGTATACAAAATTTACACTTGGGATTATATCACTTCATTAGTCTTCTATATATATAAATAAAAATGAATCATGAATTATGTAAAGGTTTATGGAATCGTAAACGGCTTAACGTTGGTGGGGGGGCAGCAAGCGCGCCGAGCAATGCGAGGCGGGCGCGCTAGTTTTTATATATGATACTAGCAGTTCCAGTTTAATTCAACTTATTCATATATATTATTTATTTACAAGAAAGTTAGTTTTGAATTTAGAACAACGCTTAAAAACCATTGGAGTTTAATTTTCACTATCAACGTTTTTAAAGTATTTAAAAAACGAGTCGGGTCTTAAAAATTGATTTGTTGGTATCAGAATATTGGCAGGATCTTAAGCTGGACTTACAAAGCTGAAGTCGAAGTAGCAAACTTAATTTTACATTTGCTGTGATTCTATAAAACTTTCAAAATATAATAAAAATACTTTATAGTTCCTTAGAACTCCGATTCTCAGAAATTCTTGAAAGGCCTTCAGGATTAATGCGATTGTGGATTTCAGGGAATTGCCCTCAGCGATAAGTAAGAATTTTATTTTTACTTTAATCTTCTTAGTTTGCCCGCTACTTCGATTTATTCAGGCTCGGTTATTTTTACTGGAGCCCCTTTCTTTATCGCATTGTGGTGGCTTTAATTGTGTTTATTAAGAGTGTTTTCTGCTGACCGCAAAAGCGAATGCAATTCGTATTGTAATTGGAGTTGAGCGCATTTTGCCAAACTATTTGGTTGGCCGGAAAATGAAAAGGCGGAAGGAATTTTTTGGCCCATTTTTATGGCGAATATTCTGCTCTTTTAATTTTTGAACTTTTCGCAATGCGATAGTTGCCCGACTTTAAAGATTGCTCCCCCAAATTGTTGCCTGAATTTTCCAGAAAAAGTATGTAAAAGGTCGGATTTCTAAGGGCGGCCGGGCCAACGCAACGGCAAAATATTTTGCAAAGGAAATGCACAGAAATTTCTATCTTCCCGCAACACACACACACACACTTTGGCCACAGTAGCTGCCATTCCTGTGAGGCTGTCGACGCATTTAACTGCCGATGGTCGTTCGTTCGGGTTAATGAATTTTTATTGTAAAATAAAAACACTTGGCCAAAATCGTTTGCCACTTTACGATGGCATTCAATGTGGCTTATTGTAAAGAGATTTCAAATTCACGGATTAAAAGTGCGTGGGTCGCAGCAGAACGAATACCCCAGCGCCTGATTGTTGAGCAAAGCCAGCGGACAGGCCACCGGCCTGCAATTGGCCGGCGGTCGAGGCGCTGCTCCCCGGAATCCATTGTTGTAGGACAGAAAAGCCACCAACACATCTGTGGAGGTCTGAACGATCTTGTAGATCCACAAAGGAACGGGTATGCGATTGCCTCCAGCCAGAAAGACCATCCGTTGCCGATTGCTGCGACGATCTGGTAGGGTGAGAACGCCAAAGCCGCCGGTGCGCACGGCCAGCGCCTCGTCCCGCCGGTTGGCCTCATTGCGCACCCAATCCTCGATTTGCCGCCAGCTGCCCGTGCCAATGTTCGTGAACTGCGGCACCACATTCACCAGCTTGTAGGTGCCGCACATGAGATCCCCGAAGGGGAAGTCAAACGGCGGCGCCAAGTGTCCATGTTGGATGACCGCAACATTCCTACTGGACGGCGGAATGTACGTATTGTTGTTTCCGAAAAGGCCCGCAAAGGTGGCGAATATCCTGGCCGGCGTGAAGCTCCTCTCCTCTCCCGGACTGAACTCATTGTCAATCGTAAACGGCCGGCAAGCTCGCCGGGCAACTGCAACAAGACAATCACTCAGTTGGGCTTTGGCCTGGATCGCTTCTACTTACTAAAGGGCTTGGGATAAACCCGATGGACAGCGAACACCGAGCGCCTGGCAGTGGTATTGAAACAGGTGCGATAATACGGAATTATAATGTTATTGATGGAATAGCCGATGTGGAGCTCAGTGGTGCCGCCGGAGCGTCGACACTCCCCCGTCGTGGGCAACCGGGCGGCCGTGACCTGCAGCCTGGACCCCGGACAGGTCATGGGCAGGGCCGGACTGAAGTTCCCGTTGGCCTGGCATCTCGTGACCCGTATATCCGTGGCCGTGCACATCATGTGCATCCTCTCATTCACCGCGGCCGACGTCGTGCGCTTCAAGTCGAGCATATCGTTCTCATCGCGGTTCATGAAAGTCCGCGTGGTCTGCAGCACCTGCGACTGGCTGATCAGGCACTGCGAGTAGGCTGAGAGCAGAAAGGCACAGGAGTCCTTAAAAAAGTAACACCTCCAGGACTCCTAAACTCACCAAGTACGCAAAACTGCAGCAGCAGCAGCCCCGTCGGTAGAAATCGTCCCATTTTGACTGGCAACGCTACGCGTGGGTGGAGTTGGCTATTTAAATGCTTTCGGATTCGGGCCAAGCTTTTGTTTTATTTCTTTGAATGGCTAAATATCTGTGGCAATTGTGGGGACCACAAAAGACACGTGAAGTTGTTGCCCTTTCAGCGGGAAATCGGGTAAATTTATTTTTGTACGCAGGAACTTTGGGGAGAATTTTATGTGGAAGGTATTCGAGTTCTTGGGAAAGGTTTGGCACATTCAAGAAACCAAAGAATCTTGAAGATTAAATTTATTTATGAAGCCTTTTCTGTGGAGCTCCAGAATCCGTTGAGAAAAGGAACTTCAAGTCATTAAAAGAAAATCTTCAGGTAACATTTTGATTACAAATCTTAAAAATTCCCACAAGACAACAAAATGTTAATTGAATTTTCAGACAAAGGAGAAAGTTCCCGGTTTTCTTCTATTTTTCCTTACGTTTTCTTGAGAACCGCCTTATTTCCATTTTTGCCATCCAAATCCTCTCTTTGATTTGTTGTACTCCTCGGAAAAAAAGGCTTGTTGTGCGCCGCTTGTATTGTTTTTTGCGCTTGTTGTCTGTTTTCTGTGGAGGGCTAAAAATAGAATATTAATTCGTAGAATGAAAACAAAAGCCAATCGACTTTTAAGCTGCTTCGTTGCTTCCACTTGACGTGGAGGGCGGGACATTTCCAATATGCAAGTCAAATGGGCCGCTGACTAAATTGCTGCAATTCGAGAGGCTGATAATTGGCGGGCCGGTGAGTTATGCTCTCCACACCCAAACACACACACCCGCACACACCGCACGGCGTATATAAATTATAAGGAGGCTGCAATAAAAGGCGAGTGGAGGAGGGAGGAAATCAACAAGCCGACCACAAACCAGCACATAAATTAAATTGTAGCGCAATGCAGGATGCCGAACAAACCGGCCATTGGGGGTGGCCGGGGTGTTGGCCACATTTACAATGCCATTGAGTTGCGTGTTTACAGCGAAAATTACAACTGTTAGCTTTTTATGCGCGCCCAATAGGCCGGGCGGCCTGTCCGAGGGTCCGCAAATTTATGCTGCAGTTCGCCAGTTTTATGAGCGCCGAGCCCACACACACACACATATATAATTTGTGGTGTGTGCGTATTTAAAAGCGTAAGCAATGGCGGGCTGAATAATTTATTTAATGTCTACTTTTAGGCGCGGCAACAATTGCCGCCGGCGTTTTATTGCACTCGCACGCATTGACGAGCCTCCCGTCCAGCAATCGCTGCCGGAATTTTAATGGTCTGCTTGCCGTGAAGAAAAATGTTCGCCTCCGCCGTTGGCCCATTAAAAGTCAAACAGGGCCAACTCGAGACGCACTTCGCGGTTTACGATTTATGAAAATTGATTTGTTGGCCGATCGTAAAACGCTTTTTAAAGGCCTTCTAAACGGACAATCAAATAAAAATTTTGCCTCGTCGAGAATGCCAAGGATAATTTATTTTTTGCCTTGCAGCTGCTTTAATATATAAATGCCAAATTCATTCGAGAGAGAAAGCGAGTGAAATCCAATTAGCAGTTGACATTTGAAAGGGCTCCGAGGCTGACCTTTTGCATTTGGCCGGCCGAATTGATCTGATCTTGTGCAGCTTCAATTTCGCCTGCTAATTGCTCGGTTCATTTGCCTGCAATCAGTGGGCTGGCATTCCATGTCAAATCTTTTGTTTCATTGACCCCAAAGCACTCAATTGGCCCGAGGTTACTTTGTCTTTTTTTACTTTTGGATGAAATGAACCCACCCACACGCAGCGGGCGGAGACAGGACCGCCCAAGGACTGGCCAGCTCTTCAACACCCTTCTCAACGTCGGCCCGTGTCTGTGTCATTTTGGGGCCGAATCTTATCGGCTGCCGGAATTAAGTTAATTAAGCCATTTAGTGGGAGAGCCATCAATGCCCATTTACTCCGTTGCCTGAGTCGGGCGGTGGCCACGATTTCATTATCCTTTGTTTGGCTGGCCAAATAACATTAGTTTAATTTTCGGTTTAAGCATTGATTTCGGTCTTGTAGGACACGTGTCCGACCGGCCGACAGACTCCTGCGCAGCATCTGCATTTGGATTTTGTGGTTTCGGCTGTTGATTATCCGAAGGAGAACTGCAATTTTCTCCGGATTTCCGGCAGACAAATGCAGGTGGAGGCGTTGGAAAAGAGTATCATGAATTTTATTCAATAAGTTTGCCATCTATCCTGGAAATCCTCGAACGTCTGCACATACCCGCCGGACGCATATATCACGACATTGCAGGAAACGTGCAAATTTGCTAGCTTGTTTTGTGACCTCTGCACAAGGTAGCAGAAAAGGTAGTAGGAGACGGCAGAAAAGTAGTAGAAGTTGTTGCCTTGGCATTCACAGGTATTTGACATTGCCATGCGTCTCTCCTGATTTTCACGCGCAATTGGGCCCGGCCCCAGTTGCCCTGGCAGCCAGCCAACTTCATATTATAAATAATGCCTAAGTAGCGCTTAAAACCAGTCGAGGTCGCTTATCCTTGCCGCCCTTAACGGCAACGGCAAAGGCAACTCGAGTCGCATATTCAAAACAGAGGGACAGCCTAGAGTCTGCTTATAAATATTTATAACAGCCCACTTGACACAAACTAAATCATTAAACGAATGACGACGGCACAACAGCCGACCGACCAACCGACCCGGCCTCCTTCTGCCCGGGGACCAATAAAACCCTTAACCAAGGCCCGGGAGTTGGGCCAGGGCCCTCGTGTGTGTGAGTGCTCGGCTTTTATTTATGAAATGTCAAAAACGCTTTAACAATTTTACGCGCCTTCCCGATCGGTTCGGCGTGGAGTCGCTCTTCCGGTTGCTGTTGTTGCCCTGCCACTTAAAAGTGTTAAAGTTGAGGCGCCGCCGTTTGCCACACATTGGCCGCAATCCCTCCGCCCCCTGGCATAGGCAGTTTAATGTGTTGCGGCAACTTTGACGTGTAGGCGGCGATTAATAAGCATGTTAATGTTGCGCGAAATGATCAGCGAAATGAGAAAAGTTTGGCTGCCTGCTAGTTGTCTAGGCGGGCGGGGATTACTGCCGGGATTTATAGTTAAAGTGGATAATTCCGGTTGGCGGTCATGGCAATTATAAAATCCCGCCCCCTGCCCTGCGTATGAGCGATGGCAATCCAAACATCTGACGATGGGCCACCATAAATCACAGGATTCCTCCTCATCCCCTTGTGCGTGGGACCGTGTGAGTGGCGTTCGGACCGACCACTGGGCGTATGCGCGACACAAGTGAAAGCGGCCGTCGATTGGGCGGGCGGGGCGGCCATTACAAAAATGAAAAGCGGCAACTTAAAATTACCCCAAAAGGAAACACAATATTTTCCATTATGCTCACGTTTGTTGTTGTTTTGATTGTGCGTGCCTCGTCGGCGGGGGGAGGGGGTGGATGCTTTTGTGCTCACAGTTTTCATTTTGCGTCAACTGCTCTTTCCACCTGCCAACCGCCATTGTGGTCAGCTGTGCGCTTGTGAGCCTGTCACCGGGCGGCCATTTGGCGTACCTGCCACCGCTACTCGAGCCACTTTGGCCACAAAGTCGCTGCGGTTGCCTCTCACTTGACAGTTATTAAATTTTTTACCTCCACAAGGATGCGTGCCTGCAGCCACAAGTCAGTTGCCGTTCTCGGCTGCTCTTTTTCCCTCGAAAGTGGCCCCCGTTGTTGATCCTTCAATCACTCGGCTGGCTGGCCGCTGTGCCTTTTATTGACTCACAATTCAAATATGCGCACATTTACCTCGAAAAGTGTATCATCATCGCCTACACATGTTGGCTGGGCGGGGCGGGGGCTGCTCCATTACCGCTGCTGTTTGCACGGCCTCAATTTTTGGGCAATTATTTGCTTTGTGGCCCAGCGAGCGGAGTTTACGGCCCAACTGCCACTGACAGCAGCCAAGGAGCTCGGCAAGCCAGCCGGGCCGCTGGGGTCGGGGCTGCTGCTTTTACACAATTTCCTTCCGTTTTACTTGCCACACTGTGAAAGTATTACGATGATTTGCATAATTTTTAACCTACCCACCCGCCCGTCCGGCCCGACTAGCCTGGGCCAACACTCGATTCCACTCGACTAACTGGAACCTAAAACCACAAAGGCTGCACGGCGCGACCAGGCACCTACCTCCATTCGGCACGGGCTCTGCTTCTCGTTCATCTTTATCTGGCTGCCTGCTTGTTTTCTGTATGTGTGTGTGTGGGGGGTGATGGTGAATTTTTGTAACTGATGTGCTGCGTTGCGTTTCGTTTGCTTGGCTTGACTCAGCTCAGCTCAGGGTTTGGTTTTGGTTGCGGGCTTCTTTTGGGCTCTTCTTGAATTTACTTTTTTATCTGGGCTGCCTGATCGAAATTGCTTTTGTGCGGTTTACTGGGGCCCTCTTGCTGTTGGTAGCAGCGGTGGTGGTTGTGTTGCTATTTTAATTTCACTCATGTGTGAGGAGGGCATCGGCTGGCCAACCAACCAGCGGGTCGGCCTGGCTGACGTCCAGACGCTTTTGCAATTTGCCTGCCTGTTTTGGGTTAGATATTCATATCAGCTCTCTATATTATAGCTATTTTCCGCTATAACTGTTACTGATTGCCGCTTTGTGGCAATGAATGAGGGCCAAAAAAGAGGCCCGGCCGCATCCGCATTATTTTGCAACATTTTTTCGAGCGGCCTTTTTGCCACTTGCCGGCTGGGCGGGATGAGCTGCCGGAAAAAAGGAAGCTAACCTATTGAGATGCAAATTGCTTTTGGTTGGGATGATTTAAAAATAATTTTTGGCAGGCCTTTTAAAGGTTTTAGGCTATCTCTCTTTTTTTTTGCTGTCTAATTTGATTTGCCGCCGATTATCCGTGGCTTTAATGTTGCATATTTAAATTTGGTGCTAGCGGCTTTTAGTCCTTTGCATTCGACACGAAATTCTTTATCCCATATTTATTTTTTTCGTTGGCTGGAATTGGGGCTTTTCTGTTGGATAAAAAATTCGAAATCATTTCGTGGGAATTAAACTGAGGAAATTGCAAAAAGTGTAGCATACATTTTAGGGTACGCCGCTGCCATTTCCTTGTTCATTTTCATTTGCAAATATTTATTTGTGCATTTTCCTTTGCGCCATTTAGCCTGTCCCCCGTACGCGCTCACCACGGGGCACATGGACACTTGGCCCGGTCTGGCCCGCATTTGAAAGAGGTTTTCGGTTTTCGGTTGCCGGCTGCCTGCCGCCAGCTGCCTGCTGGTGCTTGTCGGTTGTTGGTTTCATTTTCACTTAGCAATCGCCAGCAACTTGGAGGCCCAGCCACCCCCGACAGAGGCAACCACAGTGACCTAAACTCGGCGACGCTTTACATGGCCCACTTTTTTCTGCCCTTTTGCTACTTCGGTTTGGCCTGGCTCGCCTTGGCTTGGCCCGGCCCGAGCTGGCAGTGCGCTTGAGTTAATGTTTTCCTGCAATTTGCCAAAAACCCCAAAACGAGAATGGCCCCAAAACTGCAAAGTCCACAACGTCGAATTGACTGAGTCGAGTCGATCGTGGGGGCCGAAATTCTCTCAAATTAAGCTAAGCTTGTTGTCCTCGCCGGCGTCCTTGCTGATGCCTGCTTATCAATTTGGCTTGATGAAAATGTAATCAGTGTCAGTGATTGGCAAAATGAACCAACACGATAGGCCGCCCAGTAAACGCCCTCTGCTTGTTGTCTATCGATGGCCATCAATGGCAGCAGCCAGCAAAACAGCAGACAGCGACTGCAGGACGCCTGGCGATATATTCTGGGTGCCGGACAGCTCCAGGCATTTTAACATGTCAAAAGTCATTTGAGGCACGTCCCAAAATGCTGAGCATTTCGATTTGATTGGATGGCCATGCAGCCGACCTCCAACTGCCTGCCTGCCTGCTCTCCGCCTGCCCATCCATTGATTGATTGTCTTTAAAATGAACAAAGCCTGCGCGTCATTACATTCCAATTTAAGCGTCATGATGCCTCCACGCACCGGCCTTCGAGGATCCACTCAGTAGCCGGCTCGCTGGGGAAATCACTGCCTGGGCGCGCGGCCAACGCTGACGGTGACATGCACATCATAAATTCTTAATGGTCATCATGCGGGCTTCAGGATGAGGGCGGCGGGTGCTTTCACGCATTCCCGTTGCAGTTCCAATTTAAAATGCATTCGATGCTGGCTGCTCAGGCAAAAACCAGCAAGCCTGCCGGGCCATTGCCATAGAAACGCGCCCGGCCCACGCCTCCGCCTCCGGCAGGCAGCTGAGTTAATAATTAATCGCTGGACGCCTCGGCCAGGCCACAGTTCACTTTGTCCATTAACACTTTGCCCTCTCGAAGAGAGCACTGGGAAAAAATTTGGTCGGCCAGAGTTTTTTTTTTGCTGAGTTCGGCGAATGTTTGTTTTTGCCAGCGACTGCCAATGGGATTCCCACGCACCTGTCCGGCGGCTGGCGGCCGCGCCGCCCAGATGAGGCTAATTAATTGGCTGGCCGCCACTGTCTGCCGTGATAAACATTTGCCACAAATCTCTGACATTGACGTTCTAATTAATAAATTATATTTATTGAGGCCAATTAATTACATGCCAAGGGCAAGCGGCAAATGTGATCTAGCCCGGTTATCTGGGGGGCGCCATAAGGCCCGTGAGAGGAATTCGAAAACTTCTCTCGCACTTTCAGTCTAATTGCCTGGAATCTCCGAGGCCACTCAGTCAGGTGGGCGGCCAAGGGCCCTGCTGTGGCGTTGGCTTTTGTCTCGACACGCCTGCGACTCGTCTGTCATCATTAAAATAATTTATCATCCCGAGGATCTAGTCGCAGGCGAGTCTCTGCTCGGTGGCCTGTTGCGGGCGCCAATTGTCTGATTAAGCTGTTTTAATTAAATTAAAGCAAGCAAAGGGATCGCCGGGGAGCAGTCATAAATATGAAAAGGCATTTTCATAAATTAAATAATTGACGCCAACTTTGTGACAGACGGAAATAAAGCATTACCACTGGCCCCAGGCGATGGCGACGGCGGCGTCGAGTAAACAACTGTAATTTCTTTTTAAATAAGTTTTTTATTATTTCTGCGCGATATCCATTAATTAAATGTACAAACGCTGGGCGATTATTGCGTGTCCAAGCCGGCCGATCTGGCCCGCCCTGTGAAAGGGTCTAGCCGACAGGACGTAGAGGACGAGGCGCGGCGCCTTCCGCGGTAATGAATGCGGACAATTAATTGTTGTGTACTGTATTCATTGGGCGCTTTCAACATTTCATCTGCAGTTGTCAGTTACTTTCGCCGCGCCCGGCATCTTCTGGCAGTCGCCCGCAGGACCCGCACGCCCCATGCCCCACGCCGACTCTTATGATAAATGAGGTGCTCTTATAATGCGGCAAAGTTGCAGGCAGCAGGCGGCAGTGACTGGCGTAACCTGGGCCCCTGGCGGCGGGCTGGGTGACCTTTATGCGGGGCACAATTTAATCCTTTGGGGTATTAAAATATCGCGGGCAAGCACTTCGCCCGCCAGACGTTTGTCCGGCCCGCGTTTATTATTCATTTAAACATCCGTTTTATTTGTCGGGTCCTTTCATTTAGCCTCGCTTTTAATGCATTTTCAGTGGACTCCCCGCGTTTGTCGGGCTTTGCGCTTTAAGCGAATCTGTTTGCCATTTAAAAACCCAGCCCACCGACCTTTGTGGCCAAAGAGCGGCTGTTGCTCCTGCCAGGCCGCCAATTAATGTCAAGTGATATCGGCCGATATGCAGACATGACCTGCCTCGCCGAGATGAGATAGGGCAGGCAGCAGGCAGGTGGCATTACTGGGACCACAAAATCCACGTAGGAGAGGAAAAAACCCAACAAATTGCAAATTGAAATTGTAATTGTTTGCGAACAGACTTTGTGTGTGCGTGTGTGTGAGTGTGTGTGTGCGTGTTTGGTGGTGCATATTCGATTAACTAAATCCCAGCACAAGCGCGTTGAAACTTTTGTAATTTATTATTTTGCTTATTTGTCAACAAAACTTACAAATCCCTCCGGGGCGAATTGGCAGGCAGGCAGGCCGAATTGCTCCCTGGTTCCATCAGGTGGGTGAGCCTGCCAGTCAACCGACCGCACTGCGGCCAAATCACATATAAATTATTGCGTTAAATTAAAGCTTACGCAAACCAAAAGCCGATTTAAACTCTGACAAAGTGCGCCAGATAAAAAAGTCCAAGAGAGAAAAAAACAGAAATAAACTCATTTACCCTTCTCACCGGCGGACGGCGGCTGGCGGCGGCGGCTCAGCTTCCCGGGCAGTCACACAAACGTATCCCAAAAACCAACGCAATGTGTGTTGAAATCTGTAAAGCAACTCACTGTAAATAAACCGTTAAATATTTTATATCAAAGCCATTCCGTGCCCGGGGCATGGATGAGGGGGGAATTTCTGTGGGCGCTCAAAAGCAATCGCGCCACCTTTAAAGCGTTCCGGTTTCCCCCGCATGTGTGTGTTGGCCGCGTGCGTGTGAATCACCTCTTTAATATCCTTTAAGTAGTGGAATTTCTATTACCCACAATAAACCCTGAGTGGAGAGTAAATTTATCGAGGCTACTCTGCTGGCGGCTTGGGTCTAATTTTTTGACACATTTAACTTTTTGGGCTGAAGGCTGTCAGCTGAAGACGCGGGCAGGAGGGGAAGGAATCTAAATTTATTTTCCAGACAGTGACCGTTGTCAAGTGCGAGTTTCGAAAATTGCTAAATTATCTTTGCTAACGAATCAGAAATTTTTATTACCGCCAAGAAATTCAGTAAACCTAAAACAATTTTCTATCTGGAGAAGGACACTCTTTTCCGTTCCGATTCTGGCTGCCAGGGTGATCGTAGCTTGATAGGTGGCATAAAATCTCGCTGCTCCCGAGTGTAGTGGACAATAAGTTTGGGCGCTCGGCCAAAGCGGGGCATCGAGGGATCTTCGGTGAGGAATCTCGGGCCGGTTGGCCGGGGCAGAGGAATCCGTCGCTTTCCCATTAAATACTTGTATTTCATTTGGAGAATTTCGTCGTTCGTGTACTTCATGTCTGTTGAGGTATAGAATCTTTATTTTAGTAGGGAATTTTTCGGTCAGGCTCACCCAAATGGGAGGGCCTTGGCATGGGTTTATGCACTTGACTCAGCCACCTATGACCAGACATCGCGAGAAATTCTTTGTGCTCCACCAAAATAGAAAAATGGGAATTTTGATAGAATTTCAAGTCGGTCGGTTCGAGTAGTCCAGAAATTTGAATGTGCCAGTAAATCGTGCGTGAAAAATCCCCGTCTACTCAGGTTATAAGCGGCAAACACCTTCGCATTTCCCATTCCCCATTCGCCATTGTTGCTTGCGGTGCTGCTGATGCTGCCGATGTTGTTGTGATTGCTGGAATTGCTGGCATTGTGCGTTGCTGATAAATCTAAAGAGATTTGTTAAGCATCCATCAAAGTGAGCATTCTTATTATTCAAAGTACTTACACTTGCGCTCCAGCACACACACATACACGTATACACTTTGAGGCATACCAACATACCAATGCATTGGCAGTGTGAAGTTAAGCCAAACCGGGGAAGGCAAGGAATGGAAAAAACTGTAGCATACTGTTTTGGGCCAGAGATAAAAAGCAAACAGAAGACACACGGCCACAGGGCCACAGAGTTGGCCCACCGCACCCAAACACACCCACACACACGCACACACGCAGACGACACCCTCACACAAAATCCATTAACTAAAGTGTCAATTTAGTGACAGAGATAAAATGTCACACGCATTTGTACACTCGCACAGTCCTGGGGATTTTCCGCCTGCCCATTTCGCCCCGTGTGCGTAAAATAAAAGAAAAGAAAACAAAAGACCAACATGCATGGGGAACCTACAAACACAATGAATGACAGTACTTTGTATTTTGATTTTTTTCTTTCTTTTTTTTTTCAACGCCTTAGTTGGCGTTGTTTGCCGCTTGCTGGTGGCGGTTATCATTGTTGCGTGCCTTGTCCTCCTGCCACTCATGTCCAAAGATCTGTGGATAAAGTTATCGTTATCGGTTGTGTGGATGCGTGCGGCGACTCAATCACCTGTTACGTGTCAAATACGTTGCCACTCATTTAGGCAGGAACAGGCCACCAATTATTTGCCACATTTAAAGCGTAGCGCTTCGTCCGTCCAGCGCGCTGAATTGTAAACGAAACAATCGTGCCTGTCGCTGTCGTCAAAGTGACAGCACCCACCGCGGCGCCTTGTGCTGCCGACAGGCCAGGATATGCATGCACAAAAGGAGACAGACGGCTTCAAAACGCGCAACCGGCAAGCCACACACTGCGTCTCGTCTCATGCGCTTGGCAATTGTATTCATGTATTTCCGTTGCGCTTTCTTTTCTCTCAGTTGCGTCCTGCGGCCATTTCGAATGCACGGCACACGATTCGCCCACAAAGTGCAAGTCAATATAAACGAAGATCTGCGATGTTGGCGACGGCGCCGGTTTTCCACTGACAAAGCAGGCAAACACGCTCTGTTGTATTTGCTTTGCCAAGAAGTCGAAGCGGGGGAAATGTGCAAAGTATTTGCCTTTATGCAAAGTGTGCCAAATTGCCGCCGAGTCTTGGCAGAAACTCGAAGCTTTTTGCTGGCAGCAAATTGCCCAGCTCCCCTGCTCTGCCGACAAATGATTAGCAAATTTAAATCTCTCAAATACGAATTCCAGAAGGCCACATTTCGTCTCTGCTCTGATAATTTGCCAGAGCTCTAAAATTTAAGCCCCCCAAGAGTCACGGGGCCACCAGGCCACCGTCGCTTTAATGAGCTCCAGCGGCAGTCGCCTCGGCAGTCATTTGTTTTTGGCCTCTCGCTTGCATCAGGATCGACCGGAGCGGAGCTCTTCATTAGACAGCCCCGGGGCCAGCGTCTACGGTTGAATGCCTGCGAGTTAGGCACGCATATTATTCATACTTTACAAAATCCAGTCGGCTCCTGCTCAATTATTCACAGCCCACATGCCCGTCGACCGGCAGCTCCACAGACACACAGGCCACTCGGTTACACGACATTGACTAATGTTGATATGGCGTTGGTTTTTCCTCTTTATTTTTTTTTCAAATGCGTCTCTGCCTACGCCCAACACTTCATGGTTTGTTTTTTATGGGTACGCCGTGGGGCTCGGGGCCCGGCAGTTTGTCCCTTTTGCGGCAATTGCCGCTGGCTGGGGCGAGAGCTGCCAATTTGCCGGTGAAAAGCGGCTGACAGGAAATGTAGGCTGCATAGACTCGTCCTGCAAATGACACATGCACAGGCCACCGAAAAGTACAGTGAGGCCTCTGCCACCAACTTGCCTGCTAATCGATGACTTCTTCGCCAGGACCCACTGTCGCCCCTAGCGCGAGCTCTAAAGGATTTTCTTTGATGATGTTATCGTTAATGGGGCATGTCTCGCATCGGCCTCGTCTCCTCCTTCCTCCCTTGTCTGCTTGGCATTGGCAGATCGTTAACGTCTATCATATGGGACGGAAGCCATAGGTCTCCTTTTGAATAATGATGTTGGCCATGTCAAATCGAGGCGAGGTTGGCTGGGGTTTTGGCTTTAAAAACATGTTAATTGCAATGGACAGTCGGGGGTCAGCGATACATTTTAATTAGCCGGGCCGGTCGGCCATTTGAGCCGGAGAAGCCACAGAGCCACAGGATTCTTAATTATAATTTTGCTGATCCGGGGACCGCTGGGGTTGGGGCGGCAAAGCAAATAAACAAAATGATTTTTTTCCTGGCATTGCTGGTTGTTGTTGGTGTTATTGATGTTGCTGGTGCTCATGTAAGTTGTCTTGTCCTGTCCTGTCATTTCGGTTGTCGTTGTGGGCGTTTGGGTGGGTGGCCGGCCGGTCAGCCGAACTTTAGGACGCTTGTGGGCTGTTCAACTTTATTTTGCTCATTTTCGTCACAAGAGTGTCATATTTATTCCCGTTAATTGCCAAGCAGACGTGAGAAAAACAACCAGCCGGACAGCTCAGAGTCAGACAGCCGGTGGCGCGCAACCAGACCAGCAGACGACAAGGACATCAACGAACTCAAATGAGAAACAAAAAAAGAAGAAAACCAAGCAAATGCGATGAGATGAGCTCAAGTGGATGGGGCAGTTGGACGACCTGCAAATTACACGGCTTGACTTATGCTTGGCTCTTTTATTAACTTAATGATAATTGAAAGGCCACACACACACACACGTAAACATTCGTACAACCAAAATGAAAATGGCAGCGAGCCTAACAAGTTGAGCAACTTTTCTTGTCTTTCTTTGTGTTTTTTTGGCATTTGTTTCTTATTTACGAGTGTCGACTTGCATTTTGCGAAAGCGATGCTTTTAATAATTTAAAATTACATTTGAAGCTCTCTTGAAAGCAACCTGAGGAATTTGTAATTACTTTTTCTTTCCTCTTTAAGCGCAAAAAGCCCGGCCAATTTGGGTGAATTGGAATAGTTAAAATTTTACTTTCTCAACTTTCCATTTCGAGCATTTCTCGGCTTTCGTTTTCCTTCTGGCTTCAAAGTATTTCGCACTGTTCACAACTTGAGAATAAAGAAGTTGCAGTCAAGCTTGGCCGGCTCTGCTCGGCAGTCCAGTACGACTCCTTTGCTGTCCTGAAAAGTCTGTTCAACTCTCTTCAAGTGCAGAGTATAAAAAGATAAATTTCAATTGGTATTTATGAAAGATTTTTTGCTTCTTTCCATGGAAATCCATTCGCTGGCCTTTGCGGCAACTGAAATCTGATAAACTTTGCCAAGGAATTAGTTAATCGAAGCAAAGAGGCAGAGATGG
Organism: Lissocephala sabroskyi; assembly: GCA_037075105.1. Taxonomy (NCBI): domain Eukaryota; kingdom Metazoa; phylum Arthropoda; class Insecta; order Diptera; family Drosophilidae; genus Lissocephala; species Lissocephala sabroskyi. Next base: position 21,498 of record JBAMCP010000013.1, read on the forward strand.
GAAAGAAGATGAGGAGAATGCATTTGAATTGAAATTCCCGCTTGAAATAACCGAATAGACAATTCGATTTAACCACAAGACATAAATTCGTGCGGAAATTAAACAGAGAAGGAATTTAATTTCCTTGAGGTGGCCGAACAGACTCGATCGGAATTTAGATTTTCAGGCAAACAATTTCATTAACAATCTTATTAAGTGTTGTGCACCAAAATGCAAACCAACAACAACAACGGCAATGGCAACGGGAGAAATTCTAAACCGAAAACAGATGCCGACAGGCAGAGACAGAGAAAACGACGGACAGCGGACAGCAGCATTTACCCATTATGGTTGCGGTGCATCATAAATATTAAGTGGGTCGATGGGGAGCGGCCGAGGTTGGGGGTTAATGGGCGAATCGGTGGTGGGCAGTTTGGGGGCAACTGGTTGCTGGCAGCCACAAAAACCTTTGTTGACCGCACATTAATTAACCCCGAAACGGAGCATACACACACACACACACACGCACACACAGCTGTGCTGTAGATTTGCCTACAAACTGTCGAAACTGATGACCCAAAATATTGCGTATACGGCACGTATGTCAGGGCCACCATCAACGCTACGACAGCCAAAGGAAATTGTGCTCGACAGCTCGTGTGTGCCTGCGTGTGTGAGTGAGTATAAATTTCAGCATCAGCATAGTTCAAGCATTTTATGCGTAAATCATTTTAAAATCTACACTCTCGTCCAGGGCAGGGCCACGGTCGGCTGGGTGCTCCGGCTGGCCAGGTACGAACCGTTTCCCTGGGCAGGTGCAAACATATTGACTCGTTGAGTTAATAGTTTAATTTATGTGGCTGTTCGAGGCAATTGGTCCGCCTCTTTGCTGTTTGCGACTCGCATTCTTCACCCGTCGTCCCCATTCAGCGGCTTTGTTATTTTTCGACGCTCTGTCTGTCAGAGCGGGCCTGCTAATTAGGGAAAGTATTTTAAGGCAGCCAATTAGCCGAATAGTTTAGAAACACACTTGCCGTGCGATTGCAGGACTTGCCAGGGGCGAATTAAGGGGAACGGCGGGAACTGCAATTGCGAAGCATGTTAAACAGCTCGCGCTCGTGTTGCTTGTGCTTTTGGTTGTTGTTGCTGTTGAAATCTGCACTAAACAACCCCACCGCCCTCGGCCCAACACCTCACACACTCACTGCACATAGCGATGCAGTCGTTTTAATATCAATTTCAGTTTACATGCGATTGGCGGGTGATGGAAGTCCTTTCCCCTCGAATATCGTAAGAAACGGCCGCGGCTCTCTTCGTTCTCTTAAAAGCTTCGTTGTTCTAAAAAAGCTTGCCGCTCTCTCGAGGGTGGCTCTCTCTCTCTTTTGGGTTCGTCGTGCCGACAGGCGGGCCTAGGCCAATCCGCCATTCAGTTGCCTGCAGGCCACACGCCAGTGGAGTCAGGTGTGAATTAGGTTATCTCCTTGTCGGCCTTCTGATTTATGAGGACGTCGGCAACGGAGGCTTTGGCTTTGTTTGTTTTGCCCTAAAAATTTTAATTATTTAAGTCCCTACCTTGAATTTAAAGCTCGAGCGCCGGCGGACTTTTGGGGGCGGGAAACTTTCCACATTCCCTCGGCCGGGCTTGGGCCAAACCACCACAATCAGTCATCTTGGCCGGCTTCCGCCCGCCTCCGGCCCGGTGTGTGGCTGAAACGGTTTGGCTGTCTCCAAAATGCCCTAGAGATAAACTATTTTTATTCTTGACACGTGACAAAATGCGGGCTGCCACAACGCAGAGTCTGCCGTCTTCCGCCCCGGCTGCCTTCTCAATTCGGGTGTGTGTGTGTGTGTTGCAATGGTTCTTCCGTTTGGGTTGTTTTTGGATCGAAAAACGATTCTTTTGGTTGCTTTTGAATTTTTAATAGACGACAGAAGCATAAATAATAAATTTGCTGTCTATTCAACTCCAAATTACTGCAGTCAGTGGCCATATTGAGAGATTTCTTTTTTGCCCATCTTCCAGGAAGTTTATCTCTCCGGTCGTCGTCGGTCGTTGGTCGTCACGTCCAATGCAGCCGTTTCACACCAATTACTTCCAATTTGCATACAACAAACCGCATGCAAATGGCACAATGAAAAGTTCTTCAACTGGCACAGAACTCAACTTCAACTCCTGGCCGCCAGCGCTGGGAGAAATTTCAGAGAGCCCCCAATCTTTTCGCCTTAGTGGCATTGATGGGACCCAAGCAGCCACCACGTCCTTGTCTCATTTGCATTGCATTTCCAATGTAATCAACGTGGCCGTCGGCCAAGCGGAGGGGCGAGAATCCAGATGCAAACTTTGTGCACCGGTTGACTCCATTAAGTAATGAATTAAGATACGAATCCAGATTCGATTGTTTGAAATGCAGCGGAGGCGGGCGGCCGCCAACAAATTGGGGGATTGGAAACTTTTGTGGGCTTTGCTGGTCGGTCGGTCGGTCGGTTGGCGGTCGACCGATGTTGACGCTCTTATAAATTAATGATTTTGGGTTGGAAAGTTTCTAGTCTGGACCGAGAATCAAACCGCAGCAGCCGCCGCTCGAAGTTAATCAATGAATCAATCGACCGGCCGGGCTGGCCATCAGCCAGGAACTCGAGAGCATTTAATGAAGTTAAATTGTCAGCGGCTAATGGCAGCTTGAAATTTAATTTACTGCCACTAAAAGACTGAGCCCCTGTCTAATAATAAACCCAGCGAGGCGTCGCGCCGGCCACATGACGTATACGCAATGCGGGCTGACCCTCTAATGTTTTATGGAGGAAATGCCTAATGGTCAGCTCAAAGTATAATTAGTTTCCGGCTGGTCTTCTTGGTGGACTAATCAGTTCTTCGGGTCGCGACTGCCGTGTCCCGGGTCACCGGCAAATGGCATTTCAATTTCACTTGAATAATTTATAATCCCCGAGGGCATTAATTTCCCCCGGCCATGTGTGCGCGTCAGAAGGCAAAGTTCACAGGCTTAGGCAACAAGTGCGCCACAAATTGCAAATGAAATTTAACTCCTCGCTGGCGGGGAAGATAAACACAAAATCTCGCTGTAAACAAGAAGATAAGCTGGCCATTCCTGATGCTCCCCTTGGCCGGGATTTATATTCAATCGTGTGATCCCTTTTTTTCTTCTATATGGAAAATGTGGGCGGGTAATTTGCATACTGCACGACAGCCCATAAAAATCCGGCTGGCCGTGCTGACACAAATGTAAACAGGCGGGAGGAGTACACGCTTTGTTGGCCGGGGCTGTGTCTGTTTGCCAAAGTCGATTGCAAAATACCAAATTGACATTTAGTATAATAAATTGTGTACAATTTTCTGTGCGTCTCACTGCAAGGCCACCAACGAGGACAATGACGGTGGCGGGTCGCGGGCTAAGCAGCCTCGTTGGCTTTGTTGTCTCCCATTGTAAATTATATTAAATATGCAAGGCGATGCTTGGGTATAAATCCCCTAAATGAATTTCAAGCACGCGAACACACGCGCCAATGAGCAGCGTTTTACACATGCCCCTCCCCCTCCCCGCTCCATCACCCTCTCGCGTTCCCATGTCCCCATTTGGGGTAACTTAATCTCCCTCCGCGGGCGACTGCCCAGCCAAGTTTTATGAGGGGCCAATGTTGAACAATTTTCTGCGCTATTTTCCGCCACACTCGCTGAGGAGGGGCAGGAACTTTTGCTGTTTATTGGAAATTAGTTAAAGCGCATTTTAACACATTTCGCTTGTGGCCAAAACACGCGCAGCCATTTCTGATTGGGGCGGGCATTCATTGTCGCCAAGTAGCTTAGTTTTCTTTTCGCCGGGATAACAACGATGAGGACATTCAAAAATCTGTAAAAAATTGTTACAGAAATTTGAGAATCTGCTCACGTTTAAAAAAAAATCGGACTCCCGGAAACTTTACAGCTTCCGATATTCCTTGCAGTGCTTTTTATACACTCTAAAGAATTTTCCTGACGACAGCCCCAAGACGCTGAGAAGTGTGGGCGGGGCGCCCAAGGCCATCGGGCGGGCGTCTGTGCGTGGCGGGTGCCTGTTGGCAGCGCACTGTCATCGATTGAAGGTGGCCCTGGCCCATAATTTATGCATTTCCGGGAAGCCCAAGGAACTGTCGCCAGCTCGCTGTCGCCTTGTTAGGGCCCGGCTAATGGTGACCTGCGTTTAAGTCCTGGCCAATCGATGTAGCCGAGAGCATAACCCATTTCCCGGCCTGGCCGGCCGTCCTGGTGTCATTTTGAATGCCTTCCGCTCGATTGGGTATTTATTTGATTTCTCATTTGAGTCCTTTTCCTACGCTCGGCTGTTGCACACGAGTTTCTTTTGCCCGTCTACTTTCAGGGGGCAGAACCATCCAACCCGCCCGCCAGGCACTCAGTTGGTTGCTGGACGGCCAACTCGGAGCTGCCTTGTGTGTTGTAATTCAAGTTCTGTGGCCAAAAGTTAGCCACAGTTGATTGGTTGAAGTCTCCTTGCCAAAGTTCGATGAGTGGGGCTTTCGCTCCCTTTCCGTTGTCCGTAATTTCAAAGTAATGAGCAACGAATGTGCCACGCATTGGCTTCAACTTTTTTCAACTTTCCTTCTGTAATGTTTGAGTTATGATGTTTGCTTTAGAGTTGCAGAAATTTGACGCCAACAGCAACTCCATTGAAGTGTCCACGGACCGCCTCTCCGGAGCCTTCCAGGTGAAAAGCGAGGCAATGTCACTTCCTTTGCCCACGCCGCGGCCTTTGTTAAGTCGCAGGAACTGGAGACCTGGCTGGCGAGTTTCCGGCTTTGGGCAAAGGTCAAACTGCCTGATCTGGTGGCAAAGGTCATTCACATTGTGGGCTGTTCTTATTGATTCAAATTGGTTGTTTTTGCTGTCATTTAGCCTGGCATTTCGGGGTACCTTTTGGCCAGGGCAACACAGTTGCACTTTTCAAATATTCAGTGCGATTTGAGGGCGGCCGCCCTGCCCGCACCTGCCGACCGCCGATCCCATATTTTGTATATGGACGAGTTTATATTGCAGGGCAGTTAGCATGCGGAAAATTGCGCATACGTTGCCGGCACATAAAACATTTGAATTCACTTTGTGACTGCCCCCGCCCGCCCACCGGCCCCCCGGATGTCATAGTCCTTCGCACTGACATAGCCAGTAAAATATTTATGGCATCGAGAGAGAGAGGCGTGGCAGGACGGGGGGACGTATAACAATGTTACCTATCGCCCAGCCATCGATTCCGATAACAACTTTTGCATGCCTTCTGCACAATGGCAATCATTTAAACGGGCCACGTGTCGTGCCAGGACAGCCCCCTGGCCCCCTTAGCAACCCACAGCCAACGGACAGGGATAATTGCTTTCCAAGGAAACAAAAGCCCTGACGTCCACAGCCATTCGCCATTGATTCGGAGATTATCTTTATTCTCCTATCGGTCTCCGCTTTTGGTTACTGCGCTACTTTTCTGCACATTTTACAGTTTTATGGGAAGGCCAAAAGGGAACGGCGACCAGCGGCGAGCCCAAGGCCGATTTTGCCATTTTAGTGCAATCGAATGGCCGCTTTGTTTTTCGTGTCTTTAAATATTTAAGTAGCACTAAAAGCCAGCTCACCGGCATCTTCAGTTATTGATAATTAAAACCATTAAGATATCCAAGCCAAGCCAGGCCAGACAAAAGGATAATTGGCCAGCCGAGAGTAGCACTGAGTTTTTATCTTCGGAAAAAATTTAATTGATATTTGAAAACTCATCGTCCGCGGGCCTTGATGGGCCTCAGTTTGGCGTTGACTTTTAACTGTCGACCGTCGACTGTCGACGGCCGCTGGCGGTTATAAATGATTTGTCAACAGAAGAGACTCTCGATGGAATCGCAAGTCACTGGAACTACCCGCACCCACGGCTGGTTGTCGGGCAACTTTCCTGCGAGGATTATACAAATTCCTTGCCCGGATCCCTTTGTCATTTGTAAATGACGACGGCGACGGCCCGTTGGCTGGGTTGCCAGTCACCCTTGAGTGCTCAATCTGTCTGTTTAGGGGATCTGACGTGGCGGCCATTGACACTGATTTGCCAGACGATTCCACGCTGTCAGTCAGTCAGGAGTCGTCTATATTCGGCTGACAGTTATCATGCTAAGCCTTTGGCGGCATAGACATCCAATTTGGGTCAATTTGTTTATGGGAATTTTGAAGTTCTTCGCCTCCAAGAAACCCAATTAGAAATTTCTATTTGCTCGAAAGTTGAATAGAGAAAAAGTGAATTGTCAGCTAGATGAATTTAATATATTTCCAGGGCCCCTGAAAGCCAGATGCTTCGTTAGGACGAAACGTATCCGGCGCTGGCAGACGGAAGACCCCCCAGCCACATCCTTGTGGCTTTCAAGTTCCCATTTCCTGTTTGCCTTTGCATTTATGCAAAGTTTACTTATTCTATGACATTCATCTGCCTGATCAGACTTGACCCCCCACCGCCCCACGGCAGACAGCCGGTCCTTGTCCATCATGATTGCATCCTGGCCCGGCTGGGCGGCCCTTGTTTATGGCTTTCATTGAATGCCACGCCGTTGGTGTGGTTGCTTGGCAGACCCATCGCTGATGGAATGCCAAGCAAACCCTTTTTAAATTATTTACTATTTGCAGAATGCGCCCCGCTAGTTCACTGAGCATTTCCCAGATGCCCGCACTTTGGGGCTGCTCGAAGTAATTAAACGGCAACTTCAGCTTGCCGGCAAGCGGGGCTTGGATGTGGGCGGGTTTGCGGTGCCCTCGGGTTCCCAGTTGGCAGCCGCATTTTGGTCTTTGTGCGTGATGTCAAATCTGTTTCATCAGCAGCAGCAGCGGTCTTGGAATACATTTCTATGGCTACGAAAGTCGTGGCCGCAGGGCAACTTTAACCCGCTGCCTGCAAGAAAAGATGCTTTAAAGAAAGGCTAAAATTCGAATTCGCATTTGGCTGGCTTCATTATTTTTGGGGAGAGCCTATGACACCATCAAAATGTCAAACATTTATGACAAATTGCACATGTCGAGCAGGACGAGGCCTGTCAAACTTTTGGCACGCAACAACTTCCATTGCACTTGTGTGTTTCTCGAGCATTTACATTCTGTCTGCATTGACAAACAAGTCGGACTGACAGCCAACAGCCCCAGAGATGCGAGAGCCGAGGAGCTCTTCGTTTTGTGTGTTGCACTTTGCTTAACCAACGCATACAATGAATCATTACAGCTGCAGGGAGCCGGGAACTCAGTCAACTTCTATAGAACTTAATACGATGTTGTGGGGATCGTGGGGAGAAACGGCAGGCTGGGGTTTCATGTAACTTTTATTTCAATTTGCTGATTCCACAGAACACGAGGCAGAGGGAGCCAAAAAGATTGGTTGCCCGATTCGTGCAATTTGTTTCCTGGGCGGCACAAAGGCATTTGAATATTTAAATTCGATTAAGCGGCGATGCCTTTCAGTTTCGATTCACCCGCCTCAATGGCTTTGTGCGGCGGGCCCACGTTATTGCTAAACTTGTAGCTCCACCTGTGCATGTGTTGGTTTCCGGTCGCCTTTTCAATCCTTTTCGAGTCCACATGTTGGCCCAGCCTGGCCGCGCTTATGCCTTTCTATGCTCAAAGGCTCAGTGACGTTTAACCGCCCACGGTATCCACCCAACGAAGGTAAACAAAAAACATTTCAATATTTAACGTCTACATTTTCGGACTTCCGCCTAAATGCCCGCCTTGCTTGAAAGTCAAGAAGGGAACGAAAAAAGGAGCATGAAGAGGACCCCAGTGGATGGGTTCTATGTAATCAGCAGCTCATAAATTCTGGCCTCCAGTTAACCCGCCCAATGTCCAAAACACTCTATAATTTAGCTGGGAATTTATGTGGCCGGTGTTTCGTGGGCCGCAACTAGCAATTTGCTGTCCATAATTCATTGACGAAATTATCAAGTCGCGTATTTAAGGCAACTCGAACTGATTAAGCTGTTTCCGCTCTCCCAGTTTAATTGGCCCACATTTGGCCCCCTTGTTTCTTGGCCACAAAACTTTTGGCCAACAAAGTTTAGAGGCAATCATAAGCCCGCTCGCCATTTGAGCTCATTTCTTTGGGGCGGGTTGGGGTCTTTTCGAAATTCTCTCAGTCGTGGTGTTTTTTCCTCCTACTTTGCATTTTGCAAGATATGGTGAGGAGAGGGGACACTATCATGGGTAAGTTTTACATAAACAGCCAGAGGATATGTTTGATATTTAAGTGGCCTTTTATCTGGCACTTCCATGACCAGCGAGGAAAACAAATCCAGACAGGATGCGAGCGAACAAGCGGACAGGAGAGTTTCCTAAACTTTGAGCACAATGCGTCCTCCAGGCAATTGGAGTTATTAGAAAAACTCATTCAGATCCTGAATCTTTTCTGGCTCTTTGTGAGGGGAGAAAAGGCTTCCTGGCGGCGTCGACTGAGCTCTGAAATTGCCCGTAATAACGACAGATTCACTTTCACATTCAACTACAGCAATTCACCGAAATGACTGTCTCTCTGTCTCTCTTCGCCGCTGGATGAGTCGGTCTTATTGCATTCCGCTCTGCTACAGCCAGTCGACAGCTTTGAGTGTCTTGGAAATGGCAAATTTGAGCTATTAGCTGGTCAAAGACAAAGGCAGCAACAACGGCCACGGCAACAGCAGCGGCATCACGAGCAGCTGAACAATGCAAATATTTTTATATTTTTCTCCATTATTTCGCTCCTGCTTGCCTGCTTCCTTTTGCTGAATTATTCACAACAAATGGCAGCGAGACAAAAGACATCGAGGCTCTGTTTGCGGGCGGCCGGGCAGTTCGCCGTTGGCAGTCGGAAGAGGAACCAAAACCAGCAGCGATGTTTTATTGCGAGCAGCTAAAAAGACACCAATATAAAAAGTGGAGCTTCCCACTCACATGAACTGAGCTCACAACAAGCGGAAGCCATCGCGGGTTTGTCGTGCAGCAAGAAAGTGGGTGAAAGCACGCGCGGGTCAATAAACTTTCACGAAGTTTATGAATTTTCTTCCGGGCTTCCAGATATGTCCCATCTGGAGACAATTTCACGATTCAGATGGCGGCTGCTATAAATTTATGGCTTAAGATTTATAAATCTGGCAATTGTCGTTTCCAAATAATCCGTTGCATCGAGGGGTGGAAGTTTCCTTTAAGTCGAAAGATGGAAAATTTTGAACTCTCAAGTTGCTTTGACGGACATAAAGTCTGATGGATTTGCAGCAGCCCAGCTTCTAATTGGGCCTGAATTACCATTGCTCGATTCGGAATTCCCCACAGGCATTTAGTCCTTTGTTTTTGCTATCACCTTGACGCCGGCTTTGCCGACAACAAAGCGGGGAGCCCAATGAAATTTAAACGAGCTTTAATGCTTTGGTCAGGGGGACCACAATTATGGGTTTTTAGTGCGGGGGAACTAGCATAAATGAATGCATTCATCTATGAAATGCATTATGAGTGCCCATTGTTTTGCTTGGGGGCACTGATGCTCTTGCGTATACGTAATGTCAGCCAATCCCAATGCTAGGCCCAAATGGAAGGTTGTTTTTAGCCGAGATCTACCACAATATCCCCGGGGTCGTGGGGTCCACTGACAGGACCAACAACTGTCGGCCATAAAACACTAAAGGCCACTTGCGGATGTACGTAAGCTTCGCTGTGAAGTGGCTGTGGGTGTGTAGCTGCCGTGTGTGTGTGGGTGGGTGTAAGTGTACAAACTTGAGCGTGAATTGCTACTAAATTGCAACATCAGAGTTAACTGCTCTAAACTTACGTGACATAATTATGCGTTTGACTAAGAAGACAACACCAGCGACAACAACGCCACCAGCAGCAGCACAAACAACATCGACGGAGGGGGCCCGACTGGCTGGCATATGGCCTGCTTCTGCCGCTGGTCTGCAGGGAGTGCTGAGTGCTGTTGTCCTCGTAAAACTTCATGCGTATTGCGAGGGAAGGGATGGGCGGGCCGGCGGCGGCCGGTGACTGAGTGAGTGTCCATGTGGTTGCTCACACATTTGCCTTGAAATGCAAGCGCAACGCTAAACGTGCGCACAGGACATAGTGGAGTGCCGGGACGGCCGGACCGACGAGTAGACAAACAGTCAGTTAGGCAAACAAACACGCAGCAGAAGCGACGGAGACGGCGGCCACACCAGGCAACATCAACGGAAATAAACGGCAAACGGTTGCCTGCCGCCAGCAACCGACTGGGTAACATTTACATAAGTGTCTACTTTATGTACTAACCAGGCGAACGGAGTGGGAGGCATCCATCCAACCATCTATCCATCCACACATATGCAGAATGTTTGCCAGCGGAAGACGCTTAATGAGCACACACACGGACACCCCTTTTGCGCACTCACACACACAATTCTGGCAAGGGGCAGGAACTGAAGTCTTGCCATTTTGACTGCGAAAAGCGCAGGGACGGGGGACGTACGCATGTGTGTGTGTGTGTGTGCAGGATGGTTGACCCATTAATAGACGCATAAAAAAGATTTTTATTGTGCTAAAATTAACTTGCGAGGCACACACACATTGGCAGCTAGACAGACACTTGGGCAGACGCACAGACAAATTGCATTGGCAGAGGAAAGTCAACCCAGTCAAGGTCATGGCAGCAAATGTCGTTTTGGGGTTTTTGCGATTATGTCATAGCCCAAAAGTAACCAAAGAGCATTTCATTGACCCGATTTGCCGCCTCACCCACTGCGATCTAGGCCAGCCACAGACTCACCTCCGCACACACAAGTTGGCCATTATGCTTAAGTGTTACGTGTTAGTGCAAATGTATGGGTGGTAATGGCAAGGCGAAGGATGAGAGGGATACGTGGCAGGACGTGGCCGGCGCGGGTGTAGACTGTTTGTGTTGCCATTTGGCATGCCGTAAACTTGAAAGGATTTTGATTAACGACATTGTTCGGTAATGTCAAAAGTCATTCAATCAGCCCAGCAGCTGCCAAACATTTATACAAAACCAACCGCCCCACCACCCACACACACACACACAGTCTTTGTGGGTGTGGGCTTCGTTCTCTCCGTTGTGGACCGGCGTTGACAGTATCGATTGATCATTGGCACGTGATTGAATTCAATTTGATGAAATACTTTCCCCCAATATGTCCTACGTACCCGAGTTTTTAACGATGTGGGTTGTCCGCCCTCCCCCCGTCCTTGCCGTTGATGGTTTTAATGGCCCACATTGCCATGTTGGATAATTTGGGTCTCATTTTGGGCAGCGCGGTGACATTTTGTGAGCATCATTATACGAGTATACCCTCTACCCCAAAATGAAAAGAAAAAGCGGCTTGTATGGCGTAGGGAAGGAGTCAGAACAATCTACCCATCTCTGTCTGTTCGGCTGTCTCTCTGTCCGTTTAAACGAAAATAAGAGAGACAGTTGAAAGATGTCCAGAATTAGTGGAACTTTTTGGTCGCGGGCGACTGCAGAAGCCTCGATCAGCCGGGCTTTAATTTATTTTAGGGGCTCACAGATTTCGACTTACAGTGATCAGGAACCCTTTGAACTGACATCGAGCGCGTTTTAGATCTGAGGAGGGTTTTAAAAACACAGACGAACGGACAAATAAACGAACAGTCAGTTTAACAGACGAGACAGTCCGTCCGTTTGTGTGTTTTACTGGCCGTTTTCCCACCTGTTTGTTTGTTCGTCTGCTCATTTATTCTAGTCGTCTGATCACTTCATCAACTGTTTCTCGGCTCCGCCCGTCCGGTTGCCCAACTCTCTACCTTTGAACACCCACCCCTCCTGATATCTGTCTGTCCATTTTCCTGTATTACCGGCCGCCTAACTGCTGGTTTGTGTGTTTGTCCATTTTCTTTGGAATTCTCAATTTGGCCTTTTGGTCGACCGACTGTTTCTCCTCTCCGCTCTGTCTCTCAGTTAAATTCTTCGCCTCTCCCGCCGGTTGTCTGTTCGTCTTTTTGTCCGTCTGTCCCTGTTCAACTGTCCGTCCCTTCCGTCTTATATGGTCATCGATATGCCCGTCTGTCCATCTGGCCGTCTATCCTCTGCTCGAGCTGCCTTCCACTCCGGCTTGCCGCTCTCGATCTCCAGAGCTTTACAACCAAAAGCTTTCGAGCTTCACAACTAAAAGCTTTTAAGCTTTGATCGCCCGGCCCCTGAACTGTATATAAAGGCGACAAGCCGGGTGCTCCGGCAGTTGCTCGCGATCGAGAAGTGCAAGTCATCGTGTTGTTTTTGTTTGTTTTTTTGGTGAATGTTGTCCGTCGGCTGGACTGAGAGTGTGTTTTAAGAAATTCTATAAAATCAACAAAATTAAACGGGCAAACGCGAGATTTATAAAAAAACAAATTAAAACAACAACAAGGATGCGAACGGCAACAACAACTATAAGAAATCCAAAGGTAAGTGGTATCAAATAAGAACCATAAAATATTCGAGTTACTGGTGCCTTTTTGATTCGGCCACTTTCATTGCTGTGTTCTTCGATCTGCCAAAAATTTTTACCACTTCAATCAAAAGAGCAGAGGATGCCACAGTCGGCCAAGTTCATCGCTTGGTTTTGGTCAGACACGTCCACTAATTAAAGGTACGGTTGTTAGGGGGTGTGGGGGTTTCGGATAGAATAAAACCCATTTGAATAGCCAAACAGATCGAATGGTGGATGCGGATGTTTTCTCATTTCCCTGGTCGTTTTTTATGTGCATGCAACGGTATCGATTTTGGCCACACAGATAAACAACAAATGGTGGAAAGTTTTCGGGTCATTTGCCAAACCAATTTGAAGAGGAGCGCACTGCAGCCGCTTTGAGGATTTGCTGGAGCTGCAGGCTGCCCAGGATCATGCAAATCAATTAAACCAAAACTGTGACCAAAAGTTAACAGCCCTAACTCCCTAAGCCGATTAAATGTTATGCCAAAGCAGCGCCAACAAAGAATCAACTGGGCTATTATCGTCGTCGTCGTCGGTCACTGTGCCATTGTCCTTCAAAGTTGCTGGTTTTTACTTAAAATGCCAACAGCTGCAGTGCCAGGGCGGAACCATTAAGTAGAGGAACTTTTCTGGTCGAACAGAGCGTATGCGTAATGTGCTTAAAAGCAAAATAATTTGATTTTCCAATTAAACTTGTGAAGCTTTTAATTTCCACTGGCGCGCAGACAGACGCGCATTCGGGCATTCAGGCATCTGGGCAACCGGGCATCCAAGCATTCAGTCAACCTGTTTGCATTTACCCTGCCATGCAAAAATATGCAATTCTTAATTGAAAATTGATTTCTCAACCGCCAAGCCCATCAACGTGCAACCGGCAACCGGCAGCCAGCAAACCGACAATCGACAGTCGGCAGCCTGGCAACCTGGCAACCTCAAGTGCAAATTGCTTCATTTGTATGCATTTTGGAATGGGTTTTGTGGTCCTGTTTGGGGTGCCACGGCGGCAAACAACTAACCTGCTGAACTGACTGAAGATATTTTATTTCATTTATGCCAAATTACGTTACCCCTCGGCTGTTTGCATTCGAATCGAGGCCAACAATCAAATTGATGTTTGAATTCATTTTATTAGCGCCCACCTCGCTCTCGCATACCCTCGGGTCCTCGCAATTGATGGCATTATGCTAATAACCCGTGACGTTACCCAAAATGCATTGACCGCGGTTTGTTTGTTAGCCGCCACCGGTCGGTCCCTGCGGGCCATTGACAACAATAATCCCATTCATAGCATACATTCCAGAGCATCGATAGCCTCCACTCCATCCCCGCCCCGTTATTATTATTATAATTATTGGCTGTCAAGTCTTGCATCAGGTCTGACATCTGACATGCATTATAGTTGCATAATTTTGCTCAAAACGCCAGTTGATATGGCCGGGCCGGTAGCGTGGTCGGGCTTAATGAGCAATTGCTCTTTGCAAATTGAATGGCATTGTGAGTGGGCCGGGGCGTAATTAATGACATGACGTGTAAGAGACTAAAGACCAGGGAACGGTGGGCTGTGGACGTCGTCGAAAATCTTAATTAACAAGCCGAAGTTAATCGATTTGTGGTCACTTCATTGGGCTTGTTTGGCTGACCGTGAAACCCTCGACTCGACATTTGTTTTCTTTCGCCACATTCGCTTTGATCGGGGGCAGCTCATCGGGTTTCGCTGGGGTGCGAAATTACAGCGAGAAAAACTTGCCATTCGAGCGCTAACAAGCCGCCCACTGCTGGTGGTCATTGAGTCGGATTCGGTTTGGTTTGGTCAAAAGCGAAAATGTTGGAGGGGCCAGCGAAAGCGAAAACCCTTCAATTTCGCATGCATCTCTCGAGAGGGGCACTTGGCAGTACCCTGGCCGGGGAGCGGGGGGTCCGTGTCCACACAAAGCAAAAGTGCTTCAAAATATTTGTACAAAACTTGCAAAGCACAGCGAGCGCACAACATAAACAAAAACTAAGGGCACACACACACACACTCGACTCACGCACACTCGGTCCACACTTTTGGCCAAAATCTCTAGCGCGCTTTTGCGTTTGTGTGTGGGGCCCTCAATTGTTGCACTTTAGTAGCTGAGAAAGCTGGAAAACTGGCGGGAATGAAAGGCGAACAAGAAATTAAAACATTTTTGCTTTCAATTTTATTGTGCTTTTTTTTGCTGTTCTCCGTAAAGAAACCGGAAATTTACTAATTCAAAGACGTCCCCGCCCCACCGTCCGAGCTGCCGAAAACTTTAACTTTGCTGTTTCCGTTTCCGATTTTGTTGCAACTTTCCCAAAGCAACAACAAGACGAATTGTAACTAAAGCACTTGGGCTTCCTTCCCCCACAACTGGCACACATTTTAGCTCACTTACTCACTTTTGTTTTTTGGAATTCTCTTTTTTAATTCTCATCTCAACTTGTTCTACATTTCCTCAAGGTAGCTCTTTTGGTTTGGGTTGGGGTTTCGGTACAGTTGTCCCCAATCCCATAATGATTTGATCTTTGTGTTCCCCGATTCTTTCTTCCCTTTGGCATGTATTTTTGGATGTTTTCCGTGTCTGATTGATTTTTATTTTGAACTCGCAGCATCTGGTTGAAGTTGTGCTCTTTAGTTTTTATTGTTTGATTGCCGGACATTTCCGAAAGCGAAGGAACGAGAGAACAATGGCGATAAGACCCTTTTGAGGTTTGTGTTTTGAAGAGTTTTGTTATTAAACTTTCGCTCGGCTGCACCTGCACCACCGCCCGTGCCCGTGTGGCTGGCCTTTGTGGGGCTTTGGCTGCTGCCGTTGCTAAGTAATTTGATCGATTTAAGTGCTGTGTTTGTGGGTGTTTTTTATTTTTGGATGGCTTTTGTTTTGGGGATTTACCCACTTGGCCCGGATTTGTGTGGTGTTTTTGTGGTCGCAGCTTCTGCTGTTTAATTGAAATTCATAGTTGTTCTTTTTGTGTTAATGCCGCTGGTAATTAAATTATAATTGCCTCTGGGCATTGAGAATTCCGGCCAGCTGCCGTCGACAAGAATGAACGGCCCACTTGCCGTGTCGTTGGCCGCTTTGTTCTTCAGTCTTCGGTTGTTGTGTTGTTTTTTCCTTCGCCCCTTCATTGATATCCTTGCATGCCGGCATATCGTGTACTCAATTAGTCATTATTCTTTGACCGGCAAGTGGCATGGTCATGCTGTCGGCCTACACGGCTTGTTTTTGTTCCTTGGACTCACCTATTTTCAGGCAATCCAGCGATTTTCTTGGGCCCCTACCGCGTGTGTGTGTAGGTGAGTCGGCGTGCAATACAAATCAAGCAATTTGTAATTGAGTCACGTAAATTGTAATCTAGCAAATAAATTGATTTGTTGTTTAAATTGTTCCCAGCCGAACACGAACGCCGACGCTCAGGCATTGCTAACTATGCCTGAGCGTCGTCGGCACCCGTAAAAAATGGCGATCATTTGCTTAATTTATCTGGAAATCTTTTGCAATTTAATTCCCCTCCGCCTGGCTGTGATAGGCTTCCAGACAATTGACAATTGTTTGCCAAAAACATCAGTCACCTGGAGGCATCAAGTTGAGCTTTGCTCTTTTTTTTTGTGGGCGGCTTACATAGTCGGCGGCCATTCCCTGGGCCATTCAGGTGATATCACAATATAGCCAGCCAAACAATACCCAGAGAGACAACAAAAAAATTCCAGCTAAGCCCTTTGGCAGCCAGAAAAATGCAAAGCGAAAAAGGAAGGCTTTTTTTCCAGGTGTAAACATGGAAACACATAAGCGGTGCCGGGAAAACAAAATTCGTCTGTCGGCTGCCAACCGCTTTATTTGATACTCTTTAATTTTAAAAACTTATGGAATGCAATGGTCAATTATTTGGCTATAACCTAATTTGCTGAGATCCAAGTAGACTTAGAAATTTAAAATTCAAGCTCATTGAAGTTGTAAAAAGCGAAGGAAAGCAATTCTGCAATTGATGCCCTTTAAATTCGGATTAAAATTGAATTGAATTTACCTCAGAATTTCATAAGGCTCGTTAGGAATCCTGATTTAGAGGTGTTTTTCCAGTAGGCCTCCATTTCAAATGGTATCTCCATTGGAAGTCCCTGTTCGATGAACATTTTTCCCTGTTCGACTTTGGCTTTGGCCGCCTTAACGGCAGCCATTCGTGAGGCGCATCTGCTGTGTTTGTTTAGTGCAGGAGCCAAGCTCTGCATTTCCACTGGCCAAATGCGCAAATACAAATAGACAGACCGATACGGAACCAGAAATCCTACGGCCACGCCAATGCCAACAACAAAAGGCCAGCAATTCTGCATAGATTTTGCCTCTGTTTGTCCAACAATTTTACGTGTGCTGTGTGTGTGTTTGTGTGTGTTGCTTTTGGGGCCAATAAACTTGTCAACACCTGTGAATAGGATTCGCCCCCGTGGGCCTAATGGGGGCGGACGAAACCGAGCGCTCATTTTAATGCCTGTCGCCATAATTCATGTCCCTCTCCCTGGGCCAACTTGAAACTTCATTGTAATTAATTTGATTTATAATTATTAATTTGTTGCATATGCCATGGATTCCAAAGCATGCATGCTTCACTAACCGGGGCCCCGGTCGCAGTGTCGCCAACAATACAAAATTATTTAATTAGTCAATGAAACAATTTTGGTCGGCTGGCATTCGGCCATGGCAGATTTTTGCAGGAATTAAATTTGTTTCTGCATGGAATTTGATTTTAAATATTAAATACGCCTCAGCCGCAAAATGTCAAGAGCCAACCAATCCCACTCACCCGCCAGACAGAGGCCGCAAAATTCCATGCATGCCAAGGAGGAAGGCACCACAGCCCGGGTGGTCAGGTGGGCAGCCCACCCGGGCCACTGCTCCGGGCCATCGAACGGAGCAGTGAGGCGCGCAGGGTGATGCATACAATTCGGCAGTTACGTGTATTTTTTAGTAGACTTTTCGGTTGGCTTCCTGCCTGCCAGCCTGACAGACTGTCTGGCTCACTGAATGACTGACTGGTTGCCAGGCCGGCTGGCTGGCTGGCTGGCTGGCTGGCCGGCTAGTTGGTTTACCGTGAGGTAACTTTTCGGTTGTGGCACTTAAGTCTGCCGCCTTCTGTCTCAGCGGCTGTGCGTGCGTATGTGTCTGTGGCTTGGGCTGTGATTTACAGCCGGAAAATGCTAGTAACATAAAATATTTAACAATTTTCTATTGAGCTTGCTCTCTGTGAGTGTCTGCGTTGTTTTTGTTTGTGCGGCTTTGCATGCCCGTCCGGGCGAGTGGCCCGCTGTGTGCGGGTTGCCTGTGGGTTGTTGGCTTAACATAGCATACTTTTGAGCGTTTGAGTTTGCGTGAAATTTTAACCAGTTGCCGCCGCCAGCCTGAAACCCATTCAGGACTCATGTTTATTTCATGCTTTTAATATAATTTCCTCTTCCACCTCAACCACCTGCCTCCGTCACACGTTCACTTTTATGATTAAAATTATCAGAATATGCCAAACCGAATTTATGACCTCAGAAGCGGCAATCAAACGCCGGTTAAGTACAAAATCACCAACCTACACTCGACCAGGCAGCGACTGGCGAATAAATGTTTTAAATTTATTATGCTTAAAATGTCAATTATTGTTGGTGGCCGGTTGCCTTTGTTGCAAACTGTAAAATCGTATTAACCTCAGCGCTGTTGGAAAAAAATGTCTGGCTGCCCACACCGCCGCCATTTATTCAATTTTCATTAAAATTTATTGTCGTCCGGGTGGGCGGCCTGGCCGGGCTCATAAATCAGAATATTAATATGTATTAGAATGTCCACATGCCACAAACAACAAAACAAATGCAGCAGACGAGTAACTCAAATACCAAAGCAAGCCCAACGAACTAAAGAATCTTTCCTGCCGCCGGCCAATTTAATTTACTTCAACAAGAGCCTCGACTTTAAGGTAGCCAACCGGTAACCGAACCGATATTTCTGCCGCTCTCCGTCTCTAATGCTCTGTGTGCGGTAATACCCATTGATTTGTGTGCTGTGTGGGCGCACTTAAATCAAATCCGAAATCAAACATTGTTCATGCGGCAGATGTTCATGAAATTCGAGCACACTTTAAATTTGAATCAGTCGGCTGGCTGGCCGTCTGGCCATCCATTAGCCGAGGAGGACTTTCGTATGTAGCCGGACTGTTGGCTCACTCACTTACATGGGAGCCGAGCACACAACAAATAATTGGCTGGCCCGCCAGCCGCTCGGTTTAGACCAACATCAATCAGGTCATGTTTATGCGGGCGCTTCACGGGTCGCTAGACTCCCACTCGATCTCGGACTGGAACTCAACTCGGACCGACAGCCAGGCAAACTCAGTGACAGTCGACAGTCCAGCAAATGGATAACCGCATGTATTGCATATAAGTTAAAGTTATTGATGTCGTTGACAAGCACAAACATAATGACACCACCAGCGGCGGGCAACAGCATTACCGGGAACAACAGCAGCTTCGGGAGCTAATGCCACGGCCGGCCGCCCACTCAGTCAATTTGATGGGCGAGCTGTGGGAGCTTTGAGCCACGGACGGCGGCTGTGGGTTGCAGTTGCAAGGGCAGCATAAATACATTATTAAGAACGTGCCTCGGAGCTGGCCACCAGAATGGATGGTTTGCCGATGTCGCCAGTGGTTGGGTGAGGGGGTGGACAACATCCGGGCAGTGCCGACGCCATTTGCTTCGTTTTGTTTTACACAGCAAACAGCAGCCAGCAATTTCAATTTGATTTCGATTTTGTGCTGCAATTTATTTATCTAGCTTGTCTGTTGGCTGTTGGTGTTTTCGGGTATTTGTCCTGCAAACATTTGTCCATGGAATTTAAGTTTGGTTTGCGGCCACATCGACCACTCAATTAGCGAAAGACAGTAAAGGCGGCCGGCAGAAAGGCGTGGCTCTTAAACGAATTTTACAAAGGTCCTTTAAAGCAACCGCAGGACAACAGAAATTCCCAGTATTTAACGGCCGAAACGGTGGGCAAAGTCAGCCGCCAAAAACCCCCACAGATGGCGCTTTGTAGTAGTTCAAGGCAGAAAGAGACGGCTATGCAGGTCAATGCTTGGTAAATGCGTAGGCAAAAGAAAGAGATGGCAATACTGCTTCTAAGTGCGCGCCAAATTCAAAACTGCGATTGCATCACCGCGATTTGCTTGAATGAAATTAAATTAAGTGCTGATGAACTGTGAATTAGCCGAGGTGCTAAAATTATAATCTTTTGCCTGCATTTATTGAACAATTCGCCATTGATAAGCCTTAATTGTTATCATTTAGCTAATCGCAGCCATCATTTCGGTTTGGCTCTTTCTTTTCGCAGAGGCGGACTTATTGGCAGGCACTTCCGATCTGCATGGCAATTATCACTGCCAAGTTGATTGGCGGCTACCTGCCGCCGGAATTGTGGTTGTTTTTGCTTTGCCCGCTTTGGAAGTCGTCAGCGTAGTCGTTGTTGTTTGTTGATGGTCGCTTTTGGCCAATTTACTCATTGGCTTACTCCACATACCGTCAACTGTTCGTTTTCGGTGCGATTTTGAGCGTATTTTGTTGTTTTGTTTCCACTTTTGCACAGCCACCTTTGGCCGACCGGTTGGACGGTTTTGGCCGTTGCACATTTTCCACTTTTGTCGGGCGGTTTTTCGGCCTTTAAACGAAAACAGTTCGGGCGGTCGACTATTTTCCTCCTTGGGTCGATTATTTTCTGCCGCTTTTTTATTACATTTTTTCCTCTTGCCTCTTTACTTCCGACAAGTCGCCTTATATTTTGTTTTTGTCACAGCCGCCGCTCGTCTGCTTGCCGTCGCTGCCGCCGTCGTGATTGCCGCCGCCTGGCTTATGTAACTTTTGCAAATTGCAGTTTTACTTCTGTGCACAAACAGAGGCAAGTCGGTTACTCATACGCCGCATGGGCAGCGCTCGAGCGAACCGCACCCGCCTGGCCAATTCGGTGGTGCCACTGGCCGGCCAAGCTGCCGCCATTGTGCAATACCCGCTGACACAAATTCTTGGCCGCCTGACTTGGGCAACTGCAGGCGGCCACGCCCACTTACTTGTGGTGGGCCGTGTTTGGGTTTTTGTTTAATGGTTGGTGATTTTCAGACTCGTGTCCATGACTCTTTCGGGCCAACGGCGAGGCAACGGCAACCAACCGCCGACAGCGGCACAGACAAAATAAAATCAAAATCGAATCGACACGGCAATAAAAGAAACGACAACAAAAAACACCACACAAACGGCAGAAATTAAAAAACAAAAACAAATTGAGCTTCAAACTTTCTTTTTATGCGCCACTTTTAGCTGCCATTTCTTTGGTCAAACATTCGTCGCTGCCGTCGCCGCCGCCGCCGTCGTGGTGGTCGCCGCTTCATTGATTTTCATTTACACGGCAACGCCAGCGACGACATCGACAGCTCCACCGCCTCGGCCGCAGTCTGTGCCTCACTTGCGGGCCGTTGGCTTTCCCCGGCGCCCCACTGCCCCGCCCATCCGCCTCTGGTAATTGTTGCAATTTAACGTTCATCGCTGCGATGAGGTAACCGCCGTGGCCGCCGCTTCTACCACTCGTCTCGTTTGGGCCTGGCCAGCATCTTGCAGAGAGCCGCCAACTGCCTTTCCCTCCCCTCTTCCCGCTCGCCCTCTTTCTCTTGAATGGAGAGCGGGAGCGTTGGCCTGGCTGGGAAGTTGACCAGCTGATTTGCATTTCCATTGACTTTTTTGTGGTGTTGGTTTGGTTGTGTTTTGTTTGCTGGTTGACATTTGCATAGCCACAAATTAATTGGGTTTGCGGCCTATTGAAAAGGCGCGTGCGATAAAAATAGAAAAAATCCAAATACAACATTTGAAATGCTTGATTTGTTGCTGCCGCCGCCAAGCACTTTCACTGGGCTGTTGGGCGGGGGGCGGGGCAGGGTGTCACTGGCCAATTGAACGTGGCTCGATTAGCATAATTTTCGGCCAAGTTGCACATCTCAGCCTTACATAAGCCGGCTGTGCAGTGCATTAAATGCCAAACGGCCAAAGTAGCTGCCAGTGTTGCCGTGCGGCTTCTGATATCGCGAAATCGCAGCAGCAACGCCGACGGCGGTGACCGCATGCGATTTTCTAATTTCGCTTGGCGTGGCTCTGCCGGCGATGATGTCGATGGAGCCGATGCTCTTCGTGCCGCGTCACGTTGACGGAAATGTGTGAATTGCTGGCCGTAGAAAAAAAAGCACAGTTTTCTCCAGCACAAAATTTGTTTTTAAATTAACAATTCAAAGTTCATTGGGTCTGCGTTTCTATAAATCACAAAAATTACCTTCCCCGCGTGACAAATTAACGGTCACAACTTCGAACTCCGTACGCCAGCCAACGGTTGTCTAAGCCGCTCAAAGGTTCACTTGCCTCGCTTGATTTTCAGCGGCTGTAAGCGGCTTTGGCCTGTTGACATGCCCGCTTTTGGCTGCCACGGCCCCTGATGGCTCAATTAAGGCCCACAAAACGCCGTGAAAAATGCCGCGGCAATTGAAAACCGATGGCCGGATGAGGCATAGAAATTCACCGATTTCGTTACATAAACTCAACGGACAGTAAATATGCGATTATGAAGAGGCGATGACAGTAAATAGAAATCAATTAAAAAGGTCAACTTTGTCGGCGCCCCCAGCCCCAACGACTAAAACACACTCTTTCCGGGAAGAGCATTCAACCGGTCGGCCGGGGATTCTTGGGCTGCTGCCCTTTTCCAAGAAGCCCCAGCGGGCTTGGCTGTGCCCACAGGTTGGCCAATTTTCTTTGTCTGAGGTGTAAACCCGCTCGCGGCCGCTCTCCCGCTCTCTCGCTGGGCCCAAGCTCGGCTCGCCAGCAGCTTGAAAGCGGCCAGGCGGCTGGCGTGCTTTCAGTTTCGTTTCTGAGTTCGGCGCGTTCGGCAGCTGCAGCGGCACGTCCACCTCGAGTATAGAAAAATAAAGAAAAAATATAGCCGAAAGCTACAGAAGTAAATTGAAGCGGCTGGCTCGTGGTTACTGTGCATGTGCGCCGAATAAAAGTGAAGTTAAGGCCGAAAATTACGTGGCTGCAGTTTGAGCCTCGTTTGTGTCTCTGTCCACGTTGTCAGCGAAACAGCTGGTGGAACCGCAGCAACAACAACAACAAGACCAACTCTGGGTTACGGGAAGACTTGGCAAGTTCGTTGCCTAAGTCATTTCGGGGACTTGCATTCGGCCTGCGTGCGTGCAGCGGACAGACAGAAGAGGCGGCTGGCCAAATACAAAATTCAAAACTGTATTCAGTGTACATATGGAAATAAACAAGATTTCTTACTACTAAACCGACAGCAACAACAAGAGCAACAACAACGACAACAAGAGCGGCAGCCACGTCGGGAAACCTGTTGTGCAACTGGCGATCGTAAAAACAAAAACAAATTGCGAATATAAAAGCAGAAAATAAAAACCAAAGTAACGAAACCTCCATTGACCACGCCGGCTCCCTGACAGCGCGCCGGACCAACGAAATCGAAAGGAGCAGCGCGTCGTTCCCAACCGCAAAATGGCGCCCAAAAAGGAGGCAACCTTGAGCCGGCAGCAGCAGCAGCAACAGCAGCAGCAAAACCAACACAACAACCAACAGCCAGTCATGGACTTCGAGAGGATCAAGCGACACTTCAGCTGGTCGGACCCGAGTGCCATGTGAGTCATTTGCAAAGATCAAATTGCCCATTAAACTCGAATGAGTTTCGACCCCGCAACGAATCACCGAGACCCCCAAAACGGAACTCGGTGAGCGAGCGGCTTGGCATCGATCGATCAACGGGCTTGTGGTTCGTTGCCTGAGTCTTTTGTGTTTTTGTTTTGTTTGTTTTGTTTCTCGCTGGCTGTTTTGTTGAGGCCAAAGTGGTTGGCTTTGAACAGCCAAGAACATCGCAGCCAATCGAGCGTTGGCTGGGCGAATCTGCCAGCGGTTGCGTAACTTTCCTGATTGCACGTGCTTTAAATTTCGGGAGAGATCCGATCGTTTGGGATTGCTGGGGGAGCTTTGGGTGCTTAAACCGGCTTGGGGATTATTTGAATGACATTCGCCGGCCCGAGTGACCTGCGATTCGTTAGCCCCAAAACGCGGATTTGCGAGACAAATGGCAGATAATGAAATGCGTTTTGGGGCGATTCCTCAGCCAAGGGTCTCAGGCGATTGCAGTTCGTCGGCCCACAAATGCCCCGTCATGGTTATTGAGCGCATGAAGCGCGCAGCGAATACCGCCGGTGAAATCTTAATTACATAAAATTCGCAGCCGCTAATCGCCAGGCGGAGGGGCAGCCCGGGGCCGTTTATCTGCCATCTCCATTGTCGCAATTGCCCAATCCGCAAATAGAACTCGAGGGCGCGCTGGCCTTGGCGATTTTTTCATACGCACTGTTGGCTTTCCTCATTGCGTCTAACTAATTGCAAATTTCAATAATTTCACCGGCTAACCGGCGTGCTAATCACCACAAATAACAATGAATAATGAGACTTTACACCCTCCGCCGCCGCCGACGCTGCCACCGCCGCCAGTGGGGCAAGCAGCGGCTCAGGGCCGTCTCGATTATCGCGCGAAACATCCGGCAGCCGGGAGGCGGGGTGCTGGCGATGATTCTCCAGTTAAGTGCTAAGTACACTTGCCGGCCGCTGAGAGTCGGCATCGAGAGGCCACTGTTTGATAAGATGACATAATGGCCGAAAGGCCGGGCCGCGGAGATTGGCGAAAATCGGAACGCGGCCGGCGCGTTGATGATGCGATTAAGCCAGCTTGTCTGTGTTTGGTTCCGTTCGTCTTTTATGTGCGTGGCCGATTTATAACGGCTTCTGTGGCTCTTTTGGCCACGTTATACAATTGACAGTTCGATGCGCCCACGTCATTTCCGCCCGAACTAGTTTCCTTTTCCAACCGCCTAATGAGGAAGTAAATTCGTGTGTGTTTGTGGTTTTTTAATCGTTTCAATTAACGAGGGTCCAGGCCAGGTCGGTTCTCTGTCACCTGGCGTGCCTCTAATTGGCCGATCTGTTTTGGGGTTTGTCGATACCAGGCACGCCCACGCAAGCTCTGGTTAGGCGTGGCCGTTGGTCTATAATCGGGGATTCTTAATTGGCCGGCAATTAAAATGCCGAGCATGAAAGCAGCAGATGAACTGCGCTGGGATCTCTGATGCCCTATCGATAAAGCGTAGATGGGAAATACAAGATCTATATTTTGATTTAATTAAATTCATACACACTCCGTTAGAACTTGGCAATTCATATTTTCCTGCATTTACATATCATCGGGAAGGGCTTTCATTAAATATGTATTAAAAAGGCCTTAGGAATTCGTCGTTGTATAAATTATTAATAATATTATTTCCATATAATTATACGCTTTTTCCCCTCGATATGAAGCTGGCAAATATTCCTAAAATTGATTTGAAAATTCATTAATTTTACTAGCGCCATCTACTTTCAAAACCGTGTAAAACGCAGCTGGCGCTTTTAAGCCGTAAGCGACAATTCCGATTTGTTTCTACTCGTTCCTACAGATGGCGCTTTAGAAAACCGATAGTTTTTTTTATCGAAATATAGTGCTGCCAACTCTCCTGCTTGAGAGCAGTGCCAGTCCGCTTATAGAAATCTGAGCTTGCCGTAACCGACGGTAGATGGCGTTGACTATAAATTTATGGCAAAGTCCACACAGTTTCCGTTGGTTTTTGAAATTTTATGCTTTGTTAAAATATTCAGCTTGCCGCCTTGACTCTGTGGGGCCTCTCGCGTTACTTGTCAAGCGTTGAAATGTCAGCACCTTCTAACGCACACACTCACGCACATGCAAATTACTTAGCAACACGCACGCACAGTGGAACTGCTGCTGGCTTTATTCTATGCCTGTAAATGCCGCCACTCGACTCTAATGGGCTCCAAAGATCAGAGTCGTCAAGTGGTATTAATGCTAATTGCAATAATCTGCCAACAGCAACAACAACCCCAGCAACATCAGCATGATCATTACAGGCTGAGACGCGGACCCCCGCCCAAAAAAAATAACAAACGATGAGCTTTAGAACATTTGGAGCTCTGGACTCGGGCACTTTTGTCATTTATTTGACTAATTTTGGGCTCTTTGTTGTCGAGATCACATTAGCCGGGCTTGAACTTTTGCGCCCGAACAAAAACCAAACATTCGCTTGGTTTTTTTTCACCTGCGTGTCAAGCACTGGAAGCCCCTGAAAGGCGCACACGCGCGCCACCGCCTGACCCGGCCGGCCGGGCTGGTCAGGCCCGCGGGCTTAAGTGATTTCCGTGTATGCGTGGGAGGGGAAGGGAAAACAATTCATCTCCTGATTGCCAGTTGTTTTTTATTGTCTGCCCCTTCAATGAAGTTGCAGTGCAGTCAAATCACGTCGGCTTGATTGCCGATCATTTTGGGAAGTAGGCTGAGCGTGCGGATTGCATAAAGTACAGTTTGCAGCCAGAATGTTTACAGTTATTCGCCATTACTCACCCACCAGCCAGCTGTGATGTCATTGGCGGCGAAGATCCCCGGCAGCTTTCACTGCAAGAAGCTGGCCGCTTTGTCTTTTGGCGCACAATGCAGGGAGTTTTTTTGTCTATTTGTCTGGGGTATTACCACTTCGGCGGGTTGGCCTGCTAATTGACTCCAATGTGCTTGACGGATTGCCCAATCGGGCCAATCAACGTTTGCCAAAAATGAAACACAGGCACCGCGACCGAATGCCGTGCATTGTGTTGGCCGGCCGGGAGGGTTTCTTTGTGGCCATTTTGCGTTTTTTAATTATGGCCAAAGAGCCGAATAGTGCGCTCAGCTAACTACGCTCGACTACACTTTTCGACCAGGCTATCAATTATGGGCCCAGCGAGTGTATCTTTCCCTCTCCGTCGAGTCGCATTTTACCGCCAGACCTTGGCCCATTTGGGCCCCGCGTGTGTGTGTCTGTGTGTGTGTGAGTACTAACAAGAAACAAATGAAGGTAAAAAACAAAGCCAACCTAAGCGAGTGGCAGATTTTCTACTCTGTGCCAAATTTGGCGACATGCAAACAATGCGAGGGCCGTTCGTCATACGCAATTTCGCCCGGCAATTCACCGACTCTCCGCCGCTTATCTTTGTACTCCTCTAATTGTAATTAATTGGCTGGCTGGCCACACATTAGTTCGGGGCGGCGGCTGCGGCGGCTGCATTTGCATTTGGCCAGCGTAATTTGAGGCCGACTGTGATGGTGGCGGTGACGGTGAATGTGGAGGAAATCGAGCTTGGAACTGAAAAAGAAACAAATTGCATAAGATTTTGGCAAATAACCGGACTGCGGACAGACCCAGGCCCCTCCCCTCCAGCGGCTCTGATTGAGTTGGCGGCCTCCCGAGGCAGCAGATGACGGAGGCTGCGGGCTTCGGTTTTCTGGCCGCAATTGCAATAAACAAATGCAAATAAATAAAAGCAACTGTAATTCAGAGTTCAACGACGAATTGTGAATACTCTTAATCACATTGTCTCCCCACAAAGAGCAGGGGAAAGAGAAAGAAACAAAGTCCAATCAACTTCCTTATTTGGCGTCGTGGAGTTCAAAGAATTCAAAGGATTTTTTTAAGAGAAGCTCGCCAGGCCGTCAGGTGTTGGCCAAAGCTTAGATAGCCCTTTTTTGATGCGGGGCTAGGGTATTCGATGGAGTGCGTAAAAAGGCATAAAAGAAATAGGCGATTAGGACACACAGCGGCCAGCAAAATCCAAGAAACGGGTTTTGTGAAAGGGAAAATTACGTTAAAATGCGGCTCGTTTTTGCGCCGCTTAACGAGTGGTCCGCAATGAAATTGAAATTGCTTTTTAATGCAATTCATTTGACTGGGGCTGCCTGCCCCAGCCTAACCAGCTCACCGGCTCACTGGTCGCTCTTATGTGGCAAGGGCTGCCCCGGCGAACGGCAACGGCAACGGCAGCGGCGGCGGCGGCGGCGCATCGTGCAGTTTGCCACTTCCTCGGCAGATCTTGTTGCTGTTTTTGTTTTTGGTTTTTGATTTAATGCGCTGTGGATTTGAATTCGACCTTGTGCCAGTTTTCTCATCAAAACGCCGACGTAGCCGTTGCCGCCGGCAGAGGCGATTTTACAAGCTAAACGAAGAGCCGAATTTTTGGCTGGCAGCGAAGAAGCAACCAAAAATGAAATTGTCTGTATGAATGGCGCTGGTTAGGGCTATAAAAGAGATGAAGTAAACATCTCACATCCACACAGAAATGTAGATTTTTCAGTTTATCCACGAAATGTGCACATCGCATAAAGTGGAATGCCGAAACCGAAGCCCAAACGCGACCACAACCGGCGATCGATGCCAGGCCAAAGTGTTGTCACCAGCCCGACAGACTGGCCGTCCGTCACTCACACCAACTGTCTGCTAGTCTGGCTGTCTGGGTTGCTCAAGGTGCTGGGGGCAGGGGGCAGTTGCCGTGGGATAAACCGCTGAATTGTCGGTTTGGCTAGAAGAGAAATTGCGAAAGCTTTTCCGTCCTCAAGGAAAAGTCACCCCGACCAAACGCTCTCTTCGGAAGGCCTTTTTCGACGATGGCAATAAATTGAAACACGATGACTTGGCAGCTTTGTTTGGGGCTGGTGAATTTGCATGTTTGCCGGCCCCGTGAAACCAAAACTGATTCACAATTTTTAATCGAATTTCTGTTGACTGATGTTTCCAAATGGGCCCCAAGCTCAGCCGGGGCGGGCGGTCAACTAGCCGCGCTTTTAGTCGCTCATTAGCACGTTGCAGCCGCGGCCCGAAAACGATGTCAAGTGCGACGCGTTGAGGGGCCGAAAACGAAGAGAAAAACTTTTGTGATGATATTTTTGTGGAATTTGTGGCTGCCGCGCTTTATGGCTTTTATTGTGCATTACTTTTATTTATTTACATCAGCAGCAATTACGCGAACGGGGATGTTGTTTACAAGCCAATAAGCCGGCCTGAATCGCAGCCGACTGCGACGTGACGCGGGCTCAAGGAAGCCCATCGAAAGATCGAGCAGCATTCAATTTGATCTCAAGTGCTAGATAAGTCAGCGGGACGGACAGCTTAATTCGCGGCTCACAAAGATCTGACAGGCCAGAAAAATATCAAAATTTTATGCCCCGCAAGATCGACGCGATGAGCCGAGCCGCCGAAATTTTTTAATCGCCGACCTTGGCTTTTAATTGCCGGCGAGCCAACACAAACAAAAAAAGCCTCCTCAACCACATGCCTCGATTTTTCGCATCGTCCCTTTGGCCCTCGTCTGTTTGGGGATTTCGGTGCGCGTTTTGTTGCGAAACTTGGATGGCTGCAAATTAAGCATTTTGGGCCAATAAACTGGGCTGACGGCGGCCCACCCACTGGCCATCATCGCCCAGCTCCAACGACCGACGATCGTCGGCCACTTAAGCGTGCAAGCGACTCGAACCCAAGTCAATTTCAATGTCAGCGTTGCGCAAATGTCGCTGGCTCGGTTTTGGTTTTTTCCCCCCAACGCCAGACATCGCCGACGTCGGGTTATTTTGTGTCTTTTTCGATATCGAAGGCGATGCGTTGGGTCTGCCGCGCCGCCCTAAATCAATGGCGTTTGACATTGAAAACTTTGAACGCCCTGCCATCGTCGTCGTCACCGTCGTTGGGGTTTGTGCAATGATTTTCCAATGTCTTTTGGCTGCTTTGGTTTGATGGTCTTTTAAATTTTATTGATTGGCCGGCCGTTGGGCCCTTGGCTGCCTCTCACGTTCGGTATTCTTGCACATTCTTGGCCACTTTTGGGTCTCTTTATAAATTATGCATATGGTTTTAGTTTTCCCCCTCCGCACCAGCACTTGGCTAGTGGTTTCGGCTGCTCGGTTTTCTGTTTGTTTGTTGTCGCCTTGACCGCGCGTGCGCTGGCAAAAAGAGACGAAAAAACAGCAGACGCGTCGCGTACCATGCGGCGTATGAGCGACGTGACAGACACGCATTTCTCGACTTAGCCATAAAGCAAATTATAACTTTTAATTGCCGGAGATTGGATGAGTGGATTGGCTAGCTAAGATTGCTCTTTCGCTTACTGAATGCTAATCGCATCATTGACGTGGGCCCCGCTGACGAAGCCCTAACCCGGCAATGCCCTTTGATCGATTCGCAAAGGTGACCGCCCAGCCGACGTCCGCTTATATAAATGCACTTGGCCAGGGAGTTCAATTCAATTACAATTAACCGGCAATTAAACAATCCAGTCCAGAGCAAATGAAGCGATTAGTGATACATGCAATCGGGTGAATGGCGACCACACAAACTTCCTCCAACCGGGCGCCGCCGTAGTGTGAATCGCCCTCAAGGTCAGTCCGCAGGTGCGTTGACAGCGGCGCTGGCCTGGCTGCAGCCGCGGCCGAGATTGCATAAGACAAACGTCACAACGGCTGCGTCAACCAATGCGACTGTGTGTGCGGGTAAAAACCCAACGACCTGGCCCTTCTGGCTTTGCTGGGCCTGCGATCGCACGCTAAACGCTCTGAAGGTGAACGAGCCGACAAGTCGCCAACGCCGTCGGCGTCTCGGCCGGCGTCGCTGCCAGGAGCACAGCTTGTTTCCGTTCCCAGCTGCAAGCTGACGAAGCCAACAAACTTTTGGCTAGCCACAAAAACCACTCAAACGACGCGTCGAGCTCTTTCCAGCAAAACAATCGCTGCCTTTGAGTGCGCGTGTTGAGCGCGTTGAGCGCGTTTCACTTACTGGCTGGCTCTGTGTGCCTGGGCACAGGTGTTTTGTGGTCAACTGGTAGTTGGCTGGCTTTCAGTTGGCCAAAGACACCATTTGAGCAGCTCAACGAAAATCGCGTTGTCTGGCATTTCCGCGCGTTTTTAATCGCGTCGGCTGGTCCCACACGTGCGAAACTGCAGGCGTCCCACGCACCCTCCGTGGCTCTGTCCCGCTCTGGCTAGTTGGCCGCTCTCACCTTTTGCCTCTCGTGTGCGAGTGGCAAAGTGTAAAGTGCAAAACTAAAGACGCCAACTGCGGCAGACCGACAACGCCGCTGCCGCTGCCGCCGCCGACGTTGGCGCTGGCGCTGGCACTGTTGTCTCGACCGCAGCTCGGACGCCTGGCCGCCCAGCGACTTGAAATCAGTCTCAGTCGTACTTCTCAGCGCAACGCACGTGTCTTGACCGTCTTACCGCCTCAATAATTTCCCGTGTCCCTGGCTGCCTTCGGTTGTGTTGGCTGGGCCCGTGTGATTCTGTGCCGCAAACAAAGTGTCGCCAACAAAAGGCGAATCGTTTTTTGTTGAGACAAAATACGAAAAACAAAGTGTTGATTCGACTCGAGTATTTCTTTCCATTTGGAATTCAATTAAACGCGGGACGGTACGTCTTTGTTGCAACTCGGCTCGCTTTAAACACAAAGGCGCGTTCGCTTCTTCAGTCATTTGTTTTGGCGACAGTCGATCGGTCGGGTTCGCCAGCAAAGTCCACGCCATCTGGCCCCCAACGACGACACTTTTAACAAGAAATTTCATACTCTGGGATTACAAAAGCAACCGCGGAGACGTCAACGTGCGCAAACACCAACACCTAGACAAATACCCAACACACACTGACAGCAAAAAGCGCTTAAGAACCTCGGACAGTGTAAGTGTAAATTTGCAGATCAAACAACTGCGATTTGAAGTTTGTCGAGTTCAAATAGCGCACAGGAAGATTCGCCCTCCACACCCAGTCTCTTAATATTTTGGGAACTCATAAAATTTATACAAAATGTCTGCCAATCGCTTTGCACGCGTTCTCTGTCGTTGGCTTTTTTGTATCATTTAAAAAATCATCGCCGTCATCAATCGCGATTGGCATTGCCAGCGGAGCCGCTGCCGCTCCCCCCGCCCTCGGGCTGGCTATTCCGAAAGAGTTGCGCATGCGCATACAAATCACCGCTCGGAACGTTGTTAGAATTTCCGAGCGAACGGCAGCGGCAGCATTTCGAAATCTTTCCATTTTTGCCACACATTCGCTCGGAATTCGCTCTGAGCCATTTGGCAATGCAATTTGCCGGCTTAAAAGATTTCCCATTAACTTGAATTAATTGCACATTTCGCTGTCGTAAACTCCAAACATTAAATTAGAATACCAAGGGGAGACAACACTTTCGTCATTTCTCCCTTTATTGATTTCCAATTGCCGGATCAGGTGGGATCAAAGATTGATCTAAATAGCAAACACTTGAAAGTGGTGATTCATTTTTCTTTCGAAGCTTTTCGTTGGCTCGGGAAAATTCGCATCCGATTGCAAATTCCACTTAAGCCCTTCAGACAGAGTCTGGGAGTT
Organism: Lissocephala sabroskyi; assembly: GCA_037075105.1. Lineage (NCBI taxonomy): Eukaryota > Metazoa > Arthropoda > Insecta > Diptera > Drosophilidae > Lissocephala > Lissocephala sabroskyi. The sequence continues at coordinate 53,277 of JBAMCP010000013.1, forward strand.
GGGGGAGCTTCGCATGACCCTCGTCACTGTCAATTCTGCCCGCAAGTCGACGTGCCAGTGGCAAAAGTCGTCAACGGTTTGCTGGCTCGGCAAAATTCTAATTGCCTGCAAAATTGACGGCTAGAACGAAAAGCAAACTTGCACTGACAAGAGGTCAACAACAATTTGTATGGACGCCCCCGGCACCTCCTGCCGCCCCTCCCCCAGCATCTCCAATGAGTCTGTGTGAGTGCCTGGGCGGTTGGGTTGGTAATTTTGAGCAAAGTTCAGTGTAATTAAGTCGCTCGGCTGGGGTTTTGTGTTTTCTGTTCGTTGCACAAGCGGCCAAGGAGCTAGCCAGCATAAAAATAAAACGAAATAATTATAATTAAAATCATATTGTTGAAGCGACCCAATCAGCTGCATTCATTGTCGCATTTTATGCACTCAGACCTTCGCTGCATCGTCGCCGACGAAGGCCCTGAATTTTGTTGTCAAGGTTTCCATTTTTCATTTCGTTTTCGTTTCGCTCTCCCCCCGACCCCCACACCTGTGGCCGTCCCCATGCATCAACAAGTGCATTTCGAGCTGAGCTTGAACTGGTATTTTCTTCATTTCAATTTCGTGTTTTCGGGGGTTTCTCGGGGTCTTCGAGGCGATCGCTTCGACCGGAGCGAGGCAGAGTTCAAGGTGCCCGCGGCGATGCGCGAGAGTCGGATTGGCGAGGCAAATTAAACTATTTAGCTGCAAATCGGTGCCATTCAATTAAGCTCAAAGGCATTAGCATAGCCTATAAACCCAAGCAGATCACCTTATGTAAGCCGCACTCGATTCGCTGCGTTCTCCGATTGCCCGCTTGGCCTATTGGCCGATTATTAAGTTAATTGCCGTCTGGCACTGATCTCGGTTAAGCAATCACAGCCACAAATTGCCCTGACGTATGGGGAGGACCACTTCCTTCTCAGCCGCAGCCACAAAAAAATCAATAATAAATTCCATCTTGCAATTAAATAGAAAAAATCCGATGGCATTTAAGCTTACGAGCTTAATGGCTCAATTACTTGATCTTTGGCACGGCTCAGGCTGGGCAAGGCTGGAGCGTCTAGACAGGCGACAAATGCCACAGCTGATGGTCGAGTTTCCAGCGATTATGAAAATTTAATCATTCCCACAGCCGACGTCTTTCGCACGCAATTTCGATTCGATTTTAGCAGGGGGAGAAGTTGTCAGGTCAACAATCCGATTCTTGGGAACGACTTTAGTTTGATTGAATTAATTGCCTTTTAATTGAAATGCCAGAACAATCACTTTCAATTACCGCCCGTCCTGCGGGAGGCGGCGACTAACCTTGATCCCAGGGCAGCTGTTTGGCCCTAGCAACCTGTTCGGTGGCCTGCCATCGATTGGCAAGTCTTGCAACACCTGCGTGCAGCAGGGGCCGCTTTTTGGGTTACCTAATGGATGCAAGTGTGCGGGAGAGCGCACCAATTTTGGCCACACAAGCGTCAGAAAGATCTATGGAAACCAGTTGGATGCCTTGGGCAACAACCGGAGCCGCCAGCCAACAGGTTTTTCGTTTGGCAAAGTTGCAACAAGCGCCATGCGGCCGAAGAAGTTGCAACCAGCGGCAAAACTGTGTCGCACACGAGCGCCCAGTGAACGTGTGTGAAATTATGTCATCGGAAAATCCAGCAAGCGTAGACTCGGCTGAAAGTGAAAACCCCCAACGAAAGGAAAAGCCAGCGATTCTAATAGAAGGCCTCGAGGATTTGCTGGCCGGCCCCACGTGCCGCTTATTTGGTTTAATGCCCCGCACACGTAAGCCGAAGCGGCTGACGCAAATGGCCATAATGGCCAGATGGAAGAGCGGCCGGGCAAATGGGCAAAAGTCGTTCAATTGCATTAAAATTGCCTCATTGCCGGGCCGGCCGCTTTGGGAGGGTAAAAAATTAATTATTAAATTCATTACAAAGCCTCCACCGGCCACATTAATGGCAGCCCGCTGAAATGCAGTTGTCTTCGCTCGTTTTCATGCTCATGTGGCCATTGCCCAACAGTCGACTGCTCGTCTGCTCGATCGGCGGAGATTATGTGGCTGTGGGCGGACGGGCAGATTCAGTGATTCCATTTTGATCCGTTGACGACGACGAGTTATGCAAATTTGTGGCGCCTCCAAGTGCAGCCGAGCGCGCATTTTGTTGCGAAATTCTTAAAGAGCCGCTCGGCCACTTAACTGCCACTTTGCCCAATTGATCGTTCAGTTGATGTTCCGCTTTTTGAGTTGGCAAGCTTTGCGGAAAGCCATCGCATGCAGCTGAGAACCTGCAAGCCGCCGGACGACCTTGCCACGGCTACGCGCTTGGCATGCAAACGGCAACGGCCATCGATCGGTTAAATGGAATTTGAATTTGAGCCGCGTAATTTGAGAGTTCGGTTCTTCTTTTTTCGTGTCTTTCGTGTGCCCAAAAGAAGCAGCCACTCAATGCCAACTGCGTTCATTGCTGTGGGCCCCCCGACCCTCCCTCGATTTTAATGATAGCAGTTAATTTCTAGCCGTCCGCGGTTCTCTCATGGAGCCCACGGCTGTGTTAGTGTAAGCGGATTTATGGGCACTCATATGCGAGCCGAACGGATTGGCGAGTCGGCACAAATTGACGCGTCACTCATGGACCGGGTTAAATGTGTTTGGATATTAATAACGATAGGGTGGTTCCAAAAACGAGTGGAAAACCACAACCGGAATGCCTAAAGAAAATAAACAAAGCAAGGTGCTCGGTTCTTCCCCGGCAATCACTTTCCACTGCCAAGTGGAATGTTGACAATCCGCCCTCTCGAGCGGGGTGGGCGCTGGTGACTGTCAGTTTGTGTTTCGTGGACAAAGTCCAGCGGGGCGGATGAGTAAGAAGGCAGCGAATCGAACGAAATGCGCAAATCAAATGACTCTTTGAACTCGCCAACTTCAAGTCCAGTAATTGCACTCGCATTACTTGGCCAAGTTGTTTTCTCAATTCGCATTATTATCTTTACATTTCAGCAATGAAAACACCGACCAACGGCCTACAAAATTTCGACACTCAACTCGTTTCTTTGCCTACGGCACAAGTAAAAGTCGACCGTTTAACAATTAAAACCCAAATAGCCAACCAAATCCCCAAAAAATAAACAGGGAAATACCAAACGAACGCCCACCAACAGCAAACCGGCAATCCAACCAAAATGCTCATATCAACGTAAGTACAAAATCGCAAAGAAGACGCCCCAACTTGCCCCCCGAGGGCCTGTTTGGCACCCGCACCGTCGGCCGTGGTCAGTTTTGCGGTGGCGCTTTGATTTCTGCGCTGTCAACGCAGCCGATCTGAGCCCGTTTTGCATGTCGGACAGCCGGACGGCCTGGCTCACCTGTTGCCCTAAAACCGCAGCGACAGCGAGCCGCGTTGCATAATCGCCGACTGACTTTTGCCTGGTCCCCGGAGCCAGTCGGAGTTGCTTTTGATTTGGCTTTTCCTCCACGCTTCGCCCTTTTTGGCTGCGGCGTTGTTTGCTCTTTGATTCGGAATTTTTGCATATTTGCGGGCCTGACTCACTCACCGCCGCCGCCGTGGCCCTGCTTTTGTAGAGCGAACAAGTTTGTAATTGTGTCAAATACCAGGCAGGCAGTCGGGTTGCGTCAGTTCCCCTCCAATCGGTGGATCTTCAAGGCAGCGCCCAGCTTCCCAGTCAAATTCACATTACAAATCAAAGCGAGGCTTTGGCAAGAAAAACAGTAGATTTTTTTACGGCCGCCAAATAATTACAGTGTCTGGCGGCGAAGTGCTTCCGTAACTGAGTTGTCCTCATAATCGGCGGGCATTGACGAATGGCCCGTGGATTTACCGCCCTGCTCGGTTCTAAAAGTTTTCTCATTCATCCGGCGTTTAGAGTTACCCATCAGCACCCAGTTGGGCAGGCGGGGAAATACCCAGCGAACTTCGCACGGCGGATGCATAATAATGCGCCGCGGATTCTTGGGCCCTGCGTGACGAGCAGTTTGTCGTCATCGACGACATTTCGTTTGGCCGCACTTAAAAACAATTCAAGCCGGCACGCAGCTCGACGGGGACTTGATTACGGGTGATTAACACGCTGCCGATCATCAATCTTATCGAGCCGCACACGAAAAAGGCACCTGCCGGGCTGCCCCGATGCATTCGACATTCTCAGCTGCAATCAATGCAGATTTCAATGGCTATTGAGTGTGCGTGTGTGTGTGTGAATCGGTGATTATATAAGCAATTTGGAGTGGATGATTTGTCACTTAACGACGACGATTCGAACAAAACGCTTCCGGTCCCCGGCAATGGGTTTCTCGGATCCCCCAGTCAGATCGAACTTTGGGGCTTGTCGGCCGAAATTCCATTATGATTCTCACGCTTCACACCCGCGGTGGCACACAAATGGGGGCATGTGGCAATCCAGCTGCCCAAAATTTATTATCACCAACGACAATAAGAAAAGCGGATAGCCCCACCCAAAAGTGGGCCGCTTTTTATTGATCTTTCGGCTGCACGAGTGAGCCAGCATAAATCGCGGCTAAAAGGCTGATTAAATTATCATAAATACTAGCAGGCCAGTCCGCGCACACACGCAAGCCCTGATTTCGAACTATAAATGTCAAGCGCGCCCAAAAAAAAATACCCCAAGTCGCTGGGTGTCATTATAAAAAACGACTCGGCGTGACCTTGCCCACTGTTGACTGTGCGCGCACACAGACACAATGAAATTTACGCAACTTGCCTCACGCACACAGAAACGCCTGCGTGTGTGTGGCTAACAATACGCAAATCGAAAGACTCAAGCAACGAACTTGAAAACATTTCATCACACTTGGCAGGCGTCGTTTGGCCGCTGTCACTGCTGTCGTTGGGCTTATTGCATTTCTAAATGGGCTCTCAGGTTTTCCAGAATTCCTCAAATCGAAGACAGCGATGACAACGCCGCTGACAAGCCCCAAATGCTGTCAGTCAGTCGACTGTCAGCCGTTCGCATTATGCAAATATTTGTAATGAAGAGCCGCTCTCCGGCCCGCCAACACCAATGCCCGCATAGCAAGCGATCTTTCACTGGGAAGCTGCTGGAGCCGAGGGCAGGGCGCGGGGCGGTTATTTGATCGCCGGCAATCACTTCATTGGGCAACTAGAGCCGCTCTCCGGACGGCTCGTCGGGTCTCTCATAATAAATGCAAATATTTGCGCTTGATTGAATATTTACCCAGACTCAATAATGGCCATGCAATCGACTCAGGCAGACAAAGAAGCAGCGATCGGCAGTCGAATTGAAATCGATTTTTATTTTAGCGATTTTATTCCGTGAAGATTTCGTCGGCAACGGAAACGAGGGCCAAAAGTGCTGAGAAAACGACAAGCTGCGCTCAATTAATGACCTTGAACTAGTTTCTCACTCATTTTGGTGGCTGTTCGAAGTTTTTATTTTATTTTTGGAGCTTTTGGCTTTGAGCGATTTTATTTTCAAATTTTTAATGATCCCCGAAGAGCACGCGAGAAATGCTAAACAGGTGCGAACTCCGTGATTAATTTAGCCGCATTAATCACTTTCTTTGCCGCACGGACGATGCGTTGGACAGACGCAAAGACGATCAGACGGACTGTGTTAACCAAAAGCCCACGGCTGAGCTAACCTTGACCCAAATGCGTTTGCCGTTGCCGATGTCGCTGCAGTTTTTTCCATTCCGTTTTAGTTGTGTGTGCGAGTGTGGCATGTTTATTTTTACTCGGCGCTAAGTGCACCAAATTAGTTTCATTTGCGCTTGGCTCTGAGCAAACTGCATACATTGCATAATTACAAATGCATTTTGCATATTTGCCTAACGCTCTCAACGCAGTCGGCAGTCGACAGACGACGGCCGGTGGTCGGCTGCCTGACTGGCCGTTCGATTGGGCAACTGCAAGCCAACCAAAGCCAAACCAGACCAGCCACCACACCACCCAGCCAAGTTGAGCCAAAGCCGAGCCAAAGACGCCGACTCGTCGTGCATTCACTTGTAGTCGCCGTTGTTGTTGTTCTCCAGCTGACCAAGTGCCCGAAAACGCGTTGGCAAAAATCAAATTGAGTAAGAAACAGCAACCTGCCCGTTTGTCCGTCCCCCTCGGTCCGTGAGCGGCTCAAACGATTGAAAAGAAAAGTGTTAGTGGTGCTTGTCTGGCGGTTGCTGCGGCTGTGATTGGGCGCTCGTTGTTTTGTTTTTGCAACCACCGCCGCTGACACAGTTTTGATGCCTTGTGCCGTTGTCAGCTCAGCTGTGCGCCGCTGCCGCCGTTGGTAGCCAGTGAGGCATAAACCCCTCCATATGGTGGGGCTTTGTTGGCTTCGACACGTAGTTATGCAAATGGAAATTGTGCTGTTTTGTGTGTGTTTGCAACTTACAGGAAGCGGCATTGGCAGCAGCGACAACTGCACAGCCACCACAGCAGCGTATCTGATTCTAGGCACACATGCAAATCGAACGACTTGGGCAACAAACTTGAAACTGGTTTCGCCAAGCATGTGCATTTTTTCAGGCTACTCAACCGCTTTCAGATACTCTTTTCCGATTTATAATTACATTAAGTCCTCTTACTGATTAGTTCTTTTGTTTCCTTTGCAGCGTTTCCACAGACTCCGTCATGGCAACCACAAACAATGATGGCGGCACACAGAACGCCGCCTGGGCCCCGGCCAGGAACACACAGGCAGCCGTGTCCGTCCGGCATGCGTTCAAGGCCTACGGCAAGAAGAAGAACGCCAACCAGGTGCTCAACAATCTAAACATGACAGTACCCAAGGGCACCATGTAAGTCAAATCTTGACGATTTGTAGGATTCGTTTTGCGGTTTGTCGCGAGGTTGTCTGGTCGTCCGAACCTGGAAGTCTCCTTGTCGATGCTATCGAGTTGCCTGCCTGCCCGGGGTGAGGCGGGGGAAAGGTCAAAAGTATTGGCAACAGCGCAGCTAATGTGTGTTAATTGCGGCAATTAAATAGTCACAAAGTCTGGAGGGGATCTAGTTTGAGTGTCTTGTAATTGAAACTGCATTTTTGCATGCTAAGCAACCGGCCGCCAGTTAGTTAGTTTGGCAAACGAGGGTGGCTTGGAGAGTTCGATTGCTGCTTACTCAACTGCCCTCATCCCCACCCTTCGGCGAATGAGATGCAAATGAAAGTGGACAGCCGTCGGCGACAATCAAGCGCATTAAAATGCATCATTCAGTTGTCGTATAATTGAATCGCCTTCCTGATATGCAAAACAAGAAGCCACCGCTGGCAGCCGTTAGCCCGTAAGACCCTCGCAATCACGACTCATTCCGGCCCGGTCGACTCGCCTGGCAACAAGACGGCCAGGGACCCCAAAAAAAACCCAGCCAACATTGACCCAAATGAACCGCTTTTTGGGGGTTGACCCAGGTCCGGGTGAGTCAATGAACCGATGGAACTTGCCGATGAGTAAGGCAAAGAATTTGATGGAGAGATTTTCCATGAGCGAATCACAAATTCGCTAAATGTTTACGTCGAGCAGAGCGTGTTAATTATTATAATTTCCGACCAATAACAAGCGTCAGGCGAAAAAACAACTATGAAATAAGCTGGAACGTGCGACCTACGGTGATGCAAGTTTCTCTGTCAAAGGCCGTGCGTACGGGACAAACGGACAGGTGGACGGATCGACAGCGAGACAATAACAATTACCGATCTTATAAGTGGAGGGGTGGAGTCGCCGCCAGGCCATTTTGCTGAAGCTGTCGACTTGTTAGACGAAAAATCTCAAGGTTCTCATTTCGAAACGAATCAACTTGAACTGCGGGATTAGCATTGACATCGTGGGCGGGGTGGGCTGGGCTCTGTCATGCTTGGCAGCGGTTCCGCCCGATGACCCCCAGCCAATCTCAGAGAGAAGCTCTCCTAATAAAAGTTCTTCTATTCTCTCTCTAGCTATGGACTCCTGGGCGCCTCTGGCTGCGGCAAGACGACCTTGTTGTCCTGCATTGTGGGCCGCCGTCGCCTGGACTCGGGCGAGATCTTTGTGCTGGGCGGCAAGCCAGGCACGCGCGGCTCTGGGGTGCCCGGCAAGCGGGTGGGTTACATGCCCCAGGAGATTGCCCTCTACGGAGAGTTCTCGATCCGCGAGACAATGATGTATTTTGGCTGGATCTTTGGCATGGAGACCAAAGAGATTATGGAGCGCTTGCAGTTCCTGCTGAACTTCCTCGATTTGCCTTCTGAGAAGCGTTTGGTGAAGAACCTGAGCGGTGGCCAGCAGCGTCGCGTGTCCTTTGCCGTTGCCTTGATGCACGACCCCGAGCTTCTGATCCTCGATGAGCCCACAGTCGGCGTTGATCCCCTGCTGCGCCAGAGCATCTGGAATCATCTGGTGCACATCACCAAGGCCGGCCAGAAAACGGTCATCATCACCACACATTACATCGAGGAGGCCCGCCAGGCGCACACGGTGAGTGGGCAGCACTCCAATAAAGGATCCAAGGATAACCTGAGATTCCCACTTTCAGATTGGTCTGATGCGTTCTGGGCATCTGCTGGCCGAGGAGTCGCCGAGCGTGTTGCTGTCGATGTACAAATGCATCAGCCTGGAGGAGGTCTTCCTCAAGTTGTCGCGCATCCAGAGCCAGAAGGGGGACGTGACCCATGTGAACTTCAGGTGAGTTGAGGGCTCTTCCTTGCATGCAAAGCAGCCGCACAAATGTCTGGGTGTGCCTAACTCTGAGCTCTTTTATTTGTCCATCTAATTTGTGTGTATTTTTCTCAATTTCCATTCAACTCGGCACCTCAAAACGCCATTCGCAAATCGCATTCTTTGCACTCAACTCACCATCTGTGTCCTTGTGTACCGTGTCCTTTATATGTGTGTGTGATGGGTCATTGTCATTTCGGTTAAACGGACAGTAACAATATCTCCTTGCATGCCATGGCCTTTGGCAGTAAAATGGACAAGCCCAGCTCGAGCCAGGAGGGCGGCGTGGTCGGCCTCAACTTCCACCAGAGCAAGGAGGTCCTCATCAACGACAGCAACGGCTCCATCTACACGGTGAGTTGTCAGCCGCCACAACCCTGGGCATCAAATGAAAGCTGTCTTTTTACCTCCTCAGCTCAACCAAGAGCCGTACAACCCGCCACCTTCAAAGCGCCACAGCCCCAACGACGAGGAGAGCTGCCAGGACTGCTACGGCAGTTTGTGCAAGGTGAGTTGGAAGTCCTCTCGTAAATCCTCGAAAACTGAAGCTCTGCTTTTTAGGTGACCTCGAGGGGCAAGATCCGCGCTCTGCTGACCAAGAACATGCTGCGGATGTGGCGCAACGTGGGAGTGATGCTGTTTATTTTTGCCCTGCCGGTGATGCAGGTGATCCTCTTCTGTTTGGCCATCGGACGCGACCCGCAGGGCCTCAACCTGGCCATAGTCAACGGCGAAATGAACAACACGGACACCTGCTACTGGGAGGACGGCTGCCACTTCTCCAGCCTCGGCTGTCGCTATCTCAACCACCTGAACAGCAGCGTGGTCAAGACCTACTACACGGACATCGAGGATGCCAAGGCGGCAGTGAGGCGGGGCGAGGCCTGGGGGGCTTTGCATATAACGGAGAACTTTACCGACGCCTTTACCGCCCGGGCGGCCCTGGGACGCGACTCCGACGACGAGACCATCGAGCAGTCCGAGGTGAAGGTCTGGCTGGACATGTCCAACCAGCAGATCGGCGTGATGCTCAATCGGGACATCCAACTGGCCTACCGCGACTTTGCCATGGGCCTGCTGGGGCAGTGCGACAACAATCCCAAGCTCGGCGATGTGCCCATTCAGTTCCGGGAGCCCATCTACGGCACAATGAATCCCTCCTTCACCGACTTCGTGGCCCCTGGCGTTATTTTGACGTGAGTTCCCCTCGCCTAAGACAAATTCTAAGTTTAACGTTTAATTTCCAGGATTGTTTTCTTCTTGGCTGTGGCTTTGACCTCCTCGGCTCTGATCATCGAACGCACGGAGGTGAGTTTGTCAAAACTTCCCCCAAGAACGGCCCTAAAATTTATCTGTTTGACTTTGACAGGGTCTGCTGGATCGTTCGTGGGTGGCTGGCGTGTCCCCTGGCGAGATTCTCTTCTCCCATGTGATCACCCAGTTCGTGGTGATGTGCGGACAGACGACCCTGGTGCTGATCTTCATGCTGGTGGTCTTCGGCGTGACCAACAACGGCGACCTGTTCTGGGTGATCGTGCTGACGCTGCTGCAGGGCATGTGCGGCATGTGCTTCGGCTTCCTCATCTCCTCCATTTGCGAGCTCGAACGCAACGCCATCCAGCTGGCACTCGGCTCGTTCTACCCCACCCTGCTGCTGTCCGGAGTCATCTGGCCCATCGAGGGCATGCCCGTGGTGCTGAGGTGAGTCTGTCGAATAATCCCAGCCAAGCTGTCGGTCTGACTTTCTTGTCTTGCCAGGTACATTTCCCTGTGCCTGCCGCTGACGCTGGCCACGTCCTCGCTGCGTTCGATCCTGACCCGCGGCTGGGCGATACTCGAGGCGGATGTGTACATCGGCTACCTAAGCACCTTGGCCTGGATTGTGGGCTTCCTGGTGCTAACGCTGCTGGTGCTGCGCTCGAAACGCGGCTGAGGGGGACGACCATTGTCCTTTGTGGGTGGCTAAGGTTTTAGATTCTTTACTCCCCCGATTTCTCCTATTGTCTTAACAGATTTCTACTTTTGCTATTGGGCGCCCTTTCTATCGAAAATGTCATAAATTATTTAAGCACGCGCATGAGAAATCTTCGGCCTTCCTTTGAAGTTTTCCCTGAAACTTTCCTTAATTTAAGCTCCTCCGCACTCTTCTCGTAGGCTAATTTGTAAGGTTTAGGTTCTTAAATGGAATTGCTGTAAATACTTGGGGTCGTCCGGCGGCCATCCGTCCATTGTTAGCGATGCCTGCCGAGTGAAAAGGAGGCAAAGTTCGAGCTTTCCTCTCCACTCCGAGCAAGAGAAAAAGAAAGAACGAACGGGCAATTTAATTGAAAACACACACAACTAATTTTATATATTTTTTTCAAATGGACTGTGATTGTTTTTTTAATATTTCACGCGAATATTTTCTAGGGCAAAACAAACGAAAAAACAACAAAAAAATCAAACACAATACAAATAAACGGTGGGTTTGTTAGTAGTCTTAGGTAGTCTAAACATTCTTTGTATGGGTTTAAGTTTTCTAAGTTAAAACATAATTGAATACAAGCAATAATGTTATCCGCTACACAAATAGAAATATTTTGCCAAAAAACAAGAAATATCAAACAAAAATGCGTCAAGGCAGACTGTTTCACAACAACGACGATTGAACAAACAAAAACAACGAACAACGTTCTAATTTAAGCAGTGAACTAATGTTAAATGTGAATGCAGTTTAAATCAATAAAATTACAATTCGAAATTACAAATATCGAGGCTGCGATATTTGCCACATCTCATTTGCCAGACAAGTCAAAAAAAAAACATTTTCGGATCACTGGCGCCATCTAGCTACAAGCCGCTGCAACTCTAGCTTAAAGAAGGAAACACAATTAACAGAACATTGTAAATGGCGCCATCTATGGACGACCAGCTGCAGCTGCATGGCATTTTTCTATGGCACTCACCGGTATGCAATGGATTTTGGCATTTCAATTTTTAGCAGCACCTGTTTGATATTTCTAAATTGATGAAGCTGCCTAAAAAAAAAAAACAAAAAAAAAAAAGATTGAGCTGCCTGAGGTAGTTTTTTTTTTTAAATTTAATTTATTAAGGAAATCAAAATGCAACTCTGGCAGCTTTGAATTTTCAAATTGAAATGAACTGCGCGCCAATTTGCGCGTAAGAATCTGCTACGAAATTTTATTAACATCAACATGATTGCCATTTTTATTTTTGGGCCGGCAACGGCTGTTGAATTCTATTCGCCTGATACTTTTCAACTTTTGGGGGCCGGTTCTTAGATTTTTCTCAAATCGATTTTTGGTTAAGCCATCTACAAAGCAACAATAACAGTAGCTCAGTTTGGATTGTAAAAATTCCTCCATTAAGGAAAACAAAAACAAATAATTTTTATTTTTTCACGCCTCAAACCTACAAGCTTTGAATTACGCGCCCACCTGCTATAATTTTCTGCTATAAATATTGGGCTTGCCACATTGTCTAAGAACATCTACCGATAAGTGGCGCCAAAGCGACTCTGCCATCAGCTGTTTGATGCAACTCTGCGACCGGCTGACTACAACACAACAACAAAGTCGCGTTGTTTGTTATTATTGGAAATTGTTTTGCTAAAAATGAAAATAACGAATTAATTTGATTTCACTAAGGCGATGGAAAAGTCCAGCGTCTATGATAAGTTCAATGGCTATGTGGAGCAGCTGCGCAACACAGAATGCAGGTGAGTCGCCCCGAAATATTCCCATTTCTTCTACGAACAAAAGGTTCTTCTGATAAGAAAATCTCTGTTTTTTATAATTACAAGATAGCAAATCGATTCTTTGATGTTAATCCTGTTAATTGTTAGTTAAATAAGCGAGATTCCTTATTTTCAAGAAAGTAGAAGTTTGCCTTTGCGCTGGCTCCTCGCAGAAAACAGCCGCTTCGAGTTCCCTGAATCATCTGTGACGTCATCAAGCTTAAAGCGTTTTTCGTTTATTTTCACTTCGCAGCCAAAAACAAAAGATCTCGTGCTTCCAGCACATTGCCGAGTGCATTATGTCGCCGGCTTTGGCCGGACACATCAACTACGCAGCGCATTGCGGCACGGCCGTCAACGTGTTGCTCCTGTTTTGCGAGGATCTCGACTCCGTCGTACGCATGAGCGCCGAGGAAAACCTCAACAAGATCCTGAGAGCCCTGGAAAAGACCCGCGTAAGTCGCATACTCATGGACCTCTACGGGGAGATCAAACGCAACGGCAATCACCGGTGAGTAAGCAACAAGTTGCCGGCTGACCTTTGAATGAGTTTTAATTTTTCGCAGCTCGTTGAGGATTTGCCTGAACCTCTTCGCCTACTACGCCCCACAGATTAAGGAGAAGCACATCAAGTGGTACGCACCGCGCCTGCTGCAGTGCATCTCGATTATTGCCCAGCGCAAGGAGACGCTGCTGCAGGAAACGCTCTGCGAGTTTGTCAAACATTTCGGCCGCTGTGTGCAGCAGGGATTGACGGACAGCGAGACGTGCAAGCTTCTTGAGGTGAATACCAAACGAAAGCCTTTCAATTTAGGTTTTTAATTAGCCGCGGGCTCAGCCAACTTTTCATTACAAAGAGCGGCTAATTAACGGCCGCTTTGGCCAACGTGACCGCAATTCGTTAAGTTTGTTGACTAAAGTGTTTAATTTCTGTTTCAGGTCTTCCTGGCCAACATCAGCGCCGACTGTGCGGTGAAGCGGCGCTGCTCGGCCCAGAACTGCATCAGCCTGATTGAGCATGCGCGCAACAAGAGCCTCATGGCCAAGCACGGACTCAGCAAAGTGATTGGTAAGCCGGATATGAATTTCGAACCCAAACCCAATTCTATGCCCGTCACCGCCGTCCCCGTCTTCATCAGCTTCGGCATCAGCATCACCATCAATTGTTAATGCAGCAGTCGAGTGTTGGCGGAGCGGCTTTTATGGGCTGACAGGCAGCGAGAATCTCCTATTTTTGTTTGGTTGATTCTGGCAACTAATCCGTGCATCAGTGGCAGATTCACTTCCCGTCTATTTTCATTTTGCACTTCTCTCGTTTCGGCTTTTTTTGCCCATTTGACGCATTTCCATGACGCTGCCGAAAAGCGCTTAATTTCCATCAATAATAAAAATCGTGCTTAAAAAGCGTATAACGATTGCAGGGCCGCTATATCGGCCAGCACATATAGAATTATATGCATACGTATCGTGTGTTGTGATTGTCGTCGCGCCGTGGGTAAAAATATTTTTTAATATTCTAAAAAGCCACAAATCCGCGCAAAATTCCATTCCACAAGCCCCTCTCCCCACCGCCCACAGCTCACCGAGATTCAAGGGTTTGGTTTTTGGTTATTGAAGGGACTGTGGGTGGTTCGCCAGTCGGGCTGAGTGGATTCAGCCAACAGTAAATGCAATCACAGTCAGTCGGCAGTTCGTTTGTAGTTCGTCCGTCTGCGGTCGCCAGTGCAGTGGGGCGGCCGGCGGACTTCAATTTTATATAAATTATACAATTTTTTATTGCACATTTTTTTTTGTAATTCACTGCAGCGCACGTGTGTGCGAGTTAGGAAAAAAATGCATAAAGGACTTGAATGTTTGTTATTTTTTGGAATTTGTTTCGATTTGGAATCGGCAACTTTTTCCCTGCTGCTGCTGCCAGCAACCTGCAAAAATATCGGCAACACAAAGTCATGACAGCAACAGTAACGGACATCAGACACTGAATCAGCAGCGTGTTGGTGTTGTTGGCGGGCTGGGAATGCTTAAAAATTGCGCCACAAATCATTTTTTATTGAATTTTCATGAAAATTTTATTGGCAAACATTGCGCAAAAAAACACCGAGCCACTGCACCTTGCAACAAATAACGAGTTTCACTCTCCCCACCTCCCCCGATTATCCTTTTTTACTGCGAGAAAATTGCACAAAGAAGCGGCTGACTCCGCCGACGTGAGCGGCGAGTTTCATTTACATTTTGATGTTTGGGTGAACGAACAGGCAAATGAATCAGGTTTCATTCCCCGGGTCTGATTATTTAATTGTCGACAATTCGGCTTTGGTCTTAGCCGCGGACCATAATTCACATGAAATTGAATCAGATAGTCGGCCAAAAAAAGGAGGATAATCAACGGCACAAAACAAAGAACGCGCCGGGGAAGTCGTGTAATTTATGTTGACAGTGGCCCAGGATGGGGCGTGGCCAACAAAATGCAAAAATCATATCTCAGATGGCGAATGGAAGGCGGCGGCGATTTGATTCTTTGCTTTGTTCGCTTCACAGGACTTCTGGGTCGGGTCGGCTTGTCAGTGGCACTGCAAGGAGAGCGACAAGCGTGCCAGGCCTGGTTAAAAATGCAGTTCACGGGGCGCTGCGCTTTTCTCGATTCTGCCAATCAAAAGTGACAAACTCTGAATGTTTCAGAAGTCTCCTCAAAGGAAACCTAAGCTCGGCTGGGGCCACAAAAGTTTCCAGCTCGCAGGCTGACCTCTTCGACGGCTTTGGTCTGGCAAAGACAGTTAGCTCATCAGCCTGGGGGCCGTTTTCAACTATTAATTGCCCGCTTTTAAAGTAACTAACCAACCCGAAGTCCCTTTTCGCTGCCGCCGTCGGGGGCTGGGGGTTCAGGGCGACTCGTGTCGGGAACCGCAACTCTCGCAACTGCAAATGAAACCAAACTTCTTGTGGCTTCTTGCCGCAATTAATTGATACATATGAACACACACACACTCACACACTCGAACTCCCGCCGAGCGTAAAAGTTTTCCGCCAAGCGGTAAAAGTCAGTTGGAGGGAAAGGGAGGCGGCGGCGGCCACGATGATGATGGCAATAGTGTTGGGCAATTTTAAGCGCCCTGAGCCTTTGTCATCTTCAGCTGGGCTGGCCGAAGTTCTCCATCCTCTCGAGAATAGCAAAACTAATTGAGTAGCAAAGTTGCAACATGGCGCTTGTGATTGGTGGCGTATACGTAATGAAAAGACAAATAAGTTGCGACACACACGGCCTACTTCCTCGCCAGACACTTGTCGTGTGTGTGCGTGTGTCTGTGTGTGCGAGTGGCGGCTTGCAGTCTATAAATATAACATGAAAAGTTTTCAACGAGATAAATTTAATTGGTGGCAATTTGTTGCAAAACATTTTGCAGCCAGCGTGTGAGAGGAAAACTTTTAGCCAAGAAATATAAACTGCGCGCAATTTACTAAGTGTCTGCCACACACACACGCACACACACAGCCACATGCTCAGGTGGTCATGTTAGGTGTATTATTGAGTAAATTGAAATTGGCAACGTACGCCGGGTGAAAGTTTTAAGTGCGTTTTTAATTTGCGGCCACAGCTGCCGGCCGCCCCACCCGCCGGCGCTTAATTAACCTTTTGTCTCCTTTTTTCTTGCCCTTTTGCAGAGCTCCTGCTGGCCGACCAGGAGACCAGCTGCGTGCTGGGAGCCCTGGGCCTGCTGCGCCTGCTGTTGCCCCAAATTATACGTGGATATTTCGGTGATTACGGAGACGACGGCGATTCGCTGGCTGCTGGTGGCCAGCAGCAGCAAACATCGATGGACTGCCGGCAAATTATCGAAATTTATGACTATTGCCTGCACCTGCTGGGCACGCAGCCGGCCACGAATCACGGCATCATAAATGCGGCGCTCGAGGTCGTCAATGCCATCCTGCAGACGGTGGAGACGCGAGCGCGGGCGAGCGAAGGCGGTGGCGGCGAGAGTTTGGGGCAAAGTTTGCGTCAACTTTTATGCAATCAACAATTGCAGCACAATGAGTATTTGCGGCGAAGGAAATCATTAAAAAATCAAATATTCCAATTGAAAAATTACGAAGTGCCAGAGTCAAGTCAACAGACCGAGCGGCACAGATCCAAGGACCCGCAGACGCTGACGACGACGATGACGACGACACCGACGAGTGCCAACCAAATGCAAATGCAAAAAAGTTCAAATGTAAAACTGCAGCAGCAAAAGTGTCAACAAGGATCACACCAGCAACAGCAGCGGGCGAGGGAGCCGTCGACGGAACCACAACAAAGTGGCAGCGTCTCAGGACCAGCCGTGGGAATTAATGCAGCGCTGGCTGGCGCAGCTTCAACTGCTGCGGGCTTGGCTGCTGATGAAGGTAAAGTAAATAATAGAAACCAGCGCAGAACGGGAGACCCAGCAACTCCCCAGCCCCGACAATTGCCCGATGTATGGGGCGGCAATGGCGTTGTGTTTGCAACTGCTCCAGTCATGCGGAAATGTGACATGGTGACGGGCGGACGAATCGAATCACAAACAGACGACCGACAGCGGACCGACCGAGACGGAGGCTGCCTCGGCGACAGCGCAGAAATCAAGAAAATTGAGCAATTGCACACACACCGAGTCCGTGCTGGGCCCTCAAACACCCACACAATGCACATATGAAAATTATTAGTGCATGCTTAGGCAGCCGGCAGGAAATGAGGTCAGGCGAAAATTGTCTCCTCCAGCGACTTGACTGGGCGAGCGGGCAAATATTTGCGCAAATCGTAACTACTATCCGGCCGTAATAATCTCGACTCTCTTGACTCTTTGTCTGCTTGCAGATGGAAAAACTACACGCAAGCAGATTAGAAATACCGCACGCAGCATCAGCGAATGCGTTTTCACGGACTCCGACGAGGAGGAGGCGGCAGGTGGGCAGGCCCACGATGATGATGACGACGACGACGACGAAGATGCCGAGCTGCTGGCAGTCGATGAGCTGAGCGACTTTGCTGCGCCCCTGACCCGCTGCCGGCTAAATGAACCACAACAGACGCCATCAACGGCAGTGACATTGCTGACAACAGAAGTCAACGCAGCCCACGATCCCCTGATTGATGCCGAGCAGGCGGGCGATCCGACTAAACCGCCCGCTGCGGTGCGGCATCAGTCGTCGCTGCAGAATTTACTCGCAAGCGATGACAAATCACAACAGCTGAGTGACATGGACAATGAATCCTTCAATAGCATCGATTTCGAAGCCGAAATCACAATTGCCGGCGGCCCCGCTGCGCCCGACGCTCCTCCAACAGAAGCGGCCCCAACTCCCAGCGGTGCTGGCACGGCGACGGATTCAACTACAATTGGCACATTCTTCAATAGTTTGCTGTCGCATTCGAATGCAGGTGAGTGGCAAAGTTTTGCCAACGATTTGACTATCTGTTGGTTGGTTGTTGTTGTTGAATATTTCATTTGAAGAGGCATCAATGTAAATATGCATAAATAGCAAAAATAATTTCGATTGCTTTGTAATTTGATTGCATTTTCTGGTTGGCCGCAGTTTCGTTGTCGCCGCGCCGCCTGCCGCCTTTTTTCCCCAAAAACTTTGCCGTTTCCGCGACGCAGCATTTGTTTACAATATTTGGGTATGGCAATCAAATTATTTACATAATTGCAATGCCAAAATGCGGCTGCCTTCCCGGGCAGGTGCGACGCCAGCGTCACGCACGCCGTTGCGCTATTTGCCAAATTTTAAACGTAGAGAGCCTGGCGGGCCGCCTAGTTAAGTGTGTGTGCGGGTGTGTGGGTGGGCAGGCAACTGATTGTGCTTGTTTCCTTCAACCAATTGCAATTGCTGTCTAATGAAGCAGACCGGCAACAAGGCAGCAACAGCGGCAAGAAATTCTCTTTGCATGCCCTAAAAAGTAGGCAACGATTTCCAGAAGTTTTCTTTTTCATAGCGAACATTTTTTTAAAGCAGTTGAAATCAATATTCAAGTTTTTAATATTGAAATAATTGTTGAATATTTGATATCTGATATATTTGAACTTACAAAAAAAGGGTAGCCAGACTTCGGCCAACGCGCTGTTGCCAATGAAATTAGACATCAAAGTTGCCTGTCTGCTTTGACTTCTGGTTTCGCTTGCTCTTCAATCTCGTCTGTTGACATGGCAACAACAACGGCAGCTGCACGAGGCAAATAATATTTGCCATTTGCCTTTTAATGCTATTTGCAAATTCATTCAATTTCCATTGAGAACGCAGAGTACATGCAGTTTTGTTTTTTTGCCGATTCCTCGTCGCCGTCTCATTTTTTTGTTTTCGGTTCATTTAGTCGCTGATGAAACTAGCGCTTCTTTTTTTTCCTACGTTTTTGTATTCGATATGAATGCACATTCGCCGGCATTGATTGATAAATTGCATAACAATGGCTATGTAAATTTGCACAGAGCCTGCCCAAATGGGTAAATACTTTCCTCAATGACCGAAATGGGCGAATTTAAAAACAAAGCCGCCGAGCCTCCAAATGGCATGCGATAGGACAAGGCCGAGACATGTGGGGCCAACTGCCGTGAGTAATAAACAAAGGAAACGTAACGAACTAAGCCGGAAGTACTAATTAAACGGCCGAGTGAGGGCGGCAGAGTGACTATCTTTGCTGGCTGGTAAACCAACCGCTACTTGACGCAAATGTTGGCTCGAATCCGCCATTTCTATGCCACAATGCGGCGTTGGCGGCGGCAGAATAAGTGCGGCGCTTACTGCTGCGGATTAAGCCTGAAACATGGCAATGCATTTGGTGCCGCTGCCGCTTACTGTCCGTCCTGCTGCTGATTCCTTACAGACTCCATGGACGTTGCCGCTGCCAGTGCTCCACTTGGCTAAAGCATCACACTGCAAGTTGGCAACAAAGTGGTTAAGACAAATGGGTTACGTGATAAAATGCGGTTACTCAAATTGCATGTATGCAGGCTTACATGTTGTGTCATGTTGTCTGTGTGTGTGTGTGGGGGTGTGAGTGGCCCTGCGACCCGCAAAACGCCAGGCGCGCGTTTAGTTGTCCTTGTTGGTCCTCACCGTGGTTCTTGCTGCGCTATCAGTTTGTTTTTTTTTTCCACACTCTGCTTGTTGCGATCCTTGCGCTTGCCGGTGATCTGGGTAATTTGAATGCCCTTTTCGAGCTGCCAGAGTCCTGTGGGCTTATTGGGAAGTCGCTCGGAGGATGCGGACTTCTTCCTTTGACGATGCAGAAAAGTTGTCATTTTGCCGTTTCAAAAAGTTTCCTTCATTTTTTGCTCACCTTTCTGTTGCTTTTTTTTGCCTTCTATTGCTTTTTATAAAATTGCATATGCAAAAGTGCCGGTTGTTTTTCCACAGGACATACACCTCCTACGCCAACACCCACCTCTGGCCGTAATGTAGCCTGCCACGGTGGCCAGCCAGTCAACCTACTTTGGCTTACTGTTGTTACCACTGTTGTTGTTGCACTCCCTGCCCGTTTTTCGTTCGTGCCTGTCGCGTTTCCTACGCGGTTTCCGCTTTTCTTTTCTCTTGTTTTTTTTCCGCATATGCGCGCCGGCAAGTTTTATTTGCCATTTTGTGGGCAACATGGCAAACTTGCTGTTGTTGTTGTTGCTGTTGTTGTGACTGGCATTTTAACGTGATTTTGCAATATAAAAAAGAAAGGGGTGGAACGAAAATCCCTCAAAAATAGTTTGCTGCTCCGCTGTTTATAGCAATTTCACCGCTTCACCCTGTCAGGCAGCCCGCTCGACCGAACCGCCCGCCCTTCCGTCTGCCGTTCGTCAAAAGAGCAAACTTCAATTATTAAAGCATAAAAACGAGAAAATACCCACGATTCCCTAATTAACTGCGCGCATATAAACCGCCATCGCACATAAATTCGCCAGCCAAATCGCCTGGGACTCCCAGCACTCAGTTGGGTGCACTTTATGGGAGCAAGGACCTCAAAATATCGTCGTCTCTTTGAGATAGTTTGGCGGAACCGTTGGGAGAGGATCTCTCCGCTTCCAATAAAAAACAACAGTTACCTCAACTTGACCAGGACCTTAAATCTATTTGAAGGGTTATAATTCACATGGCCTTAGTGTATCGTCATTATGTAATTGCTTTGGAGTATTTCGGTGACTGTGATCCTCTCGAGGGGATCCTTCTCTAGCATGCAGGCGATGATGTTCTTGGTGTGGCTGCTCAAACTCTGCTCCTTGTCCGGCTTCAGGCGGTAATTGGTGGTCATCACCTCCCTAAAGAGCTCATCTTTATTCGTGCAGTGGTCGCCGTAGGGCACCACATAGCACAGCGTATAGAAGAGCACCACGCCCAGGGCCCAGACGTCGACGGCGAAACTGATGGGGCCTCCGGAAATGACCTCGGGGGCCAGGTAGGAGGCAGTGCCGCCGCGGGCCCGGAGGCCCGGCTTGTACTCCAGGGCCAGGCCGAAATCGGCGATCTTGATGATGGCCATGAGATCGTTGCCACGGGCACGGGACAGGAGATTCTCCAGCTTGATGTCTCTGTGTATGAAGTTGCGGCTGTGAATGTAGAGCAGCCCGGCGGCCACTTGACGCACCACATTGATGCCTTGGGGCTCGCTGAAGGGGCCGATCGTTTTCAAAATCTCGTACAGGTCGCTGTCCATTTCCTCGGTCACCATGTAGAGGAACGTGGGCCTGTCAATTGAGAGCACAAGCTCCAGGATATTCGGATGGCATTGCAAATACCGCAGGCAGTCCATTTCCGCTTCGGCCTCTTTAATATGCTTTGCGTCCAGCTTGCTGATCACCTTGATGATCAGATTGCCTGCATTCGCCCGCGACCTGGCCCTGAAAAGGGCCCCGAAATCCCCCACACAGATCCGTTCGCCCACCCTCACGTAGCTGTGCAGGACCTCGGGCATTTGGCTCGGCTTTAAATCCTCCACTCGTCTAGGCTGTTCGTCGCTGAACTCCTGAAATTGGACGTCGATCCTCGACTGTCTCTGCACCGCATAGTTCGCCCTCTGGAAGCGTTCGCTTTTGCAGCAACAAACCACCACATCGCCTTCTCTGAAGCTCTCGAGTCGCTTGATGGCTGAACCATTCATCCGATACAGCATGTGGATGGGATGGGCCAGACCCAGGCAGCGGCTCATCTTGGCGCTCAGCTCCCGCAGCAGATGGTCGAGGTCGTTGTAGCGTTTCACCGAGACGGCCAAGGTGAGGCCCGGGAAGGAGGTATTCAGGTGGCGGAGAAAACAGACTCTCTTGGCCTTGGCCGGCAGGCGGACCAACAGCGATGAATGATTTGCCATCCTTCTCATCGGCGGCAGCCGGCAGTTCTTGTACAAGGAGTTCGTTTTGTGCATTCTTGTTTCGTTGTTTGGAAATCCTACTTGCCCAATTTTTAAAGTGTAATTTGTTTGTATAAATTTCAACTAAAAAACTGTCGATTTGATTGAAACAGAAAAAGTAAAGGGGCCCAAATCGGCCAACCTTCCCTTGGCTGGCGTTGAAGAGGCGAATTTGCTCTCCCCAATGGAATGCTATGAAATTTTTTTATTGTTGCC
Organism: Lissocephala sabroskyi; assembly: GCA_037075105.1. NCBI lineage: Eukaryota > Metazoa > Arthropoda > Insecta > Diptera > Drosophilidae > Lissocephala > Lissocephala sabroskyi. Next base: position 75,267 of record JBAMCP010000013.1, read on the forward strand.
TTCAGCTCTGTTAATTTTACAACGCTTGCGTGTGGCCGGAAAATCCATTAGAAACCCTCAACCGACCACACACTCGGCCCCTTTTGTTGGGAGGAAACAACACGAACAACAACTAAATTATACACCCGGCAAAACAAAAACAAATTCAAAGGCAATCTAAGTGCAACGGTTGCTGCTGCTGCTGCTGCGGTTTGGCAGCCAATCCACCCACTTGGGGTATCAACTTAGCTGACCTTAATGTTGTAAAATTGGAGTTTTCAATTAATTTCCAATAGCAGCGCAACTGCAGAACTACGAAGACCGAAAGGGAGAGAAAAAAAAGTACCTAAATTGCCGCCTTGGGGAATTTCCGCAAGAAACCGGGCGGGGGCGCTGGTCTAGACCATCTTTCTTGGTTTCTCGTTTCATGTTTATTGCCTGGTCGTGTTTAGAAAGTTTTTAACATTTCTCAGTGCCAAGCAACAACAACAACTTGCGTGGCATCCTCGCTGCAGCTTGGCAGTCTCGTTTCATTTTTAAAAGTGCCCACAAAGGACACTTACGAGCCGCAGCTTTAGTTGGGTGGTAATTGCCCCACCTAACAAATTAGCCGCGCCTTCGCCGGGCATTAGTGTCACTGCGAAGTTCCTATCGGCGCCACTTGAACCGGAGCCCAATGAATTACAAAGTTTCGACTGTCTGTTCGCTTCTCTTGTCTTCCAGCCTCGGAGTCGGTCAGTAAGCTCTTTCGTCAGTCGAGCGGAGCTAAATCCACGCCCTCAAAGTCAGCGACTGGCAGTGCCGCTGCTGCGGTTCCTGATAAATCGGATGCTGTTTCGACAGCCTCGCTGACGCTCTCGTTGAGCTCGCTGGCCAGCAGCGGCCTCGGCCAGCAGGAGGCCCCAATGCAGAGCCATCCGTCAATTGCAGAGACACCGACGCCGGTGGAGGACTCCTACTCAGCCTCCGCTTCCTACACAGCCTCCACAGCGGTCCTGGTGGATGCCTCGCCAGACCGCAAGAAGCTGACAGTCGAGGAGAACAAAAAGTCCGAGGAGGCCTCACCAGTGCCACGCACACCCAACGGTAAGCCCAGCCAAGTCCAGCAATCTTTTGGCAATTTACGAGCAACTAATTACGAAGCAACTTTCAGCTAATCCCTTCCTGGCCGACAACTCGCCGCTCAAACAGACGGTGCTCGGACGCGCCTTAATCACCATAAAAATTGGCAGTCTTCACGAGCAGTCGCTCGTTTGTTACACGGCGCGCTTGTTGGCTGCCCGCTTTCTCCTCACCGGCCAGGCCGCTGGCTTACTGCCGGACTCGGTGACGCGTGTTTCCATCAAGAGTCTCTGCCTGGCCGTGCTGGCCCAGTGTGTCCGCCTGGAGCCGCGCATCCTCCAACTCCAACTCGAGATTAGCGAAGCGGAGCTCCAATCGCTGGCCAGCAGCGGGGAAACCACCCAACCCTCCAGTGCCAGCAGCAGCCCCAATAACTCCCAGTTGGGCGCGGACTTCGAGCAGCTGGAGGTCGGCCCAGGGCCATCGCTGCTGGTTACTGCCAAGCCCGAGAGCGATCAGCTCTTGCTGGACATCAAAGACGATCACTTTGGCCCCAGCACCTGCGCTTACCTGCAGCAGCCGACGTTGAGCCAAAGCGCCGACACTGCGCTGCTGCAGCAGCACTTTGAGCCGCGGCGGGCAGCTCCGCCGCACTCGCCAGCCACCAGCAAACTCTCCCAGTCCGAGATCATATCCAGCAGCTCTCGCCTGGGCTCAGAGGTGCCGCCCAGGCCGCCCAAGCGCACGAAGTCAATGCGTAAAGCAGCAGCTCAGCTCCCAGTGACTGCCAGCGAAGTCAGCGGTCCGCCCGGCCAGTCCTTGGCCGATGTGCTGCTGTTTTATGAGCACACCGATCCCATCCTGCGCGGCGGAGTCCAGCTTATCGTGGGCAACTTTGTGCAGGCCACTGCGGCCGGCCTGGCTCGCCCGCTGCAGCGCAGCCTGTGCCTGGAGCATCTGCTGGCCATTCTACTCAAGGTGAGTTTGCGGTGAACATAAATTCTGACCTTAACCGGATAATTGGTAGCCGACTGCTGAATGAACCGCTCTAGAGCCCTGGCGGGCCGATTGTGGGTTTGTCGGCTTTCCGGTCTGACTTAATGCTAAGCAACATTACATTCCGCATGGAGATGAGAGCACTTGTGGTGCAGAGAAAAGACGGGGGATGGCCGGGGGCGACCTGCATATGCATAACGCATACGACACGTGGTCCGCCCGACCGGCCACCCAACTGCCACATTTTCTTGTTATTTTAGCCATTTTCTGTGCTTTCCGTTGGCGTTTTTCTTTTCTTGGCTGTGTGCCTTCCTCGTTCTTTAAATATTCACCTCCACCTTCTTGCTGTTCGCTGGGCTTTCCTCCCACGCCTCTCGATCCACTCGATGCTAAACCAACAAACCAACATATTTTAACACATACGGGCAAATATCACACACCTCCATCCACACGGACAGGGGGACGGACACACAGAGATATGAAAAGACGGAAAGCGGACAGCGGGGAAGTCCGTGGAACTGCCTTTTGAGTATCTGCACGACGGTGTTCAGTTGAGTCAGAGATACGGGGGCTGGGCTTTGCCAGCGGCGGCATTTGTGCCCTGTTGGCTTAGTTTTTTTCGCCCTTTCTCTGTCGTCATTTGAAAATAAAGAAAATTCTTATCGCCTTCGCAATGTGCAAGTGCAAATGCCCCTGAAGGGAGCAACGTATCCGTTGAAGCCCCGACTTCAGTGCCGCTGTGACGGTAAGGCGGCCGGGCTCGCAGTTCCCTCCACAAAGCCAAAGAAACACTATTAAAATGGGAGTAGGGGCGGGAGGGAGTGTGGCCCATTGATTTCTGCCTGGGGATTGGATATGCAATTTTTTAGAGAGGCAGCAGCGGGCGGTGGGCGGAGGCTGATAGCTTTATTGGATTCAATAATTTAACGGCCGGTGTGAAATTTAAATTGCGTCCATCGTGAACCCCAAAAGTGCAATTTCATTATGCAATTTCTTACCAACAACAGCGGGAAAGGTGAGGGAGGCAGAGCTGGCCAAAGAAATGCACACAAAGCGCAGCGCCTGGAAGATGTGCAAGCCGAAAATCACATTAGTGCTGCCATATAAAAGCTCCAAATCCGTCTCAATGGCACTTGGCTGGATCGACCGGCAGACCAACAGACAAACAGCCAGTCCGACAAATAGCAGGGAGAGGGATGCCCGTAAGCAAAGCAACTTTGATAACAATAGCCCCGGCCCGGTTTGGGTCCGGACAGTGTCAGTGGCAGTGGCTTCAGCCTGGCCAGCTTGTTAGGGATTCGTTAAAAATGCACACAAATACACTCGAGCCAACCGACCCGCTGACCCGCCGCCCCGTCCACGATTTCCAAGAGCTGTTGGCCAGTTAGAAAAGGAAACTTAGACGGAGCTCGTGAGTGTGTGTGTGGGGGAACTTTTTGCTTGTGCAAACAATAAAACACAAATTCGTTTAGCTGCACAAACTGAGCTGAGCTGAGCGCCTTGGTTTCGGTGCGGAGGGCATCGTTGGTTGGCCCTCGGGGCGATGTGCAAAATAATCAAAGAAATTCAGATCGACTAAAGGAAAAACTTGTACGCTTTCCATTGCAGGGCTTCGAGGACGACATACACACTGTGGTGATCCAGGCGCTGAATGCATTCGATAAGATATTTCCGCATGTGGTGTCCAAATATTTGACAGGACCGCCATGTCATTATCATGCTCATCAGCAGCGGCAGCCAAGTGGACAACAAAAGCGGCCAGTTGCAGGGCCAGCTTCGGACCAAACATTTGGCAAACAAACTTTACCAAAGCATCAGGATAAAGACTTGAGTAGTCAGCAGCCGAGCACACAACAAAGCCGATCTAACGATGACAACTTTGGTCAGGACGCAGCAGCAGGCAGCCGTGCACCCGAAGCGGAAGTGGCCTGCGGCCAAACGGCAACTTTGACTATCACGAAACCGACGACAACGGCAACGACGACGGCGACGACATGTGCCGGTCGGCGGGGTGAGAGCATCACTGATACTGATGAGCTGGTGGCCTTCCTTTTGTGCGATTTTCAATTGCAATCGAATTGCATACGAGAGCCGAGCAGCCCCTGTAATGAGGCAGCCGCCCCGACCGCCTCGTGGCCCTGTTGCGTGTTTGCCATCTCACCCAAATTGCTCTTGAGCAAACTTCGGCTCTGCCATCACAATAAATATTGGTTGGTCCAGAATAAATACGCCGAAGTTATTTCAAATTTGAATTACGTGCTGCTGCGCAGCTTCTACGGCCACGTTGCCTGCGATTTCGGCCACCGCATTGACCGCACCGATGGCGCTGACAGGCCGGCAGAACCGCAAACCGGCTGCAATTTGAGTGCGCCCGACAACGACAACGCCAGCGATGACGAGGACATTGTCTGCACTTATGAGGTAAGTAGTTAAATCGCCTTACACACACACACACCGTCTACCCCCCAGGAGTTGCTCCTTTGGTTGTTTATTGTGCAGATTACTTTGCCCAGCTGCCTTATTGTGGCCGTGGACGGCCCGGTGGGGGGCAATTGAAGTGGCCCGGCTGCTGGGACGGCTTCTTATTGAACTTTTGTGCATTGAAGTGTGCGGCTTTGTGCAGTTGTTGCTTTGTATTTGCTTATTTATTATTTTGACAAAGCCAAGCAATTTACTAAACGTCCAAGGGACAATCAAATCCAAAAGACTTTCGTGCTGAAAGGGCCAACGAAAATTAGTTCTACATTAGAGAATTGAAAATCATAATCGCGGCGCTTTAAAGGATTGCCAGAAATCCCCCAACAAAACTTAAAACCCGTCCTCCTTTTTCCGACTTCCGTCAATAAACCAACCGCAACTGGCCATAAAAAATCCTCCGGCCGCAGTTAGAGAAGAATTGCTATTGGGATTTGGAATCAGCGGCAACCAAAGTGCATAATGAAAAGTTGGGGCTTTTTGATTTACAACTTTTGGGGCGGGCCAGGCCGAGCAACTCAAACGATGGCCTGTTATTGCCGGCGCTGTTTGGCTGCTTTATTTTCTTGTATTTCTTGGCTTCTTTGCAGGAGCAATTCCTGAACGAACTTTTACATTTGCTGGGCGACGATGATGCCCGGGTTCGCGAACACGCCGCCTCCTGTCTATGCCGGTTTATAATGCAAACAGCCCGGCAATTGCCGCCGCATCGGCAGCAGCAACCCAACGATAAATCCGCTACAGACAGCAACAGCAGCGGCCTCATGACTGTGACGGGGCAGACGAGCGTCAACATCGAAACTCAACAAACTAATTTCAATTTGCTTTGGGATTTTTTCGACTATCGCATATTTGGCAGCATGTCCGTGACGTTGCGTAATTTATTCCGGTCCAACTCAACGATTCCCCCGCCATTGGCCGAGCTCGATGCAGCGGCCAACGGCCTGGCAGCGGGCATCACAGGCCCAGCCCTCAGCACGGCAACGACAGCCTCCGCATCATCGGCAGCAACATCATCGTCCTCAGCGGCGGTGGCGGCAGAAGGCGGAGCATCACTGGGCTGGCTGGCCGGCGGGGCGGGCGGCCAGTCGGCATCGATGGCGGCAGTGGCATCGGCCTACTTCGATGGCAGCCAGGGCGGCGGCGCTGGTGTTGGTGGCTACGGTGACGGGCATGTTTTTGTGTTTCAACGTCAAATGGCGCAGGAGGAAAAAGTTTTGGCCAAAGTTTTGTATCGTCTGACAAATAAATTGATGACGCTGAATGATAAAAATTTGCAGGTAAATATTTGTGTTTCCAACAGCAACACCAACAACGAATTGTTTGTTGCTGCAGAAAAAAGTGGAAAATTTTATCTCTGCCTCTCTTCTCCCTCCGACAGCTTGGCATCATTTACACTCTGCGTGTCCTGCTCAGGCACTTCAATTTCGTGGACTTCCAACAGGCCTGGCTGGAATTCAATTTCGTCGAAATCTGCCTGAGCTACGCGTACCACAACAACGCGACGGCCGGCGACTTGAATTGTCAAAACGATTTGATTGATGTGATGGCCAAATTAATGGCAGGTAAGTTGCAATCCACTCGCCTGCCCAACGGCGATTACCGGCCACATGTCCCCCTTTGAAGGCGATCGCCTTGCCGCTTGGCTGCCTGCGCTTTGACCATCTTTGGGCGGGCAGATGCATCTGCTTATTGGTCTTCTGGCCCACTGGGCGCTTGGCATTTATTGAATTGCTAGGCCGCCAAGAAGCCAAGCAATTTGGATAGCGCCGGGCATATGCGTTTCTGTTGATGGATTTGATTGAGCTGTGCAGTCGTCCGGGTGGGGATTTTTCGCAAATGCTGCATGTAATGAATTGAGAATTGAATGAAATTAATATGCGTAGATGGGCTTGACTTTTGTTTAAAACAATGAGCAATTTAATGGGCATTGTGCAGCCATAAATGTCGCAAATATATTTGCATAAATCATTTTAATTAATTGTTTGTCGCTTAATAGATTTTACGTTTTTGCCCAGCCAGTTGATTTTATTCATCATTATTCCCTGGCGCCCTTGCGGGTTTTACATTTCCATGTACTTTTTTTCAAATTTTAATCAAGCATAATTTATAAAATTAGCATAAACCTTTTTGCCTTTATCTGTTTTTTTCTTGCTTGTCTCTTTTTGCGGACTGTGTAATTCAATTAAGTGGAAATGTAGTTAAAAACCGCAAAATTAAGAACCTCAGAGCCCTAGGCGAATTCAGGCGACTCTCTTTTTAGCTACAAACTATTCGTAAATTGCATTTAATAATTTCCAAAACATGCTGGAAATAATTTATGTTCGCCTGCAATTCGACACAATAACTAATAATGAAATGTAACGCGCGGAAAAAAGTTCACGGTGGCCAAATATTTTTTAGGGGCCTTGACACAGCCAGCCAGGGCCAGGGAGTCATGGGTTGTAAATTTTAATTAAATAATTTTCAGCAGCATCATTAACGGAACTCAAAACAACACAATTTCGCTGGCCGGCCAACAATAACATGAAAATGCAAAAATGCGCACACTAATAAACATTTCAATTCAATTTACAAAATTGCATAATACAAAAAACCAAACTTCAACTCAATTTCATTAGTGCCATTTGGTGGGGTCCTCAACCGCAGATCTGCCGTCCACTTGTCCGCTCTGTCCACCGTTGCTGTTCAACCGAATTAGAGATCTGGTCGGGGTGATTGGTTGGTGCATGGCGTTTTATTTATTATGCCAACTGCGTATTTGCCAAGCGCTAATGTGTAATCCACCATAATCAAAAAGTAATTAAATTATTAATAAACCATTAAATGTTAAATAATTTCGTGAATACTAGGACGTATCTATGGCAGCGCGAAGCCAAACTTCGGCTTTGCCCAGTCCAAATGATTTGCATTTTACACGCCGCTCTATGCGTCGCATTTTAAAATTTAAGCCGTCGGCTCTTTGGCACCCACCACCGGCCAACCGAACGGACCAACGGCTAACCGCGTTTATCAGTTGTCCGTGTGTGTGAGAGTGGTTATCGATTAAAATAATCGTTGTTGGGTTTTAGTATCAAAAGTGTTGGTCGGGCGATTTTTGATGCGAACCAAAAAGTATGCAAATTTTGCGGCCAATTCAATTGCGAAGTTTAAATTCGCATTCCACTTTAAGCAATTGAAAGCGGATAGCGGGAACTTAAACAAATTCCATTAATGAGCACGAACCTTAAGTCATTATAAATTTTAATGCCATTAATTTGCCAGAATATCCTTATCCTTTTTGTGTGTTTTTATTGTGGCATTCAAAGGCGTCCGTCCGCCAGCGGATAACCAACCCACGACGACTGAGGTCTGTCAATTGGAAACCCCGGCAACAACTGCTCGGCTGACCAAAAAAAACACCGCTGTGGTTGTGTGTGTGTGTGGTTAAGCGTTAATAAAAGTATAACGAAATACGCCGTGAGCTCGTCATCGGGTTTGTTAAGTTCGAATTTATCCGATTGCATTGCATTAAGCCAGCAGCTGCGGCAATTATAGGCGGCCAACGGCCGTCGCAAGCTCTCCGAGTAAACCGAAGAGAAGTGCGAGCCGCCGCTGTCTGTCCCCTTGGATTGGCGAGGCCGTAATGCGTCATAAATAAATACAAATTAGCAGCGGAAGAACAACACCGTCTCATTAAATGCAATTTTCAATTAATTAGTAAATGCAATGGACACCCAGCCTCCGAGGTGCGTGGCGGCGGTTGGTCAGCGCTTCGCCGTCGCCATGGCGTCGACACGCCGCCGCCCACACAGCCATCGCTGGGGAGCTGTTCAAATGGCTCCCTTAACACTTAATTTTTATAAATATTTATGCGCATACAATTTAATTTATTTGCAAATAAATATTTTTGCCGGCCAGGTAGGAAATTGTGGATGTTTGCTGGCAGCAGGTGAAGGGCGCGGGCTGTAAAGTTGAATTGTTAACAAATAAATTGAAATATCGCAAGGACCAGAGCGATGTTGGGACGGGCGGAGGGGCGGCTTTTAATAAATTCACATTTATGCAAATAAATCAAACTAAAAGTTGAAACCGTTTTCCGCTTGTTACCTATTCAATTTTTGTTTTAATTCCGCATTATTTGTTTTCGGAATTTTTATTAATTCCGCTATTTTTTATTTGACGAAATTTATATCGCCCCAGCCCGCCCAGCCAGTCAAATCAATTAAATGCGTTTTTAATATGGTGAGGACTGAAATTATGCACCATGTTGAGTTCTTTTTTTCTGCGATTTAAGTGCTTATTTTCATTAAACACAATTAGTCCCGCCGGCATCACATAATTCGCCATTAATATGCAACTTTCGTTCGCATTTGCAGGTGAGAAGCTGAGCGGCAGTCGCTCCGCCGGAGGCGGCAACGATGGCCACCTGGATTTCTTGCTCGGTCACGCGATGAAAATTCTGAACATCTACTGTCATCTGGTCACCAATCAGCGGCCGCTCCAGCCGAGCTCAACGCGGCCCCACAAAAGCGAACTTTTCACGCTGAACACCAGCAGCGCCCGGGAGGCGGCGACGGTGCTCCAGGCGCTTGGGTACTTTGGCGGCGATTACGTTTACATGAAACTTTACAACATTTTAAGAGGTGCTAATGACAGCTACAAGGTAAGCCAAGTCAGGTCGTCTGCATTTACCATTTCAGCCACTAGATCAGCGGTCGCAGCGACTCGGCGCCTCCAGGACGGTGGGGGGCTGTCAGGCGGCACGGAAAGGCAAACGCATTTGGCATTATTAAGTCGCGGAAGCAGCTGAAATGGCAAAAGTTGTTGGCGGTTGTGTTCAACACGTGCGCTCGCATAGCCACCACCGCCAGCGAGCTGAGATTTTACTGCCCCGGGGCACGTAGGTCGCGCTGCGCCTTTTTATATTCAACGCTTTTTGCGGCGGTCCCCGCGTCAGCAATGAGTTGTAAAAAGTGCAACTGCATCTGCAACTGTAACGCCGTCTACTCAACCCGGACTGGTTTAATGGGCGGGCTGCATTAAGGCAACGCAGCCGCGAGAGTGTCGCCAATAAAAGCGGAGCAGCCAGGCCAACTTAATGGGTGGGCGCTGGCACCTTTGGCGGCCGTCATTCTGATGAGTTTCGGGACGATTTTGCTTTTCTTTGCAGATAACCATAAATCACGAGGCGGGCAGCATTTTAATTTGCCTGCTGAAGACGACCCTGAACGCGCTGAGCCTGTGTGTGGAATTGCTGGCCCCAGAGGCGGCGGCGGCAGAGGCGACCACATCGACGGGGGCCTCGTTGAAATTAATTGAAGAAATACTCGCCTATTTGACCAAGCTCATAAATTATGCACCCGGCGAGTGCGTTGCATGTCTGCGGCAACTGCTGAAATATTTATTTGCCCAAAATTATGGTGGGCGTCTGCAGCAGGACCATAACGCCGCTTTCATTCGTCCGTATTTTGCGGCCAGGCGCCAGGCGGGAGATGCATCGCCCTCGACAGCGGCCCACCCGGCCACCGTCACCGTCACCGTTGCCACACTGTTGCCAACAATAAATTCAAAGCCCAGCACTGCGTCCGTGACTAGAAGCCCCAACACGAGCCATGGCCAGCGCCAGAGCGCCAGTAGCAGCCAAAGGGCAGCGGCCGGAGTGACAACAGGGACATCGCCATCAATGCAAAATCTAATTGAGGTGCCTGCCAACTCCAGCGTTTTGTTTGGCTGGCTGTTTGTGCAGGGACTGCAAATACAGCCACCGGCCGAGGGCGACTGCGCCCGGCTCATAAAGCTATTCGAGCCCCTGGTCATCTACTGTTTGACGGTGAGTGGTCCACCTGGCTAATTAATTTTAGTTGTAGCCAATTTGTTTGATTAAAAATGCACAGGCCACCAGCCTACCCAGCACACGTGGTTGGATCTCTACGGTCCAGTGGGTTGGCTGGCTGGCTTAGTTGCATTTGCCACCGCCGGAGGGTGTAATTTATTTATGGTGAACCTTTGCCCGACCCTCGTACTCGTATTTGTAACCTGAATCTCTCTCTGCCATCCACACAGCTCTTTCTAAAGTCGAATGCTTTGGTGCAGGCTCCGATTCTGGAGCTGCTCTCGCAGCTGCTGGAACTGAACGTCACTTACAGCATCCTGGACTCGAAAAATGTGATATTCGAGCAGATTTTGAGCAACCTGGATTTAATTGAGAGCGGCATCGACAGGTGAGCAGTCGGGCGTATCCATTTTCCATATTATTTTGCGTCCACGAAAAACACAACCCGGCAGGGATGGGCACGTGCAGTACTAAAGGGTTTCATGTTGCTGTTTCGGGCAAATAAAATTTCATGAATTCAAAAATAGCACTGGCCCAGCCATGCAAACAAACAGAGCCATCAAAGGCCCGCGAGAGCCCCACGTGTGGATGCCGGGCCATTGGCTGTGAATGCGAGATAAACTCGCAATTGCCAACGAATCGGCTTAAATGGGCGCCTGTATTTGATCCAAATCGCTTTGTTTTTTTTCCGGCAGAAACGCCGTTGTGATCGTGCCGGCAATGCTGAAATTCCTCATCCAGCTGACCCAGAAGAGCGACCGCCAGCTGATAACCATACCGAAGATTATCAGCATCACCAACAATTTGCTGGCCAATAACGCAGTGCGAGACGTAGCTCTGTTGGCCCTGAAGACCCTGAGCTACGAGTTGTTCTTCATGGACGCGGAGATGGCGGCTTTGCTTGGGGAACAGCGGGCGCCCTGTCAGAGTCCATTGACGGCCCAGCCAACAAAGGAGACAAAGGAGTTGCTGCTGGCACAACAGCGCGAACTAGAGACCCAGAAGGAGGTGGTCCTGGGCATGCTGGAGAAGTTTATTGAGTCTCGGGCCAGCCAACAAGTGCTGGCGTTGTTGCTGCTCTACGAACGGAGCGTTGAGCAATTGAAAGCCACAATGGCGACAATGGGCGGCGATTCAACGGAGTGCCGAGGATTTCTGAGTGCCCAGGATGCTGACGGCGTCTACGCTGTGTGCTGTCGTGCCCTTTGTGCTGGACAGTTGCGTGTACACAGAATCGGCGACTTTCGACTGCTCGAGAGCTGCTTCCGCAACAATGGCAACTATGTGCTGGCCGATAGCAAGGAATTCCTGCAATTGCTGCGCTTGTTTATCGAACAGGTGAGTCATCTGAGGACCCCCCAAAACAGTCCGCCCCCCGCGAGCCGTGGATGGAATCCCTTGAATTTGAACTATAATGTCGGCAACTGGATTCATCTGAGGATGCAGAAAGCACTCAGCATCAATTAATGCATAAATTACAGGCTGAAATTCAAATCTCCGGCAAAGCAGTCGAGGTCTGTTGCTCGCAAGAGCCTAAAATTTGTGGTCACCCAGCTGTTTGCGTTCAAATTATAGACATTTCCGAGTCCACAAAGCCCAAAAAGGAAGTCTAGTCGATCGACTAAGCGACTAACCTGACGGTTTAAGTGTTTTTGAGGTTGAGTGGCTCGATTTCAGTGAAAGGCGCCGGCATTCGCTTTATAAGATAATTGAAATAATGCCACAAATTACACAACAAATGTATCAATCGTTTTGATTTCCAGCTGCTTCTTAGGCGACAACGACAATCACAGCAACAAGGGCATTTAAATTGAGCTCATTGGCATTAAATTTCCGATCCTTGTGGCAGCCAACAAAGCACACGTTTTGTTTTTCATGTGAGGCGTGTGATTTCCATTCAAGTTGCTTCTTTCCATTATGGTGGTTGGGTCCCTGTCCGTTCGCCTTACAGTTACCATATATCAATCGATCTAGGCATGTGTGTGTGTGTGTGTGAGTGTGCGAGCAAAAACATCTTGTTAAAATTTAAATTGCTCGAAATAAATCGGCTTATTGGCAGCTTAGGCAACTCGCAGCAGAACAAACGCAATGACAGACTTTCGCCCGAGAGTTTGTCTTTGAAAGCAGCTCAGATGGCTGTACCAAATCAGTGAGGCAATGGGGGCTGCTTTCAGTTGGTAGTTCCACTCATTTGCTCGCTTATCTGCAGAGTCCATTTGGCTGTGACTGACCATGTCAAGGAGTTGAATTATTTATGCGCGCGCTAGAAAGTAGGCAATGCTAAATTTACTTTACACCTTGCCTTGGCGCGCGCGCCGTGTTTGTCAACGATTTGTCATTGCCACAGCTCCGAAGCTTATTTGCATATACACGTGATGCTCGCGCCTCTGTATGTGTGAGTTGTTGTTGTCGCCGTTGCACTCTTTTCTGTTGCATGTGGCGCATAGTTAATGTGCCACATATCGTATACGTGACATTTTTAATACCTACGCTTCAACGCCGCACATTTTCAACTATTAATGCGCATTTAAGCTACACATGCATTAACTGACGACCTGCCAACCGAGCCGGTGGCAGTCAGGCGAGCAAGCAGACAGCCAACCGACCGACCAACGTTGCTACAGTTAAACCAACTTAATTACACTCCCCCCACCCACTCGCCCTTTACCCATTTCCGTTGCCACTCACACATGCACACCGGCCGGACCATTTAGCCGTTCGATATACTCGATGTGCGTGTGTTTGTGTGGAGGCAGCCAGTCAGTCGTCAGTCGATTGCATGTAGCATTTGCCTTACTGCCCTCCGACGTGACAGGGAACGGTCTGTCCAGCCCGTCAGTCCCTCGTTCCTCGCCCGCCTTCTGCCACTCGATGGTATTAAGCAGGCACATGGATCACCTGTCTAATGGTTAGCGCCATGGTATTTGCTGTTTGCCGCTGCTTGCCGCCGCCTGTCCACCTCGCCTGTCTGTCAAGTGTCGCTGGCTGCCTTCTGTTGGCCGTATTTATTTTGAGGCTTTTTCGTTTTACGGGTTTTTTTTATACCACCACCGGTTGACGGCGGCTTGGATATGGACGGCAGCCTGTTGGACGGTGGCAGCGGCAGTTGCCACGGGCTATTCAACTTCATTTAACTTGTAATTTATGTACCCGGCTTAAAAACTGTAACTAATTATCGTTTATTTAATTTTGTTAGCCGTGAAACGATACCAGCGATATATAAAGCAAAGCAAGCAGCGTCACGACAAATAGCGAACTCGGGATTCTCTTTTTCTAAGGATTCTTCAGCAACCTTTAGTTTGTCCACCTTCTGCTAAGCTGCGAATCCGATAATCAAACTTTAATTTCCTACAGAAAATTTGAAGGTTTCGGGATCAAAAGAAAGACATTCTTTCAGTTTCTTTGAAGGCGACTTTCCTTTGTCTGATTAGCCTTCTGTTCTGTTCCATTGATGGGTTTCTCGGCTGGGCCTACTTTGGCTTTTCATTCGCCATGCTTGGCCGTCCGAAAGAGTATTTTGGTTGTGGGAAAAAATTGAGCCAGCCATCAAACCAGGCAGCGCACTTTTTGCCGCCGTTTTTGAGCTGTAGGTGGCATGAGTAATTAAGTCGGGCAATGAGCGCATAAGTCAATGCATGACTGGCTGAACAGGACCTCGCGGGAGTGGGTAGGGACGGCTTTGTGTGTGCGTTACAAAGTTTATAGCGTCAACGTTTTAATTGAAATTGAAAATGCGCCACAACTTAAATAGCATTTTGCGTGTGCGCAAACAAAAACACCGCACGTTCACAGACTGATGATTATTTAAAATTTACCACCGCAACTTTACGCAAATTAAATTGGTAGACAAGCAAATGCATCCACACACACACAGACACACAGCCAGCCATTCCTGTCCATTGATACCGAGAGAGGCAGTTGGTAAGGACGACTATTTTTGTTGGCTAGTTGGCAGCGACGTTGGCGGTTGGCTGGCTGGCTGTTGGCTGCCGACGGACGTGGTTAGGTTGAGGGCGTTGGCAACCCGACGACTCCGGCGTATCTTTTCTAATTACTGCCGGAAAATATGTTGCCTGCACTCAACTTTGTCACACAAATTTATGCAAAGTTTCACACTTTGCTGCACTCCGGTCACAGTCGTGCTAACTTGGTAACCTCGTTCAGATTCTCCGCGCCTCTCCTCACCCAAATACCTTCTCTCTCTCTCATCTCTTTGCATGTGCACCGACGGACGGCGAAAAGGACATGGGCAACTTTGGTGATTTAGCGCATGCAACGATCATTCTGGCAAACGTAATCCTTAAAACCGAGGAAATTTATTTAGTAAATCACATAAAACTTTATTTGAAAAATAATCCAACGGCCGAGCGCCGACTGCAGCCGGCAGCCTCAACCGAGCCGCCGCCGCTTTCATGGTCCTCCACCCGCCTCCTGGATGACGAGGACGCAACGCCATCGACATCTTCAGCCGCTGCTGCTGCCCGGGCCGCAGCCCACATCGCTCGAGCCGCCCACCGTCCGGCCGCCGCCATCAGTGAAATTAACTATTTCGCAAAAGTTTTGTGCGAGAAGCTCGTCGCGTGCTGGGATGCTGTACTGGAGGTCGGCTGCGGATCCGCATCCGGATCGGGAGCCAGGCCGGGGCCCGCCTACTGCTCGCTGGTTGGGCGCTTCGTTAACGCCCTGCATAATGTTTGCTGCCGCTCACGGCACAAGGACGCTCTGCAATCAGTTTTCCGTTTGGTTTTGGCCGAATCTGAATTTCTCTGTAAATATTACAATTTACTGCTGATGAGTGGATGCGGTGAGGATGGCACCCTGGCCGGCAGCCCGGCCGCTGGCGCTGCTGATTCTGTGGACCGCCTACTTTTGGACGGACTGGAACTTTTACTGGCCATGCGGCTGCTGGAGCCGCTGGCCCTGCTCGACCAGGCCGCCCAGCTCCGGCTGAAGTGGCCCATGCAGCGGGCACTGCTGCGTGAAGTTTGCCGGAACAGCGCGGTGAGTATGATGGTGATGATGCGGCCGCACATTAGTTTAATTGGGGGCGTGTCTGCCCGACTCGCCGGCAGTGGCATTGGCGGCAACCACGGCAGAGTTTCCACTTGCCAGTTGTCGTAATTTTGTGGTTCACCGCCCAGCTCTCTACGGCCTGGACGCCTTTAAAGTGTGGAGCTGGCAAATAGAGCAGATTTGAACGGATTTAAGCCGCGCTTTGGCTGCCAGTCTAATTGATTGCCTGCCACTTAAGCGCGCTCCACTTGCCGTCTAATGACCGACCGTCGATGCCGCCAGAGCCCAGACCACTCATCTCAGGCATTTAATTGCAGGCGCGCGATTGGACACCGCAACAAGTGCGACGCTTGTGCGCCGGCAAATATCTGAATTTCCTAATTGCCGACCACTTTGACTTCCTTTGCCAGCTGGGCGAAGAGCGGCCCGAGCACAGTTCATTATTGCTCGAGGCTCTGCTGCACAACGCCGGCCGCCTCAACAAGGTAAGCCCAGGCCCGTCCATTTGTCGATGGATCCTCTTTCATTGTTTACTTGTCCTTCTCACTCGGATTTCCTTTTATTTCCTTTGTTGTCCAGCATTCGATACGCGCTGTGCTGCGACTGCTGTGGCGGTGGAGCGGCCAGAGCGCGGCCCTGGCAGCCGGCGATGCTGGCTGCGATGCCGGCTGCATGGTTCAGGCCCTCCAGCTACTCAGTGCCCTGCATTGGCGGCACGAGGGCCAGCGGACTCTTCAGCTGCCCATGGAACGACTGGCCCGACGACTTACCGTCCACAGCGGGCCAGCGGCCCAGCGGGCCATTTACGAGGGGCTGGTTAATGGCGAATTGGCCGGCAGTGAAGAGCAGGACGAATGGCGGACTCTGCTGTAAGTCGCGGTGCTTGCTGATTTATTTATGCAGAAAATTATGCATTGTCAACATTTTGTTTTCCATTTTGATTCGAATCATTGCAGCCTCAAGGAGCTGGAGTGCCAGGCCGAGCGCGAGGACCCCACCACCGCGGCCCGCATAATTGACGAGAGCTGGCTCTTTGCCCAGGTAACCACCAAGCAATAAGCGCTGCTAATTCCAGCCAATTGATTCCGACCCCGCCTTTCAGTTAATTAAGTTCGCCACCCAAAACCCCGATGCCCCGCAGCAGCAGCAGCCGCTGATGCGCCTGCTCCTCGACATTCAGTCGGAGGCGAAACTTCAGCGGCTCTTCCGCAGCATGGGATCCGCGCAGGAGGCCCGGCTGCTGCGCCACGCCTTGGACGGCGCTCTGACCGCCATGCTGGTGACCTTCCGGCAGAAATGCATCCAGCACGCACCGCACATTAACTACATGCAGCTGCCGCCGCTGGCACGTGTGGCGATTGCCTTGCTGCTGACGCGTGTGGCGAATACGGCGGGTGGCGGGTTGCGGCCGCCGCTTGCCGAGCGGCTGGATGAGGCCAGGGCCCTTTGTACTTTGCTGAGATGCCTGCAGCGAATGGAGGCCGTGGCACTCATCTATATTGATGCCAAATTCATTGAGAAGTTCGTGAGAGAGCAAATTCTGCGGCCCGAGGTGTGGCCACAGTTGCTGGGCTACCTGAGATGGCTGGGCGAGGAGGTGTGTGGTCTTTTGGCGGGCCCCTGTGCAGTGGAGCAGAGTGAAGATGCTTTGGGCACTTTCCTGTCCACGATAGACGTTCTGTTGCAGCAGCCGCACGTTTGGCGGGAACTCAATGCCAGCCAAGGGCAGCTGGGCTGCCAACTTTTGGAGGCGCTTTGGCTGGCCGCACGGCTCAGCATTGAGAACACGATCTTCTATCAGCGTCACAAGTTGGAGGCTGGCAAGCAGAAGGAGCCCGCACTCCAGGCCATTTTCCTGGCCAAATTGATTGAAACACAAATTGATATCGAGTCCTTGCACAGCGGCGAGGTCTTGGCAACCGCCGCCATCGGCTCGGCCGGCCTGCAGTTTGCCGGCCACGAGTTGGCCGGCATTCAAGTGCCACTGGTGAGTGTACTTTTCTGGCAGCTCGCCGCACCCGTTAATCTTTCGAGAACAAGCCAGCAGTTAACCCCATCTCCCTTTGCAGTCGCTAATCTCGTCCATTGGCATATCGCTGCTGCGCACCCATCAGTTTTATGCCTACGCTGTGACCCCCCACGAGCTGATTCTTCAACAGCAGCGAGAGCAACAGGCCCTGCCACGAGCCGCACCTTTGCCCACCGCCCTGGGGGGCAAGCTGCCCACCATTCCGGTGGACAGCCTGAGCGATGTGGATGTGCTGCGCAAGTTTGTGAAACGGTAAGTTCCAGGCAAATTAACTGCCAATTTGCTCGGACTCTCTCGTGTCGCCTCGGGCTGTTTAAGTTATGATTTCATCACCTGCCTGCCTGCCAGACCAGCGATCCAATTGCCATTGTCACTGGTCAGTCCCGGTAGAGGGAGGCAGGCGCCGCCGCCTGTCGTCAGCATTGTCTTTGGCCACACTCACCCGCCATTCACACACACACGCACAGGCACCGGCACAGTTGCTGACAATGCGGAGACAAGCCCGTTGACGAGTATGGCAACATGCACGGCGCTGGTCTCAACCGCAACTGGCAACATCAACATCCTGTTGTAGTATTAGCAGCACCAGTCAGCATGTTCTCTGTGGGCGTGTCACGGTGTTCTCCGCTGTCGGCTGTCCATTGTCCGGTGGCCGTGCATGAGTGTGCGTGGGTGGACGGACGTTGCGTGTGTCCTTGTAAGTCACTGGTTGGCCGCCGTCCCCCGGCATTGGCCACCTTCCCCGCTTGGCTGACAGCTACCAGGCCGCTGTTGGCCGTTGCTGTTTGCTGTTGCTGACCGTGTGGTTGTCGCTCGTCTTATTGTTGTCTGCCTGCGGTTGTGATTATTTGAATGTCAGCCGTTAGATGGGCTTCACCATTAAATTTATGCATCGAGTTTTCACTTAAGCCCGCTCAAGAGCCGTTTCCGCAAAAGAGAGAAGACAAAAAAACGGGCCACATTGAAAATTCGCATAAACAATGCGGAGACCGCAAAACAAGCGGCACCGGCCAAATCCCCCAAAGGGGCCGACTGAGCGGAACATCAACAACTCTATTAGATGGAGCGACGGCTGCTGACAGCCACCGCACCCAGAGGAGCAACATGTCTATGCATTTTGGGCCACAAAGATGAACATTGCACTGCTGATGGGCGGATGATGCTACACTGACAGCGCCACCGGCAGCAACGACAACAACGCGGCGGCAACACCGTGCGATATAAACAAATTATGAGCAGCAAAGTGAGATAAATGCGTGTATGTGTGTGTGTGTGGAAGACAGAATTCTGGTAGTCTCGTCGTTGGGCCTTGCCTCACACACATTGTTGCTAATTGCGCACATGAGCTACAAAGCGGTTTCTGGCCACCGGAGCAGCAGGGCCTGCCCAGCAGCAAGTTCGTCAGAAGCCCGGCGGGTTTTGCTGCCGCTGTAATTCTCAACTTTGTCAACATAATCAGCCGTACGCTTTTTGGCAGCCCTGTCAGTCAGCGTCACCCAGCCAGCCCACCGCCAGCCTCGGACTCATTATGAAGCGCCCCAGAGGGCGAGGGAATCTCTGGCGCAACATGCAAGCAATTTTGGCCCAAAGGCAGCAGTCGCTGATTGCTGGGCTTGCGCTCCCGCTGGTGACAGCTACGCGCACGCACACACACACACGCACACCCAAATAGCCGGATAATTAAGTTTGCCCTTACACTTTTTGAAAAGCGGACAAGCATCATGGCCTCAAACCGGCAGAGCGATTAACTCATGAAAGGATAAGCGATGAAAGCGATCGGAGACGTGCACCGGCCATTCAGAAATGCTTTCGCTGCCTCTTAAGTTCCTGAAAAGAGAACATTGGCAGTCGGTGTAGGCGTGTTGAGCTTGCTTATGTACAAAATTTACTATTGCACAAAAATGCAACCGCCTGGAGGGACCGGTTGCTGTTGCTGAGAGGCCGCCGGCAGTCGACAAAGTAATCAAAAAGTAATTGACATTTTTGGCCAGCTACTTAGTCGAGTTACGGACGGCTTGGCAGCAAATACTTTAAATATTTTAAGGGCCAAACTAATTGAATTAAAATTGCACACATTTGTTGACACTCGCTCCCCAAACGGAGCGTGTAAATTTCACAATCCAGCTTTGATGGAAATTAAATAAATTTATTCTTTCTGCAGGCTTTCAATTTTTGGCTTCACCACGCGCCAGCAATTTGAGGAGTACTTCATGACCTTCCTGCTGCTGATCAATAAGGACTACGATGAGCATATGGTCGATCAGCAGGAGCAGTTCCAAATCAAACAGTGCTGCCTGCAAGCCATCATGGAACTTTTAATGGCGTACAAAACTTTTCCCATTGTCGGCTTTAGCGGTGTTGTGGCCACTTGTGCCCCTCAATTCCATCACACGACACGTTGGTCGCGCATCAATTGTGACAGCATTAGGTGAGTTTCCAACCAACTAGCGGACACTCCAGACGGACGCTCTCTGAATGAGTTCGAGTGGCTCTTTGCCCGAAAAATTAAAATGTTCAGCACACGCAACACACACAATCGCACACGGCAGAAGTTTTAATGCGTAAATAACAAAAGGCAGAAATTAAATGCGGCCAGGAAAGTTGCCGCAATTCCAATCAACGTCACACGTTCAGGGCCACTCTCTTTTCCACAAAATTAGTCCCACAAGTAAACGAGAGAGTTTGTTACAAGCCAAAGTGTCCTTTTTCATCTTTTCGAGGCCATTGGGCGTGGTAATTCCCTAATAGAAAATCTGTGTGTACGGCGCCCTAAAAAGTAGGCAACATTCGTGGCATTCGTCATTCTGTTGGTCCGGTGATTTTCGTGGTTATATTTTGGCAATTTTCTGGGGAAACTCTACAACTTTAAATGCACAACTAATTTGTTAACATGGCCGGGCCCGTCGCCCGGCTTTGGCTGACAAAAATGAGCAGCATAAATTTTGCCAGCCAAACTATTCGGTCAACAACTTTTTTTCCCCCCATTGTAGCTTTCCACACTCGCCGGGCGTTGGTTGTTGTTCCTCCTGCAGAGTGTCTGCTTTTTTAATTAAAAGCGCAAAAACTACTTAATATTATAAAAAATTGTGTATTACGTATATAAAAACGCATGTATATGTCTCTCTCCGTCCGACTTTCACCCTGTGTGCCCGCGTGTGTATGTGAGTTTATGAATTATGAAAATAATTTTTAAAGTTAACAAGTGATACTCTTTGCTGGCCGAGAACTATCCTTGGTCAGCCTGTCAGCCCTTTCTGGAGTGGCCATTGGGTATTTTCGGCCAACAAATTGGATTGGCTCTTTTTTTGGTCGTCGGGCCAAAAACAAGCCGCAAAGTTAAAATAACACAGATCACATGGCCTTTTACTTGGGGCAAGTTAAATCCAAAATATTTGCTTTATTAGTTGTCCGCAAATTGGGCAAAAACACAAAGTCATATGCAAATTTCCGTGCGCTCGTCGCATTAACAAAGCATCGAAAAACGCTTCCAACTGCTGTTGGTTTTATAAATTAGTTTTTAATTACAAGAAAATAGGATTTTTTGGCCGCCCCCATAAAACCGATGGCCCCGCAAATTCAGAGGGTCGGCATTGCGTGGCTCTTATCGCCAACCAGCAACTTTCAGCTTTCCCACGGGCTTCCCCCTCAACCAACTTCCTTTTTGTCTTCTCTATTGCAGCCTGAAAAAGTTGCACAAAGTGCAACTGCTGGCCGGGCCGACGACCAATGTGTTCTATCAGCCCAATCTGGAGCGGCAGCTGACGCAGGACAATGTGATTGGCACACGCAACTTTGCGGCCAATCAATATGATTTGAATTTCTGCTGGGCCCAAATGGAGGCCCACGTTCTGCCCTCGGCCACCACGCCCAGTCCCGCCGAGGACAACGATGGAACCACCGATCCAACAGGCACTGGCATGCGGAACTATCGCCATTTCACCCGCCTCTCGGGCATTGACTTCCGCAGCAGCACGCAGCTCGTCTTCGATGTCCTGCAGCAGATGATCGAGGTTAGTGCGCGTCAAAAGTTTACGACACTCAGGTGCCGCCGGCCGCGACTTGCATGCGCGCATAATCTCATTACGACAGCCAAGACAGAATGGCAGTTGCATGCCAGTGGAGGCCACAAATGATGGACAGTTTAGGTGAATCGAATTCACCTGGGCGGGCAGGGCAAAGTTTCAAATTGAATTGGTGTTCCCAATTGTCAGCTGGCTAATTAGAAAAGTGTCAGACTTGGCTTTCTGTTTTCCTATGGCGCTTTTTATTTTGCAGCAAAATCACATTCTGGTGCTGCCGAATCTGGTGAAATTCTGTGAAATTTGCGAGAGTCGTGATCAAATCAAATGGATTAAGGAGCGCACCTTAAAACTGCAGGACCAAATACCCATGGACGACACGATTTCCCATCAGGTGAGCCTCGCCAACCAGACAGTCAATTTTACACTTACCACTCTTGTCTTCTTTGTTTCTCCTTTGGCATTGGCCTGACCTGCCCGCCCGCCTTTATAGCATTTAATCTACTTACTGTGCCGCACACAGGCCCTGCTGATACCGAGCCACAGCGAGCTGCAGCACTTGTGCTCGCTGATTGGCAACTTCTATTTGAAGAGCTCGCATTGCTTCATACGCAATGCGACGCTGACCGGGCTGCTCTGTCTGCTGGAGAGCTGCAGCAAGACCAACACAAGCATTGGCAAACTGAGCGACGAGCTGGCCCTCTTGCGGGACTTGATTGTTGGCTACATCAATCGGCACGGCATCATTGACGAGAGGTGAGTCCCAGGGCCTCATTTTCACTCATATTTTCATCAACTAATTAAGCCCACAAGGACGGACAGGAGACGGGTATTTAAGTCGTTCTATGGCCTCAAATATTTTGTAAGGGGCGACGCTTGTTTTGGCTTTGAAATGTCTTCGTTGTGCAAGGGAAACTTCTTATGGGCATCAGCTAGTTGAGGCACCTGCTCTCCCCCCCGTGGCCGAATGATAACGAAAACTTCTCAAGGATTGCGGCGGGCAGACCGAAAGCTGCTGTTCCTGTTGCTGCTGCACCATTGAAAGTTGTGTTTGATGGACTTAGTCGAGTCATCGATTGACGGCATCGTTGCTTCTGCCACTCGAGTGCTCAGTTGGGTGCTTTGTTGCTTTGGCAAATCGTAATTATCGGTGGCACAGCACCTGCCCCCAGCCGTCGTCATTGAACCTGTAAAAGTTTGAACGACGGCTCCGCTGGCAGTGCCCGCACTGCCGCTTGCTTTGTGGCTACTGACGGAATTTCATATGCTGCACTTTCGTTGCCAGGGCTCTTCAGTTCGAGGGGTTGCTACGGGCTCTCCATTGTTGCCATAACAACTCAATGTTTTGGTGAGTTACCACTAGCAGAGTTTGGCTGAGGCTCCAACCTTGAAAATAGATCCAAACATTTGGCCAGCAGCCACTTGAAAAACTTGCAGAATAAATCGTCGAGCGCAAACAAAGGTAAATGAAATTAAAATTTAATTGGCCAACGCAGTTAGGCTGGCCAGCCGCGCAGGGGGGAAGGGAGAGGCTTGCAATCCAATATGAAAATATTGCAAATTCAAAAACCTCATCAGCAATTTCGAAAGGGCCGTTGTTTGGGCTCCCGTCGGCATACCAATTTAGGAGACTCACAAACAAAGCCCAGGGGAATGCAGGGCGCGTCCAGGGGGGCGTGGGCAGTCGAGAACTAATCAGCGTGCAACTGTTTTTTGGCCATGGCCGAAACGGGCGGATGCCCAGCGTCGTCGGCGTCCGGGTCCGGGCCTGCCAACAGCATTGGTCTGGCCTAATTATTTTGTAATTTTACGCGCGAAAAGCCCAATTGGGGGCCAGGCAAAGGCCGCCGACGGGAGACAGTTGGCGGGAATCGGTTGGTTTGGATATGTGCGCTTTCCTTTGTGGTGCTGCATTTTCTGTGGCCTCCTGAAATTTTCTAATTAATTTAGACATAACAAGGCAACGGGAGACCAGAGACCCGACAGGTAGCACTCCAGCTTGTTTGGATTGCTTGAAATTGAATACTAAAATTTGCGCTAACCGGTGTTCCGATTCCGGCTTCGATTCTCTTTGCAGCCCATTGCCCTTCAGCGATACCCACACGAAGCTGGTCTGGACGCTCAATTACAGCCTGATCGAGTGGACGTCGAAATTTGTGCCACAATGTCATCTCCTGTCGAACACAATCATTGCGGCCGGCAATTTCCTAAAGAAGACCAACAACGAGGACCTCTATTTGTGTGTCCTGCATGTGAGTAGTCTGTCTGTCGCCGTCCCAACCGTCCCGACGGCCATAATGATCATCCACTGCATTGAAATGTAAATCCAATTGTAATATTGTTGCCCATAACAAGGCAAAGGGCCGCCGCTGCCGGTCCACCTTGCCGAGAATTGTTGGCCACTTGGCAATCGCTGCATGCGCCGGCCACTAAACGCTCTCGCATTGCTGGCCATTTGACTAACCAGCCGAAATGGCGGGCTTCGTTGGCGTGACTTGGGTTTTGACAACATCACGCTTAATTGGTTTTTTGATTGACAATTTTGAGAACAGCCCACAGGCTCGGTAATCGCATCGAAAGTCCGCCAGACGGTAGGCAAGAAAAACCAAATCCAAGCCGAATGATTCGCTGTCATAACGGCCAACCGACAGGCGGTAGACAAAACCAAAAAAAAAGAGGCAAAAGCAAAGCAAAATTCGAAGAAAATGGCAAGCAAATGTTTATGGCCAACAGACAGCCGCCGCCTGGATGCTTTTGGACGGCAAGTTTTCTTTTTATTTCCAAGCCAACGAAGCGTTGCAAATTCAGTTGCCGGTTGCCAGTTGCCGTGCCTTTGCCTTACCGAATCTGCATAATTTTTATGACGCCCTTTTATTAGTTTGAGATTTTAATTACAGTTTTTTCTCACACCCTTTCCGAGCTAAAGAGGATGAGGTTTTCAGTCATATCTATCAACCCCGAGCTACTTTTACAGGCATATTTTGTGGTCTCTACGCCGCTTAAATTGTTCATCCTTAAAGCGGATTAAGTCGTTGACTTTGCGCTATAAAAAACACTCAGTTATCTCTACAAAATTCTGATCAATATTCACGTAAAGGGTATGAGATCTTCGTTGCTTTTGTGAGTCCTTTAGGAGCGAGCGTTTTTTACTCGCATCAAAGTAATTAAAGAGGACGAGGCTGTTCGTCAGTTCGTCGCGTAAAAGCCACTTGAA
Source organism: Lissocephala sabroskyi (assembly GCA_037075105.1). Lineage (NCBI taxonomy): Eukaryota > Metazoa > Arthropoda > Insecta > Diptera > Drosophilidae > Lissocephala > Lissocephala sabroskyi. The sequence goes on from JBAMCP010000013.1 coordinate 99,869, forward strand.
TTGTAATTAAAAAAGGCTGAAATAGTTTTTATTTGCGTGAATTTCGCGGGCACGCAAATTAAATTCAACTTTTTCGAAGCAATTTATGAAATTTGCACGCAATTCAATTGTCGTTTTCCGGGGCCAACAATGTTGGCATTTACTGTTCTTGTTACTGCCATTGTTGTTACTACTTTGGCTTTGATGGCAGCCAGCGCGAGGCAACTCGCGGCTAACAACTCGGCAGTTTGGCTAGCAAAAACCCCAAAGCAGCAGCGACAGCGACAACAACGGCAATAACAATAACAATTTGCCACTCAATTAGCGTGGCCATTACTGAAAACCCACTTAAGTATGCAATGATAAAAATTCAAAAGTGAATCGCTGCCGCTCCTCCCGGCAGCTTACAGCCCCCAGCCCACAGCCAGCGGGAGGGAGAATAGCCGCCGAGCTGATGATGGGGCTGTTATTTCTATGATGCGACGACAGCAACACTTTTGCCCCTGTTGTTGCTTATTTTTATTTATTTATATTGCCGTTGTTGTTGTTGTTGGGGAACTTCAACTTCAACCATTTGGCAATCCGTTCTCCGGGCTTCTGTGTGTGTGTGTTTTTTTTGTGTTTATTTATTCGATCTGTTCTCGTTTCTCTTTGCAGGGCCTGGAACGCATAGTGGTCAATAGCGGCGGCAGCAGTGCGAATTCAACTGCCACGCCTACCAGCGAGTCGACCGGAAGTGCAAGTGGAAGTGGCCTCGGTGGCGTTGGCGGCCTCGATGGGGCTGTGGTGACACCACAGCTGCGCCATAAAATTGAAAAACTTGCGCTCGAATTGCTGAAAATGGAAAATGAGAAATTTTCAATTCCAGCGTTAAAATTGCTTTTGTCCTGCATGTATGTGGGTAAGTACAGTCCACACTCTCCCCACTCTTCAGGACATTCAGCCCCCCTTACAGCAGCAAAAGCTGCTGTGTGGTTGTGTTAAAAGACCGTTCGGTCCTCAGCTCCGTCGCCAAATATTTTGTAATTTTATTTAATGTGACGCGTCCTGCGAAGGCTTCCGCGGCCAACACGCGGCGAACAAGCTGCAATCACAGCTCGACGGTCATAGCATTTGTTTGCGGGTCAACTGTTTTCGGCACTGGCTGCCCGGCTGGTCTGTTTGCCGGACGACAGTCAGGCCGACAAACCCCCCGACCGACTGTTGCTCGACCGGTTGTGTTGTCTGGCCGGCAATTATCTGTGTTGCTGTTATTAGCGCAATTTCGCAGCAATTATTATCGCTTAGAAGAGCGACTGGCACACACACTAAAGACTCTTAGCATTTGCATTGGGCTGTCACATGTGCCATGCTTTTGGCGGGGCAGCCGGGACCGTGGACTCGTGCAAATTGTTCACTTTTACGCGTTGAAAAGTCGGCTAAGTGGATTTGCCAGGGCAGCCGGCACGTCAGTAAGTTGGGCTTACGTTGGGATTGCCATCGTTGTTGTTGGGCTGCTGGCATTGCTTTTTTGGCTTCATTAGTGTTAAACATTTGGGCATCAGCCAACGGCCACAACGGTGGCCCAGCGCGACACTTTCCCTCCCTCTCGGCCAGCTCGACAATGAATTTTGTGCTTTCCTGACTTTAATTGTTCGCCTGCAGCGGATTTGCACCAACCGATCAATGTCCGCTTTGTTATCACGAAAACTCAACGAACTCTAATCGGCTTAAACACGGTGAAAGGCGGCCAACTAAAACTCCCTAAAGATCTTTAACTTCAACTCCAAGCTGGGCAGTCCCTTTGCCTAGTCCCAGATTGGCGGCATTCGATTTGCGTTCCGCAAATCCTCGTAAAATGCCAATGTTTGTGAGCCGGCCCTAAATGCTGATGGCCATGGGACTCGGCATTGACACAGTCCCCGCACACACGCACACCGAATCTGCGTGCAAAATTCAAATATGGCGGCCATGGCCAAAACCCCCGCCAACCGGAAGTCGGCCATTGCCGCCCGCTCCCTCGGCGGGCTTAGTTTCCGCCGCTGCTGCTCGTTTGACCCGTTTGCTTGCTCTCCTTCGGCGAAGACAATACGCTGTGGCCGCACTCACCAAAAAAAACGGAGAGGGCAGGAGAAAAAAGCGGAATCAAAAACTAAACGAGTAACACCCGTAAAAAAATGGACTCTGTTGTCGTGGGGGTCGTGGGCGGCCGGTGAAGGTGAGCGAGGCAAAAAGTTAGAGAACGCAATAATAAATATTTGCGGTAATATCGGACGTAGCTGGAAATCCTTTAACGTCGCCCGGCGTCCATTTTGCTTCGGGGTTCTTTATGTTTTTTTCACTGCCGTTTTTGTTGCCTTGGCCGGGGCTCAAGCTGCGAACCCTTTTGGTCTTTTGTTTACGGCGACTCGGTTGTTGTTGGCGGTGGTGGTTGCTGTTTTTCCCGCTTGCTTAAACGAATTTTAGAGTTTGCTGGTTTCTTTCTGTTGGATTGCCGGCGGCATCGGCGGCGCGCATAATTGTGGCCCAGCCGAAGCCCAACCGAGCCGGCAACAACAATGGCCGGTCGCCGAATTGGCCAGCCCACCGACCGAATAACCAACAGCCGGCAACAATGTAAACGCGGCTAAACAAAGGGGCCAAAGTTGGCAACAGCGACGCGTATTGTAAATAATTCGACGCCACTAAAACCGAATGCAGCCACATTAAGCAGCACACACACACACAGGCCAGGCAACTTTCATCAAAGTTCAGTTCGTTGTGGCTTTTTTCGGTTGGTCGGTCGAGGGAGGTCGTCATTTTTCACCTGCCCCGAGCAGCTCGCATTTATTTGCCGCTTGCGTGCGGTGGCCAGCAGATTCATCTTCAAGTTCGTTTACCCGCCGCCCGCCACTTTACGGTTCGGAGGGGATAAAAAAAAACCCAAATCTATTGGCAGCGGTTGCCGGCTCGCTTGGCCCGTCGATGGTGGCGCATTTAATGTCTCGCCCGTTTCAGTTTGTTTTCAATTTTGAAAGAGGACCAGCGCGAAGTTGGCAGGCAACTGACATCCTGCATACACACATGGTGGGAGGGGCGTGTTTGGGTGGCCGCGGCGAGGTCAGGGAGGTCAGGGCAGTGGCCGCTTAGACGCACGTTGAAAAACAAACAAATAAAGTTTTGTAAACAGAAGCGAACTCATCCCCTCACCCCACAGGCAACGCGGCAGCGAGTGTATCAAAAAGCAGACGCGGCAGGCGGTCTTCGAACTGCGGTTGAGCATTTTTCCAGCGAAAAAGTGTAAAATCCATAAAATTTAAATGCAAATTTATTTATGTATGTGAGTCGCCCGTCGGGGTGTAAATAATCGCCGGGGGCTTCAAGTCAGGTCAACTTGAATTCCTGTTAATTAAAAACCCCCGAATAATTGTTACTTTCTTTGCAGGCTCGGCCAGGCAGCTGGAGAACACGGAGCTGTCGAATGGCATCGTCCACGATGATCCCGAGATAATCGCGCAGCAAAACGACAAAGTCGATTTACTTTTGCATTGTATTAAATCATCGACTCGAGATGCCGCCTGGATTTATGGACAAGTGCTGTGCCAAATTATACGTGATTTAGTGCCGCCAAATGAAATATTGACGAAGGTCATAAAGGAGTTTCTGGCTATAAATCAGCCGCATGGCGATGTTATTGCCACGATTGTATATCAGGTGAGTGCGGTGAATCCGTGTGTGTTTGTGTGGCCAGCCGGCCAGACAGGGTCGAAGCGACCGGCAAAGACGTTGCCTCGCCCCGGCAACCTTTGTGGCCGGCCAGGCGAGTCAGTCGTGCGTGTTGGCCTGCCTGCCTAGTTTGCCCAACTGGAGGTCGACAAACCGTCTGTCCGACAAGTGCACTGCTCGCCCGCCCGACAGTCGAAAGGGTAAAATTCTTTCCATATGCTCACTTCGCATGCGTGTGTGTGTGGAGGGAATTTTTGGCAGCTTGGAAATTAATGGAATTCATGGCTACTGGCTACGCCAACCGACCAACTACCATATGCTGGTATACCGCCCAGGTATGTGGGTCAATCGGGATGTTTGTTGCTCTGCCAGCGCCAGCGCTCCCGGTCGTCTGCTGGGGGCCATAAAATTTTTTCATTATGTTCAAGGTTGCCGAGAGCGGTGAACGGAGAAAGTGAAAGACTCAGGCTTGTTCAGGGAAATTAATAAAAAGCCCCTCGAACCAACCACTCTGGGCCGCTGTGCGTGCCCGTCTGGCGACCAAGTGGCCCAGTAAGCGGGCGTCATTTATTTACCTGGTTCGGTTCTTTTAAACTTGAAAAGGAAAGCATTCAATTTGCACTGTCATTTGCACTCCACCCCCGGCCGACCTCGGCTAACTTCCGTCTCGGTGTCTTTGGGCGAGAAATTTCATTAGCCGCGGCAAACGGGGCCAGCGAGTGCCGCAAAGTATGCTATACTTTTTGCTGAACGGGGTTCGCTGTTATTTGTTGCTTACTTGCAAATTGCAAGCCACGGCCGCCACGCCCCCCGACGAGCCGCTCTTGGCGTTTTACCTGAACATTCACATTTAATTTCCTTGCAAACTCCGTCCGGCGCGCATCCTTGCCGGTGGTGGCGTCCCCTCGTTGGCTCGTTTTTAAGTCATTTGGCACTCATTTTGCTGGGCTTTGTTTTTGGCCCTTTTGTTTGCGAACTTTCTGGTTTCGCTTTCTTCGCGTGGCCTGTTTTTTAAGTTTCTTATTTGTTGTTGCATCTCTCGCCGCAGGTATTCCGTTCCGCCATCGACTCATCGTACCTGCAAATGCTGCAGGACTGGCTGATCTGCACGCTGCCAACGTTCCTCGCCCAGCCCGAGCATCAGGGTGTCTGGGGTCTCAGCGTCATCTTTTTATCCGCTTCCATAAATCTGCATTTGATTAAACTATTTCCGCTGGTCCTCACCGTCGGTGCAGCAGCCAACAGTCCAGGTGCCGGCTCGCCCACAACCTCAGCACCACCGACCTCAGCGTCGGCGTCGACGTCGGCAGCCGGAGCGGCACTGGCGGCCACACCTCGCAAATTGGGTCAACACGAAATTGCATTGTTCGTGACAGCTGCACAAGATTTCCATGCGAAATTGAGTGCGGAGCAGAAGCAGCGTTTCCGCGAGGCCTTCAGGAGTTTCGAGAACAGTCAAGTTTACGCCAAGATGTTGCAGCGGCTGTGATAAGCCGGCCAACCGCCCAAATCGTCTTCCCCGCCATGCATATAATCCAAATCACAACTATATATCATCCGGCAAGGATGGCTAATTGGCAAAATCGAAACTGAATTGACATTTCGGTGGACGCCGTTCGCAAAACTTCCTCCTTCCGCCAAAGACCAACGCAAGTGGGAATAACTAATTGCCGACCCGGCGGCCTCAAGACGGACGCAGCGCCAGCCCCGGACAAAGTTCAAGCCGAGTCGAGGTTTCCGGCCAGGCCAGGGCAAGCGGCGGGCCGAGTTCACCAGCTTGGACCAAAAAGTTTTTTAATAGTTTAGTGGCGAATACAAAATTAATTTATGCTTTACATTATGTGTAACTAATATTTAAATTATTGCAAACGAATGCACCGCGCAACACACCGTAAGAAACTTTAACGAGGCCCCCGGCAATCGACGACAGCGACGGCCGACCTCCACGAAATTAATTCCGGACGTGCGCCCGCTTCTTGGGGTCCATCAACGGCTGCGGAAATTATGATTTTGTCTGTGTTTCGTAAAGTTTTTCCATTTGAGTTAAGCGATAAAAACTTTAGGCAATGCCGCCGCCGACTTGGGCCAATTGCTGGTTAATTTTTAAACCAAATTACTTCAAAATTCCATTAGCCTACACACTCACACACCTATAATCCCTAACAAACCCTGCTAACCTGGCCTTAAGCCTTTATTTATTCACTTGTATTTCAATTGCTTAATCAAATTAAAGTTTCTCAATAAAGAAAAAATTACAGGATTTCTTTGGGCTTCAGGTTTCTTACCTTTCACCCTCAACAAAGGGTAATGGGCATGAAGGCGGCTCATTTGTTTTCGAGGAGAGACTTGTTGGCTTTCCGATCTTGGAGGCAATCGCATGCAAATGTTTTGAATTGTTTTTCGTTTTGGTAGGGAAATCTGCTTACAGTTGAGAGGCAATTCCACACCTGTCGAAAACGTGGGACTGCCGTGGCATCGTGTGTGTTGGCGGAAAGCGCATTAAAATTTACAAAACGTCACTCAAAAGTATCGGCAAAGTACTCAGAGTTGGCCGACCGCAAAAAAATCTTGGCATAAAAAGATTTCGCCAAAACTTTATGGCTTAAAAGAGCAGCTCTAAAGTGCTGCCAACGAAGGACTCGCTGGCTGACTTGCTGATGTGAGCGACTGTGTCTGTGTGGCCAAATTGACAGATCAACTTTGCGAGTGCGTGGGCGGTTGGAGTATGCAAAACTTGCCGGAAATTTGCCAGTTCAACGGCAAATCGGCACAAAAAGTCCTTTCCTTCCCTCTCTCTTTCGGCAGTTCTCTTCACGTGGCCCACGGTGGCGGTGTAACTGCAGCCAGCAAATGAACTGCAAAGCTGTTCGAATAGTTTTTCCAACGCCGCATTATGCAATCAAGCGGGCCACTCTCATGTGTGCGGTGAGGGCTGAGTGGGTGTGTCAGTGTCAAGGAGTCGCCGTCGTTGCCGTTGTCGCCATTATGCTACACGCCAACAGGCCATTTGGCCGCTCTGCCTTGGGCCATAAACTGAAACATTTCGGCTATCAGCATTTGGTTACGCTTCATTTGGCCAAATAACTGTAACGGCCCCCACACCACAAACTATTGACTTGCCAATTATGAGCATGTGTGTGTGTCTGTGTGGCTGACCGAAATACTCAGGTGAGCGACCAGCAATGGACCCTAACCCAAGCACGGCCAATGGACGACTTAAAAGTGAAGCCGGCCGGGCAGGACCGACGTGCCGGGCGCCCGTTCCGATTCCCTTGTTCCAGGCCAGAGCCTTGGCGCTCTTTCTCTGTTACAGCGCCAAACTCACCACTTTTCGGAGTCGTTCTCTTAAAAAGCCGACCCCCAGTTGCTCTCTTTGGACTGGCGCTCTCTTTGTGGCATTGTGGAGTAGGTCAGTAGGTGCGTTGGCGTTCGCATTGCCAATTCGTTCCACCTGCCAGCCGTCGGCGATGGGGGCGAGAGCTGGGCGAAATGTTGACTTTATTGTTGGTTTTAAAGTTGCCCCGCTGGCCGCACTTCGGCCTGGCCGGGCTGAAGGCGCGTGGGCGGAACATAACAGCACAAATAGCAGCAGTTACACTCACAGTTATGATTATTGTTATTATCATAATGCCAACTGCCGTTGCTGTTGATTTTGTTGCCATTGCTTAGCTATTTGCTCGCTGCGACATTCGCAGGCAGCCCACGCGATTTGCGGAGGATTTCTTTCTGTTTCGGCCCCATTAAGTACGCCAGGCGGGACCGTCAGACAGACGGTCGGCATACAAATCGATTGATGCTGACACATCGGTATCGATTTCGCTTTTTGTTTGCCGTAAGGACCGGTGGTTGGGCACCTGTGCGTTTGCTGCTGGTCCATCGCCTTTTAACGGCTCATTTGAAATTTTAATTATATTGCCGGTGGGCGGTGTTGAACTGTGGCTGACAGCCGGCAACTGATACGTATTAATTACACTGTGCAGCAGGCCATTCTGCCCAAGGCTTCCATCATTTCACTCGATATTCCAAACAACATAAAATATAGCATACTGTTTTGGGTCAGAAATTAAGCCCTTAAAAATCTGTTCCTAAAAGAACTGCTGTCTTTGTTGTACAGTGCTGGGAGCATTCTATAAGCACCGCTCAGGTTGGCATCCGTCGAACTTGAGCTTATTAAAAATGAATAAATTATGCAAAACTCGAGCAACGCTCGGCCAAAGCCCCTGCTGACCAGACCCTCAGCCAGCAATTGTAATTAGTTCCACTCGCAGTGCCCTGGGAGCCGAATCGCCCCTGCTAGCCAAGCGGACCGGTCCCTCCATCGCCGCCTAATGGCGGATACAAAACTAAGTGTTGTTGCCCAGCGCCAACTGCTCCTCGTAATAAGCAGGCCAAAACTCACACACACACACAGAGAGAGAGCAAGCAAACAGACAGCAGTTCGTGCTCCTTGGAAGACGACGAGAGCAAGTCAAACTTAAACGGATGCAGCGTCTGGAAAGCCGCAAGTGGTTGTCAGCACTGTTTGCCCTCCCCAGCCAGCAATGAGTACCAATGAATTTGGCAAAGCGCCCAGGGGAGGACGGCAGCGAGGGGTCCGTCCGTCCGTGCAGCCGATCGCAGGATATTCGTGTAAATAAATGCATGAATGGCTGTTTAAATGAATGCGGGCCCGAGTGAATGCGCATCCAGTCGAGCAGCAGACCCGCAAAACGATGTCGGTGCATTCACAAGCATTCACCAGAGGAATCTCACTTACCTTCGTCGAGCGCCGCGCGCCCCTTGCATCCGATTTTAAATACCAATGGCCGAATTTATATGCGCATTTTCTTGATTGATTTCTCGTTAAAAATCCCCAACAGCACAACGAATCGAATGGGCCCCGGTGACGCTGTCTGGCTGCCTGTTTTCGTTTTCTGCTTAGCAATAAATTTATTGTTATTTTTATTGTTATTTGGTACAGCGATTTTCGTGTTGTGTGTGCGTCTGTATGTGTTTGTTTACATGAATATTTGTTAGTCGGCTCTCTCTCTCTGAAAATTCAGCAAGATTTGCAGTTGTTTGTGCCTCGGCCGGCGGTTAATGGGTCAATGGCACCGGCCCAAGGACACCAATCAAATTTATCTAATAGACAAACATTTAGCCTAAAATACTTTTTACAAAATGGCCTGCTGGGGCGCCGGACTACCCCAACGAAGCCCAAGCGTTCCAAATTTCTCTCACAGTTTCTTCTGCTGGCCTTAATTAAAGCCACATGCCCGGTCCATAATTGCCAGCGCTGGGACTGGGGTCCCGCAATTAATCTGTCAACGGGCCAGCGGCTCTGGCAACGCCTTCGCTTAGGACGCCGTGTCGAGTTCGGTCGGTCAATCACATCGTTCACTTCTCGATATTTTGGGCTGTCAACTTTTGCGGCTGGCTGAGGGCGGGCCAGGGGATTCACAGGCCGGTGGTGGAGGTGCGGGCGCAGGACGTCTTGCGGGGCGGCGGCAAATCAGATGTGTAATTCTGGTAACGATCCGAGCAGTTAATGGCCTAAAAGAGAAACCAGAATTGGTTGCGACCAACCAAATGGAATGCCAAATTCCCCGCCATAAGTTAATGCTCAAAATACGTATACAAAATAAAGACACCAAATTGGTCGAAGCTGGCCGGGGAAGCCTGTCAACCGGCCTCACCGAAAATGCTTGATAAATGATGTGTTTTGATGAACGGCCCCGAGAGTCCCGGGTACCTGGGCCGCGCTGGGCGCTGGGCCTGGCGTTGTGGCTTTGCATTTGAATGATTAGAGTTGATTCAACATTCAATTATTTAAGTTGTTCGAGGTGTTGAAATACCAGCAGATAAACTGACTCGGCGGCGGCCCAGGCCCACCTGGCGGACGGAGGGAGCCGGGCGATTGTTTTGCCCATAAATGATTTATGAATTTGGGCTCTGATTGAACCGGCCAAACCGAACCCAATTCCAGGTTGATTAGTGCGGTGGGCTGGCGGGGCCTCCCATTGGGAAAATGAGTTACGGTTTCGGTCCTGCCAGCGACTTTGGGCCGATCTATTATTGTTATGATTTGATTATTTTCAGCTGCCATGATTGAAGCGAATATCCCGCCCCCAACCACCCCTTCCACCCAACAACAAAACCAATCGGACTATCCTACTATCGGCTCATCAGGACCCTCGAAATCATTTTTCATCCGCAACCGAACTGGGCCAGGAGCTTTGCCAATTACATAATTTAGCTTGGCCACTTTTTGGCCGAAGGAAACCTTGCCCAGGTGAAGGCTGAGGACCTCAGCTAACTTTTGACTAATTGTTTAATGGACATGCAGTCAATTGGGCAATTAGTCACTATGCACGGCCGACGGGGCGTATGTGAGTTTGTGTGAGAACTTTAAAGAGGCCAGCGACTTATGGGTGAAGTTGAAAGGAAATTTTACTTTTGCAAAAGCAATAGCAATTTAATTAATGTAATTAATCTAATTTAATGACTTGACAAACACATCAATTAGCGACCGGCGGACAGCGGACAGCGAACGCGACCGAAAAACGCAATTTATATGCAAAGTGGCGAGAAGACTTTGCAGAAAATGGAAAACGGACGACTCACGCACCCGCCCGGCCAAACAACAGAGCAAAACAAATTAAAATATTAAAATTAAGCCACAAAATGATTGAAAGGAAATGTAACATAAAAAGTGAACGACCCACCAACCACCGACCCATCGACAGCAAAGCAACCACGAACTCTCCAACTGTCCGACTCTCGCCCGTCGGTTGGCTGCCCGTCCCTAAAGTAATTAAAAGTAAGTAAAGCCAAAACGGCCGACTTCGGAATGCGGGTGGCTGGCTGGCCGGCCTGGCGGTGAAGACGTTTGGGGTTTTCCTTTATTTTTTGCCCCGCATTCGTCCGAAGTGATTTGTACCCCGACGCGGTGAATTTGGCCGGCCAATGTCGTTGTTGTTTTGTATTTAAATGCCACTGACCAAAAGGAATTAATGTCCCAGCGAGAAAAAAGAAGGCGAGTTTTTGTTTATTGGCAAAGTCGCCGAATCTGCGGGCTTCCTGCCGCCCACTGGCGGTCCTGACAGTCGGTGGGGACTGCCGCCTGTCATTGAAGTTGAAGCTCTGCGCGTGACGGACCGTCAGTTTCAGGTCCTGCGAGGGAGCCGTCGTCCCTCGGTTACAAGAAAATTTACATAAAATTCTACACAATTTGTAGGTAATGATTTTTGTCTTTAAAGCGACGCTAATTTCTCATGTCCGCTAAGTAGAAATTAATCGAGAAACAAACTAGAAAACCTAAACAAATTTTTATCTGGCCAAGTGAACTTTGAGAACATAAAAAAGACCAAACTTTCGACTTCATAGAGAAAGATTTCTGCCACAGCAACAAACCAAAATTCCGATATGGTGAACTGCCAAAAGAGTCGAATCGAATGGAGATCTATTTTTTTTTTTGCCCGAGGGGCTTACTTAATTATAAAATCCAGCTATCGATTGGAAGGCCGAGCCAAAAAAAGCGGCCTCTTTGGCTGTCGCCTGTTGCCAATTGGGGGATTCGTTCTGTTTTTGTACGAAAGCTAAAAATAAACAAAACTTTTATGGTCCGCAGACTCGACTGATTTGCGACTATCGCATTTGATTGTCGGTCCCGTTGCGCTTCGCTGTACAGCTGCCGGCTATGACCGGCCGACTGGATGGATGGATGGTACCTGAACGGCCCACACGTCGTATGCGCATTTTTCGCACTTAATTTCTTATAGCTGGAGGCAGCGAACAAAGAAGAAGAGATTTTTACGGGCAGCGTGTGCGTGATTTTTGTTTACTTCGGTCGGCTGGCTTTTAAATTCTTCAACGCTCTTGAAATTTGTTGCCAAATTGCATTCGAGGTATTCAATTTAATCGACAAGCTCATCCACAAAACTAACCAAGCAGAAACGACGTTTTTATATCGGAAAATTTCATTCGCCACCGACGGCCTAATTAAGCCATCTGCTGCTAGAAAAGCCTTTCAAAAACCGACCACTCAACGCGCGTCGAATCGTAAAACGAAGGCCAATTGGAAGGCTGAAGCATCTCCACTCACCTTGTAGAAAGCCTTGCGGAAATTTTCCGAGAGGAAGGCATAGAGCAGCGGATTTATGCAGGAGCTGGTGTAGGCCAAGACCTGGGCCACAATTTGGAAGACCACAATATACATGGAATCCATTTGAACCAAGTCCAAGGACTTCAACAGCAAAATCAACTGAAAGATGAACAGAATAAGTTTTGTTTATTCTTTGGATTGATTGGGGCTCACCTGAATGGGCAGCCAGAGGGAGGCAAAGGCAATAACCACGACGACCACCAGGCGGGTGACTCGCCTGCGTCCCCGCTGAGATTCCTTGGACATCCTCACGCCGCTGCCCTGCCGCCACAGCCGCATGATCATCCTCACATACAAGCCACTGATGATCATCAACGGCAGCAGATACGAGCTCACAAAGAAGCTCAGCTGAAAGGTGCTCATGGCGAGGAAATCATTGTCCATGAACCGGCACATCGCGTAGGTGATGTTCGTCTGGTTGTTGTGCTCCACCTGCATCATAAATAAAGCCATAAAAATGTACAAATAGTTTGACAAAGCCTCCACGCGGCTGACAAATTGCTGGCCAGCCGGCGCACTCAACAAGTTGTCTATATTTTATTTTGAATTTACATGAGGCCAGCCTGCCGCGGGAGTGCCGGCCGTGACGCACGCAGGGGTCGGCTGGCTGTAAACAGGCCGCGGGGCATCGTAAAGCCGCTGGCCGTCTTATTTGTTTACCAGCCGGTTTACGGGCCGCTGGCATATATCAAATGCCATTAAAAAATTCCTGATTACCAGCTGATTGTTTATGGAACTCTTGCAGAGTAAACAATGGAAATGGAGAAGCCGAGTCGATCAGTTGATCTTGTGTTTTTCTTTGGCTCTTACAAGTCTTGTGCATTAGTCGTGGAGGAGGAGGTGTAGGCCAAGTGTTGGCCTAATGGGTTAATTAGCCCCTCCCCAAGTTGAGGGGAATTTGTCCCAACTCAAATTTCCAGCAACAGCTGTCAATCAATGCCAGGCCCGCTGACAGGCTAGTTTCCCTATGAACCTATCCCGTCGCCAGACAACCGCCCCATGCCCCGCCTCTAATCCACACACGCATATTCACACACACGTGAGTATGGGAACGGCCTTCGTGCCATCGATTTCCACCAGGTAAACAGATAATAACCCGTCAAGAGGGTGAGCTTGTAATACCTTTTTATTGGGCTACTATTATTGTTATTATTTGCCCAGCGAGCGAGCGGAGATGGCCGACGGTTAGGCAAACAAAGGTACAGAGTTATGGGAAAATAATTAATTGCAAAACGCTAATTAACATGTTGATCAAACACGGGTTAATTATACGCTTTTTATCTTGTTTTGTTTTGCCAGCCCAAAGTGGCCGATGGCACGACGCACGCACGGGGACAATGGTGTTGACTGCCTTTTTCGTTGGTTTACTTAATCCCCAGGCAACAAAAAACGACAAAAAAAAACAAGAACAAAGCAAATAAATACGGCTACTCCCATTAGACAGACAAAAAAAGGGGCAAGCCGTGAAATGCCATTCAATGGAATATCGAATTCCGGCCCCGCAGCAGCTCAGTCAATGGACCGTCGAGTCATTGATAAAGGCGTCCATGGGCGATAAGATACGTTTAATTACACGCGACTATTTGATTAGGAGTTTCACCCACCCACACACACGCACACGCGCGCACACCCACACGGCCAGAGGGACGGCCGGGCGAATGGAAAAGTTGGTCGTGTGCGACGTGACGCGGACCGGAGGTGGAAATTTGCCGGCCTGATTAGAAGGCCGGGACGCCCAATGGCCTGTGATAAAGCAGAGCTAAAAATCAATTAGCCAAACGAGATAACAGGAAAAAGGGCCATCAGAACAAAGAGCGGCTAGCGGCGAGAGCGGCTGCTGGGATTTCCCATAAACATTTGAATCCCTTTGCCAAATTGAACGATTATCATTGAAAATTTATTTATTCATTCATCGGGCGGCCATTAAACAATTAAGACTTGCCTCGCACTTCTCTCATTGATCATAAAAACGCTAACGCTGCTCGGCCAGAAGACGCCCATTAATCATACGCACTGTGCTCCCTTCGGCCAGCTTTGATTTATGTGGGATAAAAGTTATGACCGCCCGACCGCCACCCACCCACCGGCATGAGTAGTCTGCCGATATCTAAACACATTTATAGATTTTCCATTGAAATTAAGCAGACCGACAGAGGCGGGCAAATGTTTTCCATCCGCCGGTTTTAATAATTAAAATTTATTCCATTCGCTTGAAGAAATTAACAACAAAAACAAATAGCAGCAGAGGCAGTCAAAATTATTTTTTTTCATTCTTTCATTATAAATGTAGGAGGAAAAACGAACGAGCCATAAAAAAGCAAATTTAATAAAAACAAAACAGAAACACCGACCGCCGCCGAGAACTACCGCCCCCCCGAAATCCATTATGAGGTGTCGGAGATTGAAAGCAATAAATTTGCTGGCTTATGTTTTTCGCAGCACATTCAACTGCCCAGCAGCAGACAAACCGTCGATCGCCCACACACACACACACCCGCCCCCCGAACTCACCACAACATCATGAGAGAGGGTCACCGGCGAGGAGACCGTCAGCACCACCGTCCAGAGGGTGAAGATGGCGATTTTGGTGATTTTCTCAGTGCGCAGCATCCTCGATCGAATGGGATGGACGACGGCCAGGAAGCGATCGATGGACATCAGAACCAAAGTGTAGATCGAGGCGAAGGCCGTCACCACAATCAAATACTGGACGCTGCGGCAAATGAACGAGCCAAATGGCCAATACGAGGTCACGTAGTCGACGGCCGTAAAGGGCACGCAGAAGACCACGAAGAGCAGATCGGCCACGGCCAAGTTCACGATCAGAAGGTTGGTGGTCGAGTGCATGTTCTTGTTGAGGACCACGACCAGGATGACCAGCAGGTTGCCGAAGAATCCGGTAATCGCAATGACGCTGAACGAAAGCGGCACCAGAACTTTCACCACCGATTGGATGGCATCGTCCGGGGTTACCGATACTTCCAGGCTGTCCATTGTGCCGTTGGTCCAGTTGGCCCTCAGGCCGCTGGACAGATTCTGGCCATGCCAGGTTTCCATTTTCTCAATTCACTTGGACGGTCGCCACGTACGACGGCGATTAGTTTGGCTGAGTCGTCGGTGGTTTTATTGGTTTTGGATCGCTTTGGTTTAATTGCCCGGTTCACATTACGGCCAGCACATTTTCAATTTTCACCGGGCGGTGGAATTTGTTTTCACAGTTTGTTGAGTCCAAATGCACTGGCAAATTTTCAATTAAACGTTTCCCACAAAGCAGCCGTGGACGACACAACCGACGACTGAAGGAGGATCCTACGAATTCAATTATCATGCGCAATAATCCTGTGCTGACCGACCCACCGACCGACTGGTGGCACCTTCAAAACTGTAATGGAGACGACACGGCACGTTGCTGTCCACAGGACCGCCGCACGGCAGGCAATTTTAGGGCACACACACACACACACACAGAGCGAGCCTGGGTGATAAAGCGAACGATAACGGCTGTCGGCTGCGGTAATTGTAACAAGAAAATACAACAAAGGCAAACACAGCGACAGCGGGCCGTCAAGTTGTTGGCCAGTCGGCGCTGATCTGGGCCAGGACACGTGCAATTTTCAAAGCGTTTGTCGCTCCTTCGCCAGTAAACAGGGTCACGCCCGCACGGCCTACGCCTTGCATATGCCGTCCATCCGCCAGCGGAGTGGAGACTGCCACACCCTCGCCCTGTGTAGATTGTTTATGATGGCTCCTTTGGGGACCCGGCAGGCCTGCGTGCGAATGTCTTTGGGGCTCCGCCGTTCGGTTTTATTGACAAATTTTATTCACAGCCCGGCAGAATGGTGGGTGACAGGTGGGTGGGTGGCTTGGCTCTGGGTGCTTATAAATCGCAAACAAATATCATATTCTCCTTGCTGTTGGCGTCACCTTCACTTTCGGGGTAATTTCATCTCCACACGCGCGCGAGTTGGACAGATGGAAGACCGGCAATCAATTTCCGTTGTGCTATGAATTGGATTGAATATTCTGTGTGTTTTTCTTGGTCGAAGTCGAAAATCCAAACTGCACGCGTTCGTTTCCAGCGCACAACTGATTGCCTGGCCTGCCTGCCACAGTGCCAAAGATCCCCACACACACACACACACTCGCAGCAGCAGAGCCTCCAGCGGCGACGCCAGCCACCAGCCGCCGAGACAAGGCAATGAGCACAGAGCCAACGGCAACGGCGACGGCAGCGGCGTTGACGGCAATGCCCGCCAAGAGAGCGGCAAGGTGGGGCGGCCGAGAAGGTCGAGCGTAATGGGTACTCCCCGAGCCATTGCTCATCAGCATTGACGGGCCATGGCGACGCGCCGGTCAATGCCAATGCGTTTCGTTCTGGCTGCCAATGGCATTTATGTGGCCGCCCGGTCGAAAATTTAACACCAATCCAACAGTTGGCCAACAACAAAGGCAGCCAGCCGGCAGACGTTTGTGTTGCCGTTGCCGTTATTCTTGTGTTGGTGACAGCAAATGGGGCCCATGCCGGCGGCGTTGCCCAGCTTGAGGTCCCGGCAGCGTTTGGCTTTTCATCGGCAGCGACGCCAGCTGAGCTGCCTGACGCCGCGCTGTGCTTATTTCCACTGATTAACTGTTTGTAGAACGAGCAGCAAAGAGCAAAAAAATAAACACACCCCCACCCTTCACACACACACATAAACGCCTTCATGCCGCAGGCAAAGCGTTTGAAGGAAGGACAGCACAGCCCAGCCATTTGCATGGCACGCGCTCTTATTTGATTCACGCCCCGACGTCATTGTGACCTTGGCCCCCACCTCCATCACCGGGTGATGGGTGACACCTACGCGTCGCTTTTTATTGTCTGCCCGGCTAGGCCTCTAAATGGTCACTTTGGGTCTGAACTAGAATCGCCCACAGACCTTCGGCGGTTAGGTGAGAACTTACGTAACCGCAGTGCCGATCCAGCAGCTTTGAAGGCATCCTCGAAGACCCCTGAACAAGCTTTTTATTGCCTGCGCCCCGCCCCTCACACCTGTCAGCGGCAGGCAGGAACGGGCGGCGCCAGCGCCGGCGTCGACGTCAAATCTACGGCTGAGCTGTCGCTCTGCATTTGCGTTGCTGGCGTCGCTGCTGCTGCTGCTGCCGCTGGCCACGGTTCAGTGCACCCCGACCGCTGTGGTGCCCATCAACGTGATGAGATTAAAAGCGAATTAAGCTCCACATGAATAAAACGCCACCCAGTCCGGGCTCGGGGCAACGAATCAGTGCAGTGCTAAAGCAAATTATGTTTTTTTAATGCGCAAACAGCTGTGAGTTTAATGAGGACTTTAATTTTTAATGCAAGTCTCTTCACTGCCTGCCTTGTCCATTGTCAAAATTTCCATTGCATACTTCGCGGCTGGCGCGGGTTCGCTGCTCCGGCAAGGAATTAGATTTTGAATGCCACAGTCGGTATTCGATATGTGGGACCGCCCAATCAACTTCCTATTTATAAGCCCGAAATTATTCCGCCGGGCCATGAAATTAGAATATTCCCATTTCCATACGCCAGCTGCCTTGCCATCCTAATCACGTCATTCATACGTAGTCAGCATTGATTTCCCCGAACCGAGCGTGGGTCGGGGTTTATCCGTCACGGTTGCTGCGTCTGCCCGACTTAATTATGAAGAAGCTTCAGCCGACATAAAAAATATATGCGAAAAAGTCTATTAAAAAGCAGCCAACTAGTGTGAGCGGCTGGCAATTAAAAGCTTCGCCCTCGGCACACTCGAGGCGAATTAACATGTGAATGGTCACGAGGCCAGCAGAGCAGAGGACTCGACGGTCCTGCCGACAACTCCCGCTTGGGGTCGTTTTCAAACAATTTTGGTATGACGAAAACTTTCGACATGATTGAAATGCTTTTTAATTTTTCATAAAAACTCTTTTCATTGTAAACCACACACACAAGCCGGCCCCACCCAGGACGCCCAAGGACACTCGACTTAACCTTCGGCAAAGTGTACGGCGAGATTTACCCGCAGGCCACCTGGCGATAATCAACTGAAAATCATCAATATTTTCCAACTTATCATCATTGGCGACCCCGATAAGGAGCCTTGCCAGGCGCCTCGAGAATGATGGATTATCGTCGTTGCCATATTTTCATTTATATTTTTTCAGTCCTGCGGCAAGCGGAAAGCGCAACAGCCGCCAGCGGCACGAGTCCATTATGCCGGCTAATGGATGAGCGGGGGATCCACAGCCTTTCCGGACACAAGAATTAATAAATGTAAATCGCCAAAACCTTAAAAAAAAAAAACAAGACGAAACATTAAGCGATGGACACCTTTTTACGGCTGGGCTGTTCCGGGCCCGGCCATCGATGGCCGGCGTGGCCAGGCCTCTGGGCGGTTCGAGGAACTTTCCTGTTTTTCTATTTAATCATTCAAATTGACTTTTTTGCTTGCCTCGCTTTCAGCCCGACGTTAATTTTGAAATCCTTTTTAAATGCTCACTGCCCCCTCCGTGGTCCTTGCTTTGTTCAACGCCTGCGGTTTATAAGTTTTAGCCGCTGGGTCTGCCCATTTGCCTACTAATTTTCTTTTTGTTTTCTGCCTTTCGTTTTCTTTTTCTCCTTTTCTGTGTGTGTGTGTGTGTGTGAGTGCTTAGTCCAGCGAACTCACTCAACTCGCTTTAAATGCGCTGAGTTTGCATTTGGCTTTCATTTTGCCGTTCCACTTTGGCCCCGCGATTCGGTTTTAGTTTTTTAATCAAGATCTTTTAAATGCGCGCCACTGAATGATGAATTCATTTTCCGCTTTCCCCCTTCGCCACTCCTTCGCCACGCCCTTCTCATCCTTTCAACCGCCCTTTGCAAAGAAAAAATTTATAGGACTTAAGTAAACAAAAAGTTGGCCACCGCGAGTTGAAGCCCCGCCGCTAGATTTATGCAGATAATAAAATGAGTCTTCAAATGAATAATCAACTTTTGTCCCACCTCCTGCTCCTCCGTCAGGCTGTTGCTGTTGTGGTTACTTCGGCGGGGATAATTAAGGCGTGTCCTTGAGCTCCTTCATGTCTGTTTGTGCCATGATAGCGCAACTTTTTTTAGGGGAAAGGCCGAGAGTGATTCACACTCGACGAGCTGGTCTGTGTTCGCGAATTAGGGCGGCCAGCTTGCCAAGGACTTTGCCGTTCAATGGCCAGATCCTTTCAATTGGCTGAAGAGGGCTGGGAAATTTTTCAAGCCATCCACATCGGCGAATGCAGATGAATGAAAATTGTCGGACTTCAAACTTGCCATTTGGCACAATAAACTGGCTTTTATTGTTAAACTTCTGCCGGGACAGAAGTTCCTGTTGTAGTGGCACCTGGACAGTTGGGTAGATGGACAGACGGTGCAGCGCAGTCATAACTTGGGGCAACTAAACGGTTGGCAGGAGAAAAGTGATTTTTTCCGGGCTGCTGCTTTGCCTGTTGCCTTAATTTTGGCCTCCTGCACTGCCAGTCGCATTGTTTGGTTGGACGTTCTTGTCAACTTTTGTTGGACGAGATACAAAATTAACTTTTACGCTTTATTACCGCCACAATTGGACAAAGAAAACACAACTGAAGTTGCACTCGCATCGCCATGACGACTGCGTTCGCGGCCACAACTTCGGCGGGGGTGGCGAGGAGGCCGCAAGTTTTGCTTTCTGGGTTTGTGCGCTGGGCCTTTTGTACCGCTTTTTGTCACCCATTTCCGGTGGCTGTCATAGTCGCCGGAAGCAAAGTCCTGGCCGGGCTATCAACTCAATTACATTTGCCACCACCACCGCCACCGAGCCGCGGCCAACGACCACGACGACTTTGATGTCTCTGAGCTTAGAGACGTCCTGTTATTGTTCTCGACCGCCGAGCCTAGCGCCCCAGCCGTTGGCCTTTATCTGAGAGTGCAGGACGATCCTGCCCCGCCCCAACTCCCTGCGCAGCCCCATCGCTTTTTGTGTGTGTGTCTCGCGTGTGACGGATGCGACAGGAAGCGCATGGAACTGCGATAGCAGCCCAGACGTCCTCCGCCTCCTCGTCAGCCACACAAAAAAACAAGCCGCTCTCGTTAGCCGCGTCTACCTTTGTGCTCGGTGGCCATAATTTAGTGCTTCCCCGGCCGTAATCTACGGCAGCCGCGGCGGAAATATTTCACAGAGATTAGCCCAGCATGCCAGCCAGTATTTTGATTAGTTGCCGCCCCGAAATCAAAGCCTCGTCTGCTCTTCGATTTGTTTATAGGAACAGCGTTGGCGCCTCCATTTCGAGGGCGAACTGAAAGGACTGCGAGGGCGCCGCCTTCCGGCACACGCTCATGGCCACCTGATCGGTGATGGGATTGTCCAGGCACATGTGCGTGAGCGCGTGCACCAGCTGAGTGTTCCGGCGCAGCCAGGATTGCGGCGGCGAGGAGCACGCCTCCAAGACCAGCTGGCTGTTCTGGGGCGGCGGCTGGATCCGGGCATTCAGGCAGAGCCCGGCCTCGGTGACCAGCTGGCCGGTCTCACGATGGAAGAACCACTGGGTTATTTGGCTGTGGTAGCAGTTGGTCAATAGCAATTGCCAAGTATCCTTGGCCAGATGGGCATGCAGGCAGCGATGCTCGTTTTGCAGCGTTCCCATGGCAGTGAAATTGTCGTGCTTGGTCCTGCAAAGGGTTGGGTTAGGCGTGGGTGGCTGGGGTAGGTAGGCAGGACTTACTTGAGGCCCGTGTGGACATGCTGGAGATACCAAGCGAAGGGCTTGCAGTGGCGCGCCTGCTTGAGGAGGTTCAATTCGTCGTTTGTGAGGTTCAATGGAATTTCTTTGGCCAGCGGTTTGAGGGCATAGAACAAATATTTATACTCGTCCAGCCAGGACTCGGCTATGATTTTTGAATTTCTGCAGAAGAAATGTGGAGGAAATGTGGATGCCGTGATGGCTTCTGAGTTGCGTGCTAGGAATTCGTATATTAAAATGACGCTGGCCGCGGGCCACAAATAAATTGAAAAATACCAAAGCCGGGCGTCGCCTCATTCACACCTACACACACACACACACACACGCCTACCTCAAGTATGTTGGCTGACCGCCGATGTCCTGGGGCTGCTCGGCCGGCCTGGGGAACTGAAAGGCATGCTGACTTCGGAAAACATGTCCTATTCGGCTGCAGGGCACGATCTCAATTTGCCCGCCGCAAAGCCACAACTTAATGGCAAACTCGATGGACTCGCCGCCCCAAATCTGCCAAAGAGAAGGCTCAACGATTTGTATCACCAAACTGTCATCGCAGCCGGCAGCCGTCGTCGAGGTCAGCGACCATTGGCGGCGCCGTCATCGTCGATTGACGCGTTACTAAGCGATTTTTCTTGTCGTCACTCACCTCAAGCTGGGGATTGAAGCCCTTGAGTTGAAGGAACAAATCTCGGGAGATCATGAAAATGCCACCCGAGGCCACAGGACTGCGAAACTCCCGCTCCACCGGCACATTGGGCGCCACCGTCCGCGGCACCCAATGAAAATGCAAACTCCAATCGAACCCGCCAGCCAGCCATTCATTGCCCGCCCTGTAGGTCAATGTCTCCTCGTCGATGCGGTCCAGCAGCGGACTCACCGCCCCCCTCATGCTGTTCATGGCCAAACGGTCCAGCAGGGGCTCCAGCCAGCCGTCGTTGACCTCGCAGTGGCTGTCCAGAAAGAGCAAGTAATGGCCGCTGGCCAGTCGGGCGCCCTTGTTACGTGACCAAATCACGCCCATGCGACGCAGGTTGCGTACGAAGACCAGAGTCAGCCGGCCACGTGTGGCATACATTTTGCCCATCAGCTTCTGCAGTTCGTGCAGCAAACTCACTGCCCACACCGAAACCAGAACAAATTTAACTAAATCATCAAGCAGTGTCTGCTCCACTCAACTCACCATCTTCGCTGCTGTCATCGATGAGTATCAGCTCGTGCAAATAGTCCTCGGGTGTCCGTCCCACCAGCGAGATTACCGTGCGCAGCAGCATCGACCGGGCCTCGTTGTGGAAGTTGATGATCACGCTGACCTTCGCCCGGGACCAGTGCGGCAGGCTATAAGTCCGATTCGAGCAGCTGCCCCAACAACATCAGTCATATCCTCGGCTCTGTCTGTCCCGTCGCACTCACCTTTCGGCCCGGGTGGCGGGCAGCATGCGAACGGCGCCAATCTTATCGCTGCGCTCGCGGCTGTACATGTAGAAGCCATCGGGCTGGGGCGGGGCGCCGGCATTGAACTCCCGCCAGCCGAATATGTCACGTATGCTGACCTGCTCGCTGCGGAACAGCACCTGCGGGGGGAACGAGGTAAAGTCAAATCTGCATTGATTGGAGAAGACGGCACTGGACTCACCCGGCTGGTCATGAAGTCTTCGATGTAGCCCAGTTTCATGAGCACGAGAATCACCACAAACTGGCAGACAATGAGCACGAGGGCGGCGAGTACACAGCAACGCAGCTGCTGGTGGAGATTGCCAGCCATCGCGACACACTGACAGGCATTTCCGAAGACTTTCGATACGCCTGCCCTACAGAATTTGAACCGCTTCGAAATCGCATAAGCGTTGCGCTTCCGAGACTCACAGCCAACTGCCGAAGGCCTCAAACAGTCGCCGCAGGTAAATAAATCAAATCTTGACATGTTCATAATTCAAGCGCGATTATGTCGTCACGCCAGCAAGCCCCCCGCCAGCCACCCCGGCCAATTGCCACCTAGTTCGAATCGTTTGGGGCCCGATAAACGCTCGATAAGTTTGGCAAATACGCAACTGTCTTTCTGTCCGCCGTGGGGCGGTGGGGCCGCGGAGGTGTTAATTGCACGACATGGAAACCTATCTATAACTCACAAACTGTCACGACCGCGGGTGGGCCCGGAACGCGTGATGGGAGCCGCTGGCTTGTACAGTATTAACCAATTTTATGGGCCGGCTTAAGGGCCGCGCCAGTCACACCCACCGACGTTAGGGGGCTTCCAATGAAGACTAAAGATTTCTTACTACTATTCTGATTTACTGATGGTGTAAACTCTGGCGATCAGCTGTTCCGGGTTGTTTGTGGAGTTGCATTAAAATTTGTGCAATTCATATTTTGCCTTCGTGTTTAATTGACTGAAATGATTTGCAATATTTTTGTTTCGCTTTTTTATGGCCAGGAAACATATTCAGTGATTTTGCCAGCGGCTTTGCCATTTTCCCCGCCAATTGAAAAGTTCACATTCAGAAAATTACCAACAGAAAAAAACCTATTTAGTTCCACGGAGCGTATGAGAAATCTGTTATCGTTTTTTTCATGATTTTTCTCGCTAATTACTTTAGCGTGTTAACGGGAATATTTCGATTGCCAGGGTTGCCAAAAATTTCATAAAACCAATTAAATATTTTGGATTTGGTTTCGCTGGCTGTCTTTTAATTTTCCACTCTCCTGCATTAAATTTAAGGTTAAAGATTTTTCCCTTTCCGGCCAACTCCATGGCCGTTTATTGTTATAAATATTTTATAAGCCTTGGCCGTTGGCTGAAAAAATTTACTGTCTATTTGCCGGGCTTGTCTGTCCCGCGCTGTCCGCTTGGCGGCCGGCAAACTCGGCGAACTCACGATTTGATGTGATTTTATTTAAAATTGTTAAGCTAAGCGGAACTGACTCATTCACTTAGCAACAAAATCAGGCTCCCCACACACAGAGATACACACATCCGATTCCCAGAGTTGCAAATACAAACAGAGTTGCCAAATTGGAGTGTGACTTCCGCATTGCCTCAGAGCTGGCGAAGGATATTTGGGCAGGCCGAAGCCAGGTTGCTGCCGGCTGACTTTGTTGTTGTTGGCTGCCCCGGCCAGTGGCTGATTGACTTACGTGCGCCTTGTTTTCGTTTTCGGCTTGCCACCGCCGCCATTGTAAATTTTTGTGTAGTTTTTTCTGCCCTCGGAAATGCATTTCCCTCCAGTCACGTAGCATGTTCGACCAGACGCGTGTGTAGTCCTTTGCTAGGCTCGCACAGTTCGCGGGGCTTCTTTGTTGTTGGCGTTTGGTCTTTTGCCAGTCGAGTGCGCCAGCCCGAGCCGCCGCCAGGACTCATCCTGTCCAGGTGGGGAAAAAAAGAAATACATATCACCAGCCTCATGAATTGCGACAGTCCTGGCCAAAATCTATGGTGTGCTTAGGGCTCAGAATTTATTAAGCTGTAACCTTGTGAAGGGTGGGAACGCCGCCAAGGCGCCTAATTGTATGCCGCGTTGAGTGGTCGGGTGTGCCGGGGCATCGGGCGGCAGGCTCAGCGTGGCGGGGGCAACAGATATTCAATATGTTTTCAATTTGCCAGTTGAGCCGGCGAAGTGGCCTGGGCAATCGTCGAAGCCGTAAAACAAATAAAAATAAAATAAAATTATGCCAATAAATGAATTATAAAGCTCACGAGCCCCTCTCGGCCCTAAGTGCCTTGTAAATGGAAATGTGGCCAGGCTCGCGCCGAGGAAGATACAATTTTGCATGTGTATGTGTGGGTGTCCTGCCATGATTATAATAGACGTGTAAGTATGGGTGTGTGTGTGCGTGTGATAATGCTAACAGCCAAGCTTCTAAAATTTTATTAGCAGCCGCTTATGCAACTTTGAAAATAACAACGACAACCGCCGCACACACAGACGGAGGGGCAGGACACCCAGCAAATTCTTTTTCTTGTGTCTACAATCGCTGATGGCGGCAGTGGCTGCTGGCTGCTCTCCGCGTGCCTTTGCCATAAAGAATATTGAGGAAATTGCTTTCTTTGCACTTGCCTGTCTCGAGGTCGTCGCGTGTCTCCTTCCGTCAACCCGACGGGGCGTACTCATTTCGAAATTGTTGCGTATTATCGTAAAATTTTACGCACACTCAGACGCTCTACACACACGCCCTCACACACACACACACACGCACAAGTCCTGGGAACGTGAGTCTCCATACAAATGCCCGAAGAGGCCAACAAAAATTTCATTCTTTTTTTTTTGGGCGGTGGGTTGGCGGCGGCAGGCTTTATTTTTGTTAGTCATTTTCATTTGCATCTTGGCTGGTGTGCGTGTGTGTGTGTGCAGCCATTGCAGCCTGTAAATACACAGGATTTTTTCGAAGGGCGTCGCTGGCAGGGAATTTGGTTATTGCCAGCGCTTTATGAACTGCGGTCGCGTGAAGAGGGCTTTGTTGTTTTGAGGGAGCCAGCCGGCATCTTTCGCGGTGCTTAATGCGTGAATAATTCAGTTTAATTTATTAAAGTAAAGCGAGGAGGGGCGAGGGGGGCGTTGGCTTACCGGCCGTTGCCATTAATATTAATCACCGGGCGCTTGTAAAGTTGAAATAACATCAGAAATTATAATTCAAATGATTTTCCATTTGGATTTGATTACTTGGCGGCACTCGCCGAATGAGCAATGAAACCGAGAGAATCATTTTAATGATGTTTATTTATACGGTTACGATTTGCCCGCCCAAGAGATTCTCGCCTGCTTCCTTTCCTGGCGCGCTTTGTCGCATTGTCGATTTGTTGACGTCGTTATTTTCTTTATTTCGATTGACTAGAACTTTTCACTATGCCCGACGGAGTACTTTACTTGATGACATTATCGCTGGCTCTACACAAAAGCTTCTCTTGGCCCGGGCCCAGTTCCTTTCAACGCCGGCCGCCTCAGACTCTCAGCCAAATCGACATTAAGCAGAGCACTCCACCCCCTAAAAACCTTAGGAAAAAACGAGAGCCCGTTGTGTTGTTTAAACGTCTGCCCGTTTAATGTTTTCTTTTTTTGTGGAGCTGTTCGAACTTTGATTTCGGCCCAGACCGAGGATAGAGCGAGGAATCGATGACGGGCGACAACCGCCAGCAACGATGCCGCCGACATCGAAAGCCAGTAAATTTTTCATTAATTTGATTGAAGGCGGCAGCTGCGGCCCAGCCGCGGGCGCAGCTACGGCCACGGGCGGTGCAGTCAGCCCGAAAATGTAAACGGAAATGAGGCAGAACAATTTAATTTCATATTTGTTGTGTTTGATCTGCCAGCCGCCGTGACGCGTCGCCGTGTGCGAAATAATTTGCAAATTAAATGACAGCCCCAAAAGTAGGCAACAGAATTTTCCACTTAGCGACCCTCGCTCTGGCAATTGCAACGCCACGCAACTTCAATTTGTCTTTTAATTTTAATAATGTTACTGACTTCACTTACATTAAGGCATCCTCCAGACCTATGACGCTCACAGCGTAGATCCTGTTCTTCACATAATCATTGACATCGAACACAGCGCCAAACAAATCGACGCCGTAATATTGCGGACAGTTGTGGCCCATCAGGTTGACCCCACAAATCATGCCATCGTAGACCAGCGGCGTGCCAAAGGTCCTCTGACAGCCATTCGTGTACCGGGTGTTTATCAAACAAAGCATCAGCTTCGTGATCCAGTTCCTGTCCTGCCCGCCCAACCGCTGCCGACACGTCCCAATGGAAGTAATCTCAGCGGCATAAGTGCGAACCTCCCGCATCGATCGAATGTAAACATTCAGCTGGGCCATCGTATGAACCAAAAGCTTTGTGTCACACAGCTTGGGCCTGCTATACTCGCCCAGGGCTTCTGTCGGCACCTCCAAGGTCAGCAGCGCAATCACAGCAGTTGGGGCCAGCACAGAAGCATCGTTGTCGCGGCCCAGCGTGGCCCTCATCCGGCCGATCTTGGAGTTCTTTACATAGAGCGCACCTCGGTTGAAGTTCAGCAGACAGGTGGCCGAAGTCAGGACCAACCGATTCGAGATCAACGTGCCCATGCACAAATATGTCTCGAAATCGTAGATCCGCACGAGTAGCTCATTCAGATCCAAGGTCTGGTTGGTTACGGCGCTTTTGATCTTCGGCTCGGTCAATTTCTTGCCGGATTGCATGGGTCCATCGTCCTCACCATCAGCGGTTTTGTTGCCTGAGGAGGTAGTCTCAGTCTCCGAGATGTTGCGGAACTTGGAGCGGCCCTGGTGATCGCTGGCATAATGGCCAGGGACATAGCCAAAGTGCGGCCTCCAGTCGTTCATCATGTACCTCAGTTTGTGGGTCTTTTTGGAAGCCACGTCGCCGGCCAGGCCGAGGACGACTACCACAAGTAAAAGCCATCGGAGAGGGGCCTGTGGACCGGACATGATCTCGAATCGCGTGAAACTGCTAGGGAAACCGAAGGCGAACAAGCAAATGAAACAGAAAATCAACAAAATTTATTCCAATTTCTTTCCGCTGATCGTCACACTTCACGCTTAGAAGAGCGCATTCTCCAAGTCCATATTGGTCACCTCAAATATACGGGCATTCATATAATCTTTGACATTATAGACGCTCGCATACAAGTCCACCCCGAATTGCCGCGGGCAGTTGTGGCCCAGGATGTTCACCCCGCACACTCTGCCCTCATAAATGAGCGGATTGCCGAAGCTGAACTGGCAGGTCCGCGTGAACTTCGTGTTCTTCACGCACAGCAGCGTATCGCTGACCATTAGTTCGGCCTTTGTGCCCATTTTCCGGCGGCACTCCTGCAGCGACACAGTCATGGTGTCCATGGTGTGCACCAACTGTCTGCTCCTTATGTAGGTAGTCAATTGGACTGCGGTCTGCGGCTTAAGTCTCTCCCGGCACAGCTGCGCGCTCTGCGACACATTGTTCACCATTATAACCTCCACAGCGGACAGCACACTGATCACGGATCGATTGTTCAGCACATACTCCTCCCCCAGCTCTTTCGGATAGACCATGTACTTCTTCTTATCGGAGGTTTTGATTGTCAACGGCTTAAGTTCGGCCGAGGAGGTTATATCCATCAGGCAGGTTGTGGCGGTCATGACCAGATTTGGTCCAACTATTGTGCCCATGCAGAGGTAAGATTCGCCATTGTAAATGCGCACAATTAGCTCACTCAAGTCGGCCCTCTTGTTGGAATTGATTAGGTAAATCCTTGGCTCTTTGGGTTTGCCGCCTGCTTCGGTTCCCTCGTCGGCCTCTTCGTAGACGCGCTTGTGTTTCCGGTAATCCGCCTGGACTCTGGGACTGTGCTGGGCCTTGTAGCCGGCCAGGGCGTATCGGTGGTCGTGTTCGGCAGCCAGAAATGAAATCTGTGAGAGGAGGAACAGCCACAGAAGTGGACAGATCAGCGTACTTAACTCGGCCATATCACGGAAATCCTCAGAGAGCACTGGACTTTAGACAAATTAAAAGCTTTGGCAATTACGTTCCATTTTCCATGGCCAATAAAATTTACATTAATAATTTCAACAATTTTTCGCTTAATTGAATTAAGATCGCATCGGATTTCTCTCTCTTCCTTGAAATTCCCCATTTGTCGCGGAAACGAAGAATTTGTTTAAGAATTTGAACACCAAGAATTCCAGAAAACTCTGCCAGACCAAGGAACTCAGGACTCAGGGGATAAAGCAGGACGCCAGCCTGTGAGGAGTTAGTTGAAAACAAAGAATCAAAGTCAGTCGTTTATTTCTGGTATAAACTTCAAATTCGTTCCTTGAATTGCCTTAAATTGCAAATTAAACGCTCAACGAAATAATTTTCCGGCTTTTGAGTGAAAGATTTGCCCTTTGCCCAAGGCGAGAACCTTCTGCCGCATCCTCTGGTCCTTACTCCCGTTTGAGTTTCCGATAGTCTGCCTGGACTCGTGGACTATGCTGGGCTTTGTAGTCGTCCAGCTCGTATCTGTGGAAATGGATTTCCGCCTCACAGAAAAAAAGAAGAGCCGCTAGGAATACAACGACAATCAAGCGAAGCATTTCCCCAACTAGAACAAGCAAAAACTGACGAAACGGTTGATTTACTAAAAACAAATAAAGATTTCCCTCCATTTGTCATGGAGACGATTCATTCGAAATGTTAAATGCGATTATCAGACTTCGATGGCCTGATCGTGGGCCTCTTGCTCCTCGTCCTTCCTGGCAAAGACAGGGAGATTCCGACTCTCCTGCACCAGATTTCCCTGACTATCAAACGTGCCCTCCTTGAACGGCCCAGTGCCGGTGAAGGCGCGCAGCAAGTCCACCGCCAGCTGGATGTGGGGCACGGCCGATCTCACATTCATGTAGACGTCAAAGGTGTCGTGCTCGTCGTTCTGCTCGCAGTTCTCGCCCAGCAGATTGATGCCGACCAGCAAGTTGTCCAATATGAGAGGGTCGCCCGGGCGCGTGCCGCAGGTCTTCTTGTCGTTGTTGGGCTGATTGTTGACACAGAAGACCTCCGAGGCGTGCGGCAGGGGCGGGAAGCCGGCATTCATGTAGTACTGATTGCAGCGATCCTTGTCCGCCACCTTGGTGGAGTAGAGCGTGATCTCGTACTCCGTGGGCTGCCAGTAGGCCATGACCACTTCGTCATTGACCTTGGGCACCTTGCGGTTGAGAGGAATGTATTGATATTCGGATTTCGGCAGCTTCGACTCCAAGGCGGCCATGGCAATGCCCATTTGGATTTTCACCGACGGCATATAAAACGCGATGACTTGGAAGGAATTCTGGCTCTTCGATATCTCGTTGCCCGTCATCACAGTCATAAACTTGGCCTTGTACTCCTGCGTGTGCATGCTGGGCACAAAGCAATGCGTCGACGTCAGCACCAAGCGGCGAGTAATCAACGCCCCGGCGCACTCCACCGACCCCTTGTACAGCAGGTTGACGTAGTAGCTCTTCGTCGAGGATATGTCAAAGGTACTGCCGCCGGTGTATTGGGGGGATTGGTAGATGCCGTTGCGCTTCTCGATCGTCTCGCGGTTGTAGTTGATGTGGTCGCCCACCTTGTGCCGCCGGTTGTAGTAGACGGAGCGGTGGTAGTTCTCGTCGTATTTCTTTACCCACATGCTGGCCGCTAGGTGGATGGCCAGCAGGAGTACGCAGGTCTTTTGGGCCAACATGGAGAAGTGTGAATGAAGGTTGGCCCACCTGGAGGCCCGGGTCCAAAGCGATTTGAACAGCTTAATCAAATCAGCCCAATCCCACGGTCCGAAGGGATTAGTCTTGCCGGCCAATCGAGACGAAATTCAAATGATCTAGCCACAGAGTTGTATTAATTAAAACATTTGCCGGCAGCATCCTTGGACTGTCGTCGGTGTCCCTGGGCAAATGTTGCCGGGGGAAACCAATTTACGTATTGTTTTGGCATTTTTTGTGGTCATCACCCAGCCAGCCACACTCGCCAGTACAGTGGCCCCTGGCAGTTGGCGCCGTGGTGTTGCCTACTTTCGGGCTGTTGTTGAATTTGAAGGCTCCACTGCGGCTGCTTGGCAAATTGGTTTACGGTGACTTGGGAGCACCGCAGTGGCGCATATATCACAGTTTGTAGTTGAATATTGAATTAAAAGCCGGCCAGACTCGTCAAGAGCGCCACCCGAGCTGGCTAACAAGGTGAGTGGCAGGCAGGTCATGGGAATGCAAAAGAAAAAACCTACGAAAGGAATGTCTGACCAGGAACATTGATAATTAATTTGCTTTGATTAAAGCCAGACTGGCCGACTGTCCATCGACGAGTCGTCTGGCCTGCCAGCCGGAAATTGAAGTGTTTGTAATGCAGACACGCCGGTCGGCATTTGCATCTGACAGCCTTTGAGCGGCTCCAGAGCCAACGGCCTGGGTGTTTGTGAGTGTATCTAATTGATGGGCAATCCGAGCCGGCCAATCACTTTAGTGGCGTACGCGTTTTTGAGCCTGCCAGGCCCTTGCCGGCCATCCATGGCCGCCTCTGCTCGCTCGTCTCATCAATTATTTCAAATATGCTACACTTGGCACATAACTTGGCCGACGACATGGCCAACACGGCTGACATGTGTTTTACAACATCGCCTCGGGACGAAGGACTCAGGACTCTGGCTGGCCGTTTGCCTGTCTCTCTGACGTTCGGTCGTTTGGTGGGACCGTAATTGTTGGTCATTATGTTTATGGGCCAGGGCCTGAGGCCTGGCCGACTCCAGGTATTTGTTGGCCATATGTGCGCCAGCCTGGCTGGCTCAACTTGACTCTCGGATTGGCAGCGAAATTTATGCGTACGTGTGCAGGAGCATAAACAAAAAGCGGGCCGACGACAACCTCGGGTCATTTATTATTAGCTGTAAAATGCGTGCCCCGGCAGCAGCGATGGGTGATAAGGTGGCGTGGTCCGAATCTGGCGGCCTTCAGGCGGCTCGGGGCGCTCGGCTAGTTTGTTTTTAGTGTCTGGTAGGCTATAAATTTGGCCAGTAAAGTTTCAAGAATTTATTTTCGCCTAATAAATAATTTTCATTTGCATGCGAGGGCAATGAAAACCCACCCCCAATTCCCTGGGGTCACCCCCCAAAAAAAGGTGTGAAAATTGAAACTGCTTGGCTGGCAGAGGAACTCCAACGCTGGCTGCCTAGGCCTACACATAAATTGTGGGGCAGGCATTAAATTTTCAATATAAACGCTGTTGGTTTTTATTCAGCAAGGCGAGCGCCGAGTGCAGTTGCTCGTAGCCAAATTGAATGTCACTCATACGCCAAGTAAGCCAACGACGGCGATGATGTTGCTGTATGCTGATGATGGGAGTGACGACAACCTGGCTGCCTCCTGCCCACTGCCCTGCAGTTCATTATGCAGCCTGACGTAATCAAGAACACACACTGAAAGGACTCCGCTGAGTATGGCCCAAATTGCCAAGGGCCATGTTAGCCCGGCTCTTCTAATGGCAAATTCAATTTTCATATCAAACATAAAACGCTTTAAATTGTTTGTAGCAGCCACCGACCAACTTGCCTGGAATCAAAGCCGCCACGACCAGCCAGCCTGGTTGCGTCTTCGGTTTCGTTGCCGCTTTGCTTAAGGGTCAGCCTGATGGGGCCCGGCCAGCGTTCTCGCATTTGTCTTAAGCTGTTTGGACAGCTTGGCCCGACGGAGGCTGCTGGGCGGCGAGCTGACCTCGTCAGCGGAGGAGCCACTGCGCCGGCAGCGTCTTCAGTGGTGGGCGCTTTCTTTGATTGCTATCACACACACTCGCACACACACACGTACCCTCTCCTGTCTTCCACTCAAGCACAGTTCGTTGCACATTTGAACATGCCCTCAGAAAATAAATGCAAATTTAGACGGGGCAAATACTCGCCCGCACAGGAATGAAAACACACCCACCCACACATAGGGAACACAATAAGGATAAGGCGAAGGGGGGAGAAACTTTAGACAGTGGAAGGAAGCGCTGCTCCTTTTGTTGCTGGCAATGCTTTGGGGCTGCTGGTGCACATTTCCTGTGCGCGTTTGCCAGCCAGGAATCCTCCCCCTCCGTCCTCCGCCAATGAACCGATGCTGAGGACTTGCTCCTCTTTCAACATATTTGTATAAATTTTCGATTTTCTGCTTCAATAGTCGCCTGCTGCACTGCTGCACTGCCCCGGTCATCCAGATACCCTACTTACAATTTCTAGTCGATGCTTGGGTTCGGTTCACTTTGTTTATTTCTCAGGAATTCAATATTTTTTCAAACTATTCCCGGTGGCCCCGCTCGGTGCTCGCTGCGCTCTATAAATTCCGGCCAAAGGATTGGGCTTTGTGTGTGACACAGAGAGCCACGCCCACACCCACGTAAACGCCCCGGAACACAACCAACCGCCCGGCCGCCTTCGTCCTGCCTTCCATTGACTTGAGTGCGTTGTCGTTATTATTTTTCTGTTCGTTTTCTGTTTCCTCTTTCCTCTTTCATTTCGGGATTGTTTGGTTTAGCAGCCACGCCCGCCCCCGCGCTCACGACTCCTCTGTTTTTGGTAATTTTCTTTGTTTTGCACTTGGCTGCAACCTTAAAGTCTTCCTGCCTTTGACTCGGCTGCCTTTTGTCACCTGCAAGACAAACACAAATTCGGTAGTCCCCGTCATTCACGAATTTTCTTTTCATTTTGCGCATTATGCATGCTCATTAAATTTTATTGCCAGCGACGGCAGGCGGGGGCAGCGGGTCGCTGGTCCTCACCGTCAGCTACTTAATGGCTAATTAGTAGTATAATTTACACCTTAATGACTCCACACAATGCCCGGCAAAGGTTGCTGTCCCGGCATCCCACATGCGCCATGGTTGCCTTGGCTTCGGGTTGCCGGCTTTCTAGGCCAGGTATTTTTGCTATTTGGATGTTTTTTCGCATATTTTATTTTATGTGCAAATCAGCGTCCATTAATAAGGACAACCTTGGAAAATGTTACGCATACGCCGAGCTGTGCGCTTTTGTATTAATCACAGGGCCACCCAACCGCCCGACCATTCGCTGATCCTGTGGGCGTAGGCGAGCGTCGTCGGGCGTGTTAATTTCTCTGCAAATACCTTTTTAGTATGAAAATTTATGTATTTCATTTTAGACACGTTGATTTATTATCCCGCCAGCCCCAACCAACCAGTCAACGGGCTGTGACTGCTTTAATGTGGGGCGGTTAGGAGGTGAAGGAATTCGGAAAGGAAATTCGTGAAATTTATGCAATTCATGGGACCGTCGATTGATTTACCCTCACATGCGCTGGTGATTGCCATCTAGCAATTTTCTTAGAATTTCATAAACTTTCACCCAAATTGCAGGCAGCTGGGCAGACAAATTGAATGATTGACTTGCATGCAAAAGTCCCCAAGAATGTGCCAACGAACGTTGCATGTGCGTGCCGCGTGCTTAGAAGGCAACAAATGAACCAAACTCTTACCAAATTCTCTCTGAGTGTGCCGCCAGCCAAAGATGAAAACGTCAGATTGGCCCACCTGCCGCCTGCCCCACCCCAAACCGCCGTCAACAACTGCCATTTGCATATTTCTGGCGGTGGGGGCGTGGCCGCTGACATTTCAGGCCACAAACTACGAATTGTCACATATTTTAATATAGTAAGTCGCCCGGCATTGTTGGCGTACGGAAAACGTTGAATGCTGAATGCCAAATGCATTAACTTCACTGTCGCTGATTGCCCCACGCGGCGTATACGCAATCCTCCCTCTACTCCGCTGCTGACGTCAGCCTGTCGCGAGTTTGCGGCGACGGCGGCGACGGCCATAAGCAGCAGGAAAGCATCATAAAATTTAAACAATTTAAAAGGCAATTTGATTGATCAACGACCGGCAGCGCTAGTCAGACGCCCGGCAACCGCAGCGGCCGGCAGGCGGTTATAAAAAATAAAATCAAGTAGCCCAGCAATGCAGCTTATCGTGCGGCCATTTCGGTTAAAGGATCAATTACTATTGCCCGCGCCAATAAACAATGGAAAGCTCCGGCGGAGCCTTAAATTGCCAAATGGACGCGCGTGCTATGACCGATGACAGAGGACCCAGCCATAAATCCCAGGAAGAAGCTCAGTTTGCGCTGCTTTGAGCGAATTAAAACTCAAACGGCGAGTGGTGAATTTTATTTTTTGTGTGCAAAGCTTAAATTCCCAAAGAGCCGGGCGGCGGGTGTGGCGCAATCAGCGGCGGGCATTAAAAGACCAGCGAAAATATTACAACGTTTTAATAGCGAAAATGAAGATTTATGGCCAAGCAGAGAAATAAAAAAACGAGAAACCAAAAAAAAGAAACTGCGACGCAAATTGTCCCACAAACCCGAAGCTCAACTAAAAAACGCGCGGCGAGGGTCCTAAAAAAAAAAAAAGAAACTGCCAAGTGTAAAAATCCTTGCCGTGTCACGTCACGTCAGCCGCTTGATAGGCCGGCCAGCGGCGACGCGGGCCGTCGGGCTGTCGGTTATCGCGCCACTTCATGTTCGCCATGAGTTAGCCGGGCAGCCAGGGCAGCTGAGCTGGGAGGTTGGGGCGGTTGGTTGGGTGGGCCTAGTTTGCTGGCCGTTCGCCAAACTGCCAAAAACGGTCACTTGCCTCATCATTGTTGTTTGATCCTCTGCCCGCCACACCTCTTCGTGGCGTTCTGCTTCCTTCTGCCAGCAGCAAGGAAAACAGAAAAAAAAACAAAAACTGGGCATGTCCAATCAAAATATGCAAATGCTTCATCCGTTAAACGTCGCGTTTGATGAAATTTCACCACATTTTCTGGCCATGACCCTGCTGGTTGTGATTTTGGATTTCTGGTTTTATCGCCACCGGAGAAACTTGCTGGCCGCTGTCAAATTAGCAATAGTTGCCGAGCCAATCGCCCGGACCAAGCCCCCGCCATCCGTTGCTGGGCAACTGTCAGGGACGTCCAGGACCCGCTGATTTATATGCACGAATTTCGTGTGTGCGGTTTGCTGGCCTTTAATTCAATGTTGTCAACATTTGCGCGTCATTTTTTGGTTCGGCTCTCGTCATCGCCATCATTGCCCATAATGAGGCCCAGAGATTTCCAGGACTCAGATTACGCGCCAGTGGGCGGCTTGTGGTCAACTGCCCTGCCCTTCCCCAGGGGATCACCTGCACCTCCAACAATGCCAGCGATCATCGACCGACGCCTCAAACGACTTTTAAATGCTCTTTGGGGGACAAGAAGGAGAAGTATTTAATGATTCATTGAAAAGACAATCTGGTCCTCGAGGTCTTCAGAATCTAGGAATTTATTAGGTGACCAGAGATTCCTGGTAACTTTTAAGAACCCTAGAAAGTAAGACTAATTTATAAGGAGTTCTTTTCTCGAGCTGATTCATTTCCACTTCAAGGAAACTCTCCTAAGCTTAGACGGGGGCATCCTGTCCTTGAAGTCTAAAGAATCCGAGATGACCAGAGTTTCCTGGCAACATTTGAGCGCTCTAGAAAGTTCAAATCTCGAGCTCTTTAAAGACTTTTCTTAAACGGAAACTTAACCTTAAGGATTCTCTATAAGCTTCCAAATTATACTTAAGAACTTAAAATGGATTTCCACAAATTCCCCACTTTCTGTGTCTTTGAAAAGAGAACTGCAATTCAATCAACAGAGCCCAGCCGTCCATCGCTGGCCGGAGGTTGACTGGCAGTTGAGGTGTCATTGCTGCAATTTAAGCAGCCCGAATGCGATTTCAGCTTGAC
The DNA here is from genome assembly GCA_037075105.1 of Lissocephala sabroskyi. Taxonomy (NCBI): domain Eukaryota; kingdom Metazoa; phylum Arthropoda; class Insecta; order Diptera; family Drosophilidae; genus Lissocephala; species Lissocephala sabroskyi. The sequence goes on from JBAMCP010000013.1 coordinate 135,613, forward strand.
CACAGCATTTATGTGGGTTTATTGAATTGGCAATCATTTGACCATTGAATGCGCTTGAAGGCAATCACTTCACGGATAGAATTTCCCGCCAACCCCTCGTCGACCCAAACAATGGGACTCTTGTCATAATGTTATTATTGGGAGGGAACAGTTGGGGGGCTTTGGCTGGGACCACCTGGCGAGCGCAGTGAACTCCCCGATCATTGGAATTACAAAGTTGCATAATGCACATGAATTTTGGCATTAATGCCGCCGTCAGCCATCGACGAACTGCAAATTGTAATTAGTTTGTGTTTGTCGAATTTTCGATTATTGAATTTTCGGTTAATTCGAGAATGCAATTCCATTTGCCCAACTAATGGGCCGCCCGGCCCAACTCAATTATAAATCCTCTGCTCATCGGCTTTTCGGCGATCCTTTCATTTCTAACTCGCCCCCAATAGTTTTTCAATTTTTATGCAAAGTTCATTTTGTTCGCCTGGCCAGGAGACAACTTCCGTTTTCACCTCATTAAAACTGCTCATCCACGCAAACAGCAGCGGAGTCGGGCAAATGGGGCGAATGGGCGGTGGGCGCGCATTTCCGTTTGGCATAAATGAAATTTATAATGACAGCTACAATAAACAAACAACAGAAACCCCCGGCTTACAATTATGGCCAAAGTTCGTCGCACAATACACTGAATATAATCAGCTTCTATATCTCTGTCGGTGGCTCTGTTGCCGGCTGCTTGTTGGCCTGGCCGACTGTTTGTTTTAATTAAATTGACCGAGCGACGGCCAGGCCACGACTGCGGGGGGCCCGGGTAATGTTTTTATAGCCATTGTTGGGTTTTATGCCTCTTTTTTCTATCAACTATAAACGTGTGTGTGGGTGAGAGTGTGTGCTGTTAGTTGGTTGAATAATTTATATTCAATTTTCAAATAAATTACCTCAAAAGCATTTAGCATTAAAAACCAACGAGGCCACCGTGGAATCAAAGCCCGCAAAATCCAAAAAACTTAAATAAAAATTCACTAATTTCCCTCAAATTTTAAACACCAATTTAATTGTATATAAATTTGTAAATCTTTTTAAAATCATTAAAACCGAAGAATGCCAAATTTCCCACAGTGAAATTCACTTCCGCATAAAAATAATTGTGTAAGCTTTTTAAGCCCGATAAACAGGTCGACATTGGCCAACAGTCAGGCCAGTCCTGGTTTTGGGACTCCACACTAAACAAATAAAATCTCATCGGTTAGACCGCAACTTTCGCCAACTATGTAAATCGCCGGCAAGTTGAAGTTGGCGGCATGCATGCGGCGGCTTTGATATTGGTTTTTTTTTTGGGCAGAAATCAAAACAGCAAAAGCCCAACTAAGCCACATCAGAGAAAGAGAGCGGAACACAAACAGAAGCGGAAACGCATTTGCCGCCTCTCAGCCGCCGGCGCTGCCCTGTTTGCCCAGCACTCAGGTACAATCGGCAAGAAGCCGAACGCCAGGCTGCCAAATTCAAGTGTCAAATTAACCGAACTCGGAACTGGAAAGTCCGAGGAGAACAGGAAAACCCCGTTCTGCTGGCATTTAAATATTAACTTTTACTCAAAAGTGTACACAGAATTCAGGGTTGCCAATTAAACTAAAGTGTTGCGTGAAGGAGGAGAGGATTGACCGCCGCTGGATAAACAGCCGACAAACTTAGCATACTCGCCCACACACACACACACCAGCAGCAGCACCCACCCAGGATGGTGCAAATATTGATTGTCTAACAGTAAAAAAGTTTTTGTGTGCAGTGGAAAACGCCTAAACCAGAGGCAAAGGCAGGCGAGCTAAGCTAACCAACCCGTGGGCCGTGGCAAGCGTTTTCCCCCCAGCACTAAAGTCAATTTTCACTCAAGTCGACGTTAGTTAAAAAGTTAGCAACAGCCAACCGAACCGGTCGAGAACACAAACACAAAAACCAAAAAAAAAAAAAACGAGGAACGCAGGAGGCGAACGTAAATTTTTATCGCCGCGCCGAAGCGCGCCGTGCGCTGTGGTAAAAGGTTTCGAGTGCAAAATAAAGTTACTTTGGCAATGCGATGCATCAAACCGCAAAACAAGATAATTTCAACGGTAAATAAATCACTGTGATGGGCGGGCCGAGGTGTGCAACGCTTCAAGTGCAGCAAACTCTGTCCGACCTCCCAACGGGCCCGCCGGTTGCTTGAGTGTTCCGCCAACTCCCAAAAGTAGGCAACACAAAAGTTACAGGCGCGTGAGCAGAGAGGCATTAACACCTCGTTCGCTAAAAGCTGATTAGTTACACACACACACATACATAGACACCCTGTCTGGCTGCCGACAAAGTGAGTGCGCTTTCCTTGCATATGCATTGTTGGCAAAAAGGATTTTTAGCCAGCGCCCTGCCCTGCCCGGCCCGCCGTGGAGAAGCGGCAAGTTGGCGAGTGCAGTCCTTGCTTTTACATTTACCAGGACGCCTGGGATTATCACAAAAACATATTACACACACCCACATGCATCTCTCTGTCTCTGACCCAGTGGCTGTGCGAGGATTTACCGGCTCTTCTCGTCTGAGGTGGGCGCCTGCCAACGCATATGAATTCCAAGTTCTGCCATCGGCCAGCCAACCGGCGCACGTGTCTGCGCCTGTGCTCCTGCATAAGTTGGCGTTTATTTAGTGCCGTTTCATTTCGAGCGGGCTTCCCTCCACGGCCGCCACTCGATTTCCAACTCCAGAACTTAAATTCTGTTGGACTTTCACAGGAAATTCAAATTCACACATGAATAGTTAATTAATTATTAATGTGTATAAATTAAAGTTCGTTCGATTTGCAGGTGTTGAATTGCATTCTAAATTTGCTCAAAAATACCTTACGCTCTCGTGGGAATCGCATTTATGTTTCATAGACAAATTCATATATTTAAATGGGATTGCATTCTCGGTGGAAATAAATCTGTTAATGTCACACACAAGCGCCCAGCTTAGGAAACTCAGTTAAACTTTAAGTAGCCTACGAACTCCTGGCGCCTTAAGTCGCCGCAGCTGCCGGGGCCCCCCAACCTTGGCAATCCAATCTATATCCTTAATCCTGCTTGTTCTCCAGCCATTGCAGTTGCACAGAAACCAAACGTACAATTTCTCACCAAATAAAAACCGAGAGAGCAAAAAAAAAAGACTGAATCCTTGAAGGTGGAAAGCCCCCCGACGAAACTCACTTTATTCCCTGCCAAAAATTCGGGGCTGGGCATTGCAGACGGGGGGCAGCGGGCGAGAAACAAGAGAGAAAGCAAAACTTTTCCATTATTTTTATCTTTTTCACATTTTCAAGTACGAAAAACTTTGACGTTATATGCAAAAAAAAAGACAACAACAACTCAGCAGCAGCCACAAAAACAACCACCAGAAATTAAGTAAAAATTTTGTGCATGCCAAGCAAAAGCTGATTTTCATATTATTGCCAGAGTTGCCGCCGTTGTTGCTGGGGTTGCCCCCCAGCCCCGCTGGTATCTTTGGCATTTTATTTAGTTTGTTATTTGTTCATACTTAAGTGTGTCGCCCGTATTGGTTTTATTGGCAAACTTGTCGCTTGTCCTCCTCGAATCGAAGGCAGTCAGCGATGCCCAAGACAATAACCCAACCGCCCCTCCGGCAAGTGGTTGAGTAGATTAGGTTTTTGTTTTTTCCCCTCTAACATTCACTTGGCATTGTCTTTAAGTTTGTTCTTTTTTTTGCGCTCGATTTTTTTGTCGCCGGGCCTTCTGTGCGCCTTGTCCCCGGTGACCCTGTAAACTTCAAATTGCTACAAGTGACACACACGCACACACACACAGGCAGGGGGGAAAGGGATGGTCAGGTGGCTGCAGGACCTGCCAAGGTTACTTTTATCGAGAACCAAATAAATTTCATATCGACACTTGGAACTCTCGAGTGGTTCGATGGCCGAGGCTGGCGTTATTTTTTGGGGCCTCTTAAATTGCCAGCAGGGCAGCCGGTTCCCCATTTGCCGGCTGTATGGCATTCATGAGCATATGCCAGGCCACATTCAGGTAAGTAATTCAACAAAATGTTAATTTAATTAAATTATGAATACGAAATTCCCAGCCACCGCCAAAGCCCATTTGAATGCGGCTGGCAATCCCCTTCCCCCCGCTCCCCCCGCGCACTAAATAAATTCATTTATTTTACCCAGCATCCTGGGCCCGGTGCCTTTCACCGGAACGGAGGGCCTAGTGACGCTTTTCCCCCTGCCAATTTCAATGGCTTTTCGAGTGCAACTCAATAAGCGAGTGGCGATCTGGCACCGCGTCGGAGTGCCCAGGAACCACCGCCGCCACATGTTGATTTTTGCAAACGAAAAATGATATAATGGATGGCGGGGGGCCCCACCGCAATGACAAAATAAGCATAAATAAAACGAAAACTAAACCAGCAAATCCCAAAAACACGAAGAAATCAGGGCGAGCTGGGGGAAACCCCAAAAACCATATAGGGATGCACAGCCGTCAACTTTCAGTGCTCGCTGCCTTGACCGCAATGTTGGGCCAGCCAAAGAGCAGGAGGTTTGGCAATCTGAAATTATTAAAAAGCAAAATTTGCTGCTCCTTTATAAACATGCAGGGAGCATGAACCACCGCCCAGAGTAATGAGAGTGCCTGGGGAGCCAGGAAGTTTGGCCAACTCGATGCTCGTTATTAATAAAGTCGTTGGGAGATTTAGATCAAATTCACCCTTGCTGGCTCAATTTGGGTGGAGAAGCTATCAGTGGAAAATCTGCGTGGCCAGCAGTAAAACGCACAAAGAAAACACACCACAAATTTCATAATAAATGCAATTTTTTATGTGGCTGGGAAAAAGCAACTTAGGGAAAAGGAAACTCCACGACTTGACATTAAGCAGACACCGAAGACAGTGCCAAAGCGCCGGGGGTAGCGAATGGGAATGAAAATGATGAGAATCAAGTGAAATGCAGTCCGAGGCTGCGGCTTGAAGCTTCGGATTCGCATTCGCATTCAATGCGCGTGACACTCAACGGGGACAAGTGAGACAGAAGCCGCAGTTTGCCGGACTCCCTGCGCTGTCAGCATTGTCCTGGCCACCCTTTCAGCCATTACCATGCAGTCTGGCGGCAGTCGTTGATGGGCACACTCGGCCTGGGCTGCATTTTGCCTTCCTTCTGGGGTTGGCCAGCTGTAACTGAATATTGCATAGTGGGTTGGCTTTTTGCGTGCATTTGTAATGGAGCTTTTGGTAAATTGATCCAATTTATGCTTATTTTATGGCAAATTACGAATGAAGGCGGCTCGCTGGCCGCCTCAGCATGCGGTTGGCCCCCTGGGAGCCCCGGAACCCACTCGGCTGTCCAATTAAAGTGACAGAACGATGATTAAGGGCATTTTTAAAGGCCCAGGACAATTGCTCAAGGCTGCGGCAAGCTTAGGCCCTCCGGTCGGGTTCACTGAACCTGGAGAAGCGGTTGGTTTTTATCAGAATTTCTACTACAGAAAAAGATCACTTCAGAGGCAACTGTACCTCCGATTCAAAGGTGTCTATAAATCTAAAGAGCAAAGAATTAAAGGGACAATGGACCAAGGATGAGGCAAGCACCGGTCGGGCTTACTGAACCTGAAAAATCGGTTGGTCTTACCAGAAATTTGTCCTAGAGACAGTAATCACTTCGGAGGCAACTGTACCTACAATTCATTACTAGCTGCAAATCTTGCCCAATCGTCTTCTAATCTTCTTTCTCCTTGGCTCTTAAATACCTTTGTACGTTTTCCTTTCCCTCACCAGCTTCGCCCGTTTCAGTGACTGTACTTTAAATGCAACCCTGGGTTATGAACGACGTGAACCGTTAGTTTATGAACTGTCGCTTTTGATTGGCATTTAAGGGTTCGCTGTGCTGCGAGGCAACGTGTCCTGGGTGCGCTCTTGACTGTTAACTTCCTTTATTGGCTTCTAAATGCGCAGCTAAATCCTTTTTACAAATTGCCACGACTCCTCTTCGCATTGCAGAGCTCTCTCTCTGTATATGTGTGTTTGTGAGTGTCCTTGCTACAATTGTTGCTTTGTTTTCGTATAATAAAATTAAACTTATGCACTTTCAAGCTACGTTTGCCGGCTTCCCTCGTGCCTTTCGTCCTGGCCCGCTCTCCTTTCTCTTGGCCGGGCTCTGCTGCTGAAAGGGTGTGCATTTGTTAAGTGGCAAAAGATTGAAATAAAAGCAAACACACACACACCGCCTCGCACAACACTGACATGCAGCTTATTGGTTTGCCTGCCACATACACACACCCATTTTTCTTTGGTTGTGGCTGGCGTGCGTGTGTGTGAGAGTAAGTGAAATGAAATGGAATGAATCGACTGCCATGGCAGTTGTTCACATGTCCAACTGCCCTGGGTCTGTGAAGGATTTCAAGTGGCAAGGGCGGGGGAGGCGGTGCCAGCCTCTTGGGATTGTGTGTGTGGCTTGTTTTCCCCTCTCCCGCCCCCTTCCAAGTTTAAAAGGGGCGTCAGCGCAATTTGCTGGAGGTCAACTTCCCTGCAATTTCCTTGATAACTGATGTCATTCAACAAATGAAGTTGACATCGCCGCTCCCCCAGCATCCTGGCCCGATTGGCCTGCCTTAAATGTGCAGTGAGGGAAGGCAAATAACTTTTATCATATTAAATGCACCACTTACAGTTGAGATCACCGAAATGCATATAATTTACATTTTGACCACGTGCACTTTGCCCGCCCCGACCGGGCCGGAGCAGGAGCCGGAGTCCTGGCCTAAGCAAGCGACTGTCAATTACGTAATTGAAAGCCAAGGCGACGGCCAGAGGCTGTGAGCTGCATGCGATTATAACTTTCCATTTCCACACACACAGAGTGTATATGTATGGATGGGAAACCTGGGCAGCCATTTGCGATTTCAATTTGGTCTTTGACATTCTCGCTGTGTGTCAAATGCAAATTGAAAAATCATCGGACGGTAGCGGCGGCGGCGGCGGCAAACGAACAAATCAACAACATCAAGCATCGTTCGCCGGAAGCGCTTTGCTGCCGCCCCAAACTAATATTGAGGCAGTGCTCAGCAAACTGTTTCCGGCATTTCTGGCGCTGCCATCATCGCCCGCCTTGAGCGGTCGGTCGGTCGCCTCCACTCCATTTTTTTTTTGTTATTGGCACGCAAAAACCTATAAAGTTTTTGGCACAAAGCTGGCGAACATGTAGCGGCTGGGCTGCCTCTGTCGCGCCAAGAGTTGCTTGTTAAACAGCGGAAACGGAAATGCCAACAGTCGCACACACACAGAGATGCACAGATTGGAAGCCTGGGAATTCGGTCTGCGTTTGTAGCTGGAGTGTAAATCAAACTAATTGAATGTTTTTGCTTGGGCACAGCCGCCGGCATGCCAGCCGTTCTATGAAATGTCAGCAACGCCGTATGCGCGAATTGATAAGAAAATTCAATTCTGAGTGGCCCCAAAGAGCGCGCGGGGGCAGCTTGACTCATTGGCATTTCAGTTGTCTGGTGTCAGATTCTATTGCATTGCTAATTTAATTTCTGTTAATGCCGCACACACGCAATCTTGGCCCTGCACTCGGCCGTCCTGTCCTGTCCTGTGTGTGTGTCATTTGCAACCTTTGATTCTGCATTTAGCTAATTAGGATGGAGACTTCAGGACTATCCAAGGCATTAGGGTAAAAATGAATTTGATTTTGAAAAGAATCATTTAGCTCATTCTGACATGGCCGGCGGCCATTCAAAGACTTGCTGGTCGTTGGCAGGTTTTTGCAAAAGGAAGCAGACTCACTGCAAGCAACTTTGACGTCTGTCCTCAGGTGGAATGCTCAGCAAAGATTCCATAAAGGAAATTAACTGATAGAAGATAGAGTACAAAAATGAAAATGCATTTCATTTTTGGCTAATTAATTGCCAGCCCAGCGAGCGCTCAAAAGTATGCTATACTTTTTTTGCTTTCCTCAGACGGCAGAGAAAAGCACAAGTGATTTTCACACCGCCCCAGTGGCAATTCACCTAGAATTCTTGCCACCTACCCGGTTTTGGGAAACCTCCAGCCCCCTCCCTGCCTCCACTCCACCCGACTCCCCGCAACGTTTGCTCAGAAATACCAATCAAAAATCAAATAAAATTTTATGGCGCCGCGTAAATGCAGCGATGGCTGCCTCCGGGTGGCTGTGACTATCAGCGTGCCTGTGTGTGAGGATGGGGGCGGGTTGAATGGTGGATGAAATCACCTGCACTGCATCGGTCGGTCTGGCAGCAAATTGCCGTTAATTTAATGAGCATTTCGGCCATAAAATCACTTGTGCCACCGCCAACAGTGGGTTCGGTTCAATTGCCGGCCTCGTTCATTCTGGCAGCTGTAAAATTTATTCGACTGTTAATTAGAAATTTAAATTATTCGCTTAGCCTTTGCTTCTGCCATCCAAGATGCCCAAGAACTCGCTCCGCTCGGCTCCGTATTCAATTGCCATTCCCATTCGCCTCGTCTGCCCGTTGCCGCTGCACAAAATTAATTGCAGCGGCTGACCCGCATCGTTTACCCCGTCGACTTCGAGTCGAAATAATTTATAATTTGGCACAATTACTCTGCGGCTGGGAGCACAGCAGACGATGGCTATATGGGTCATTTGCCTGCTGGCAATTGCATTCTATTGATTTTTGCTCGGCTTCTGGGAGACACCAACCATGCCGAGGATGGCAGACATTGTACGCAATAAACTTTCACTTGTTTTGTCGCCAAATGAGCAGCTATCAGAAGGCTGAACGAGAGGGGCCAGGCATCGGGAAAACTGTGGTAAACACATTCCTCACAATCCCACAGTCTCATGGCAATTGGCGCAGTGCCCAGTGACTTTCATTTTGGACTTGGACTAGGAATTTCAAGTGGTTTCTGGCAGGCGTTCGGCTTTCGGAGTTCTTCTTTTTGTGGCATTGTTTGGCCAGAAAATTGGGTCGATAGCCTTTGGACCGATCTACTGGACGTTGGCCCCATTGATGGGCATGACGATAACGCTGAGGCTGACACTGATGACGACGCCAACGAGGGCGATGATGATGAGTTCTCGCTTGATTTTTGGCAGCTGCACTTTTTCTTGTCTCACTCTCTGGCCGACCACATAATTTCCTGAGCTGGATGTCTGCAGTTGCAGCCACAGAGCCGCCCAAATCCTCCCTGGAACAAGCCCAGCCCAGCCCGCCTGTCGGCTGATTACAAACGCTTGTTAGTGCGTTTGGCTTGCGGTTTTTATGTGCTTGGCTGCTGCCCACATCCCTTTTGCCCGGTGGCCGGGCGGCATTTTAGCTTAATTTGCAACTTGTTTACGGGCTCTAAAACAAAACCCCAAGAAGGGCAGCCAGAACACCGAGCTCGTGTGTAAACAAATCAAGCTAAAGGACTAAGCGCGTTCAGTTTTGTTGCTGCAAACGGAATTTTTTGGTTATAATGAGCGTTGCTGCAGGGCCATAAAGTTTTCACCACTTTATCCCCCAAAAAACACAGCGAGGGCAACAAGTTGAGCCTGAAGACCCCAGCAACACTAATACTTTAAATACACAAAGTTTCTGTTACTCTTTTTCACCAAAGAAACGCAGAAAACTTCATTTCCCAGTGAAACTTTTTCAAGCTCACAAAAGTATGCTACGATTTTTGCCTGCTTGCGACAAGATTTCTTCTCGGCGAAGTAGAGTATTTCCAGCCGGCCTATTCCTCTGGTTGATGGATCTAGACGTGTTTTAATAAACTTCTAGACTTGAAAACTAAGAACCCAAAGATTTCCCTCTGTGCTAGCCCAGAATCGAAGGCGCTAAATAGCCAAACCAAAGCAAAGGAAAATAGATATATGAAAATATTGTCTGTTGCCCGGCTTATTTGCCATTCAATTTGAAAACCAGTGACAGACCGAGCGCAGCTCCCAAGAGCGCGTCTCGGCGACCCAACGCCAGTGGCAGGAATTTATGCAGTCAACTGTATAAAAGGCGTAAAAATATCGAATCGAAGCTTCTCCCACCGCCCAGCCGGGGACTTCACTGGGTAAGCGGATGATCGGCTCGGTGTGTGTGTGTAGCCTTTGTTGTTGTTGGTGTTTGTTTTGGCTTGGCATTTGTTTTAGTTAAGGCAACAAACAAACGTCAAGGCATCGAGCAGACAACGCAAACCACCACCGCAATGGTAACCACAACAGCCCAGAACAAGGCAGACAAATCGAAGGCTGGCAAGCGGATGTCGCGGGGGGCAGGGCAGCGAGACGATTGGCCAAGTGGCCTCTTCATTTACCGCACGCTTCATTGCATTGCGAAATGTGTCACAGCGCGGGAAATTGAACGCAACAAACCACAAGGGTGCTGAGCCAGCCAGACCAGCCAACGTCACACACACCAGTCAGTCAGGCCACAAACAGGCAGGTCGGCCAGACATTCAATCGGACATATGGCAAGTCACTTGTCCAAAGGGAGAGGGCTTTGTTTTTATTCAATTATCAGTTGGACTTGAAAGCAGCTGTAAATTGCTTGGAAGCCATAAAAATTAAGCAGGCCTCTGGTGACCTTTTAGCTGGCTCGATTAATTGTTTTCCTTGGCCCGGCTGGGCTTTAAATTCGCCTGGAGAGTCCTCGAGAATCTCTGACTAAACTTTGGTAGCGGCGAAAGGCCAAGCCGAACGCACAGCAAAACAAAGGCAGCGACAGACGACAGACACTCGGCCAACTCAGCCGGCACACAATAAATCAATTGGCTTTGGCTAAAACGTTTGAAATTGATTTCAAGTTCTTCGTCTATTGTTTTTATATGCAACAAAGGGACAATTTTTCATTTCAAACGCAACGCCAAGCGATCCGAGCGCCACCAACAACAATGGCCCCAAAAAAAAAACCAGGACATGGATTTTATGGACACACACACACGCAGGCCAGCTTTGGGTTGGCTGTCCTGCGTGCATGTAAATTGGTTGCCATTGTTTATGAGGGCAACGGCGGCCGCCTTTGTTGCTGGGCCGGGCCGATTGTTGCTGTCTCTGGCCTTGGCCATTGATTGTCAATTCGGTTTAAGCATCGGCCATAAATCGGGCAAATGAGCAGGCCGGCCAATTCGCATGCCGGCCACAGTTTTTCTTAATTTACTCAAAACAACACCAACAAGGAAAATCAATTCCCCAACGGTCACAGAAATTGAAATTCAATTTCTCCCCAACGACAGCTTCGGCGAATTTAGGGCAAATTTAATTACTTCAAGGAAACCTCCAAGATCGCCTTACCACCAGCGCGAATCTTCATTAAGCGGCTTTGGCTTTACCGTTAACTAGACCAGCCCTCCGGCTTTCCATGAAAAGCTGATTTGCCGCTCTCCCTGTTCCCCGTGTTTGCTGAGCTGCTGGCCGGCCCAGGTGTGCGAGTCGCTGGACCCGCAAATGTTGCCAGCCATTAGAAATGCCTTGGCCACACGCCGGCCAAAGAAAATCGCTCCACTTTGACAGGCGTGTCCAGGCCAGCGTCTCGTGGCCTTCAGTCAATTACCAGCAACAATGAACGCCGCACTTGTGTATTTTGTGGGCCTCATACTGATTTGCATGCTCTCCCAGGCAGAGGACAAGCGCTTCAATAGCTACCAGCGTAAGATTGCCTACTACAACCACGGCGAGCCGCTCTGCCGGGGCTGCCGGGTGCGCTATATAAAATATCCTTACGGGCGGATAGAACACTTGGACCGCTACTACGAGCCGCTCGAGAAGGTCGAGAAGGTGGTGGGCTCGCTGCCCAAACTCAGGGAAATTGTGCGCGTACTCACCCACTACCGGCGGGTGAAGTCGAACAGAACCCGCCGCCTGGTGAGGCCAAGGACAGCAACGGCAGAGGAGGACTACAGCTTCCTGATGAAGCTGCGGCTGGGCGGTGGAGTGGAATGCAGCGCTGCCTTGGTGACCCCGCGAATGCTGCTCACCTCAGGCAGCTGCCTGAAAACAGTTAACGGCGAGCAGCCGCAGGTGCTGGGGAGCAAGGGAAACCTGAGCGTGGAGACGATAAAACCACTGCCGGACTTCACGGAAGTGGCCCTGGTGGTGCTGAAAGCAAACACCTCCGAGCTGAGGCCCATTGAGCTGTGCGACAAGCCGCCGCCGCGGCTCGGCAACTTCACCATGCTGATGGCCAGCTCCGATTTGAGTTTCTACGGCAGGCGGCGGACGAAGCTGACCAGCAATCAGGCCTGCAAGCAGAGCTTCATCAAGGACGACGCGGCCTTTATCACGCCGAACATGTTCTGTGTGCGCAACTCGGCCAGCCCCGAACATTGCATCACTGTGCCGGGGGATCCCCTGCTGCTGGAGGGCAAGCTGTGCGGGGTGAATATGTACGGATCGCGGTGCCAGGCGGGGTCTGTCAATGGCGATCTGTACGCGCAGGTCCACAAGATGAAGAACTACATAGAACAGCTGCAATAAACTCGGATTACACGCCTCAAATGGGGGCCTTGATTGGCGTGAAGGGAACCTCAGCCACTTCAGTGTCATCGTCGCCGGCTCGATGGTTGAAATGCATTCGCTGGCTGTGCTCTCGGCGCTGAGCGTGTGGGCGGCTGCTTTCGCGGCAGTGCCGCAATTCGAAACAGGCACGAAGCCCGGAAAGGGGCAGCCATACCAGATCGTGAGGATTGTGGAATATCTGGTGCCCTTTCCATACAACAGGTCAGCGGATGAGGCGGAAAGGAAGCGCGACCAAGAAGGCAGCCTGGAGATAGTGCCGGCCAACGACCAGAGCCTGTTCAATTGGCAGGCCACGGCCACCACGGCCGAGCCACGCAAGAAGCATTTTATAGTCAAGGTGCGTCACCTGCAGCGGTTTATTTGTGCCGGGGCTTTGATATCGTATCGCTTGGCCCTAAGCTCGGCCCAGTGCTTCAAGACGTCGAAGAGAATGCGAATCGAAGCCGACCAGTTGCAGGTGATGGCCAGCAAGTCGCGCATCTATCCTGTGCAGGAGTTCTTGCTTAGCCCCGCGGCCAATGTGGCCCAGGACCTGGCTGTGATTGTCTTGAAGTCAACTATACAGGATGCCCTCATCCAGCCGGTTTCCTTGTGCGATAAAAAACTCAATGTGAAAAACAACGTGACCATGTACATGTCCTTGAAGCGGCTGATGTTCCTGCAGACCTCGATCATCTCAAACGAGGCCTGCAAGCGCAGCTACGCCAAGAACGAGAACGTCTACATCACGCGGACGATGATGTGTGCTTTGAATGCCAACACGGAGCGCAACTGCCGGACGATGGTAGGTGATCCGCTCCTCCAGGGCCAGCAGCTCTGCGGGGTCAACATTTACGGGCCGAACTGCGCCGACAGATCCGACAACGGGGATCTCTACGCAAGGGTTTACAATGCCCGCTCCTACCTAAACGAACTCATGCAGAAGTATAAGTAGGGCAGGAGATTCAAATAAAAATTCAGCAACTAGGAAAATCGCAGACATTAAGAAAATGTACCAAAATGTCGATTGTAAAACACTTGCACAGCAAGCTAAAGTATGGGGAAGTTCGTAGATCTAAAATGTAATTAGCGTTCATTTATTTTTAAGATTAATAAAAAGAAATTTCTCATTTCCGCTCTGCCAGGTATCGAGTCCCTTCAGTCTGGGTATCGATACCCCGATATATGCGACACTTGACAGGGTAGCCGGGTGCCGGGTTGGGGTTGGTGTAAGGGTTGCCTAGTTAAATTTGGGAGGGTTGTAGCAAATCGTGAAATTGGTGTATGGCAGCCCTGCAGGGGGAGGGGTGTGAGTTTCACAGAAATCGAATCAATCTCGCTGAGTGCCGCCCGTTGTTAGTTGCGCGCGACAAATTGAAAGTCTACGCCCCCGTTGAAGGGGACTGCGTGCCCAAAAAAAAAGTACATTTTATTTTCCGTCAATTTGCGGCTTTAAAAAATTTAAGCCACGCCTTATCGGCCCCCGCCTAACCCCCGCAATCGGCCTGTTTGCAGCTGGCTGACAGCAAAAAGGTGTTTCACTTGGCTCCGAAATTTACACTGGCAAACAAAAGCCAACGACTGGCCGACGTGGCCGACGTCCGGGGGTCCACTAAGTTGCGGGCTGCCGGCAGACGGGCTTAAGGGTGGGCCGTGGGCGGAGGGGGCGGTGTGTTGGCTTTGGTCTAAAATATTCAGCTTGTCATGAAAAATGCAGGTGTCCTCGCACGTGAAAAATGCAAGGAGCGCCAGGCAGAGGGAGCAAACACACACGTAAATAAATTAAACATTAAAAAACAGCGGGACATAAACAAAAAAATAAAATTACACCCAACAATACAAAAAAGAAAAGGAAGAGAGAAAACGCTTTACAAATCTCTGCTGGAGTTTTCTTTGGCCAACTTTTTTATGCTCTTTGGAAATGGAAAAGCAGCTCAGCAGGATAATTTTAATTTAGAATTTAAAATAAAATTTCTTGGACAGTTGTTTGTCAGCCTTCCTGAAGAGTTTTCTTTAAATTTATTAAAAATTTCCAGCCAATTTCCTCAACGCTTTAATTGGCCAATTTGTAGAGCATCCCATGGCCTGGTGGCTGGTCCTCTTGACATTCAAATGCAGCCAGGCCTGTCGAAAAGCTGGACGCGTGGACGGCTGAGCTCCGTTGACAACAAAATTTATGTACATAGAAATTAATACTAAAAAAACACGTTTATTTGCATGCACACGCCGAAGAAAAAAAACGACAAGAAAAACATAAACTAAAACGGCAATTGAGGCCAACACACAAAAAAATATAAATAAATAGGGAAAATGGAAAACGGAAAACTTTATTGTTGTTGCGACTTTAACAGCTGAGCGGTTCGACAAAGAAATTAAAAAGTTCGATGGCCGGCCGCCGATGACGAATGATGATTTGAACATGGACAAAATAAATGTATTTCTGCTGATCGAACAAGCCGGCCGGCCGGACGGAGGGAGGATCAATGAACCGCCGCCATTTCCACAGTTGCCCCCTTTAGGAGTTGACAATTTCTATTGCCTACTTTGTGGGGCCGGGCAAACAAAACGAAAAACTCAAAAGGCGTTAAAATGATTTTCGAAACTTTTTCCTTACGTGACCCGGGAATCCTGGGAATCGCATTGAATTTCCTGCCCGCCCTACAAAATTGTTAAATTTCTGCCTCGCCTGACAATAAAATAGGCGGCAAGTGCATAAACAACAACACCGCCGCCCAGACGGGCATAAAATAAAAGTTTTCCACTTAAGGTTTATGAAAAGTTTAAGCTCCCGCCCACATTCGCACCTAAACAAAAGTCACACGCGCCGCGAGGCCGCGCCGGACAGACGGAAACGGAAACGGCATCGGCATCGGCGGTCGAGGAATGACGAATGCCCGGTCCATGGTTCCCTTTTTTTTGTAGGCTCGTTGTGAGCCAGCAAATGTCAAAACACCATAACCACTTTGCGGTGGCGAGGGGTGTTAGCCGCCCAGTCGAAGATTCGCCGTAAAACCAAAAGTTGATGCCCGCCAGCCGCCATAACCACTTAACGCGCTGGCCCTTAGGCTGGAGAAGGGGGCGGTGGCCCCACGCACTTCAAACTTTGGCGGAGGAAACCCCCAATGGGAAATTCCCCAAATGCAAATAATAATGTAATTGCCAACAATTTTCTTGGACGATTTTCTGTTTTTTTGGGAGTTCTGCTGGAAATAAATTTTTTATTTGTCGACCAAAAAGTTGGCCGAACTTTTATTTGATTCTGTGGACAATACAAATAAATTGACTCGGCGTAAAACGTTTACCCGGCCGACTCATCCAGCGAAGGCGCTGAGAAAGGCTAAAAACAAGCGGCTAATTGCGGCCGAATGTCAAATGGACCATTAATTGACTTAGACCCAACCAATGCTTAATTAGCGCCGACAATGCAACCCAACCGGCCGGCCTGACCGAGCCAATTGACAGGCGACATGCAAGCCGCAAAACCGACGTGGCCAGGGCAGCCGCCAACTGACAAAGACATGCAAATCGCTGGCCAACTGGAAATGACTAATAGAGAAGGAAATGAAGCGCACACACACACACTTACTGTGTTAGCCGGAAGCGGAAACGGTAAGCCGGCTGTCAAAGAGGCGGCCGCGTTAAAATGTCGCCAACTTAATGTGTTTTTAATTAGCAAATGATATTTCCCGAGGCCACCAACTGCCTGCCAGGCTGGCGGCCTGGCCAGAAGTGATAGGCGACTAATTGCTCTTTAAATAATATGCAGTTTTTTCTAGAGTTAAACTTGAGCTGAGTTGCCTAACCGCCGAGGCGCGTGCAGCATGAAGAGTCTCTGGGCGGCCGGAGGACGTGCGGCTGGCAAGGACCACGTCGCCAGTGTCGACTGGGGCGCGTCTCTTGACTTTTCATAGATTTAAGAGTACATTTTTCTTTGCCGCCAGCACAAATCGCACCACTTTGCCAGTGCACAACACTTACGGGGGCAACTCCTACGTGCCACATGCGTCCAACTGCCCGACAGCCCCGAACGTCCGCTGGCTGTTTAGTATGCCGCATGTGTCATGTGTAGTGCGGGGCATATATTTATTTGAGCAGAGCATAATGAGCGTTATTTATATTTAAGCAGTTTCCTAGAGCCACAGACAGACGGGCGAGCAGACGGACAGACAAAACAGTCGAGCGGCGAAAATTCAAAATAAAACCACTTAATTTATGGTCAACTGGGTAATTTATGTTTCAAGAAATCTAAACTGCCCCGGCCGCTCTTTATAGATATCCATTTTTTGTGGGTTTAATATTCACTGGATTTCTATATTTTGCAATTTATGTCCTTTAATTAGTTGCAGGTGAAAATGGCAAAGCGGATAAAAATAAAATTGCCTACTTTCCGGGGCATTTTAGCAGCCGGAAATCGCATTAAACGTGGGTCAATTTATTGTGTTTAGTTTAAGGTTTTTTTAAACGTTTTTTGAAGAGTAAAAAGTCCATTTAAATACCAAGTTAACAAGGATTAAGCGGATCAATTTTTAGAGGGGAAAGTGGTAATAAAAGCCTTGGAAGCGGAGAGGTTAGTCAGCCGAAAAGTCTGAAGGGGATTTGTGCCTTTGGATTGCCTGTCTTCAACTTTAAATTGCCTTCAAAGATCTTTAAAGACTTTCAAAGACTGAACAATTTTATACAAAATATACAAAACTCTTAGCAGCACTTAGAAAATCAGTTTTTCTTTTGTACCCCCGCCAACCTTTTGCCTTTTTTAAAGCCACCAATTCCACTGCATCAAAGCCTGAATGATCGGTTATGGCCAAAGTTTTTACCCAATCCAATCGATGCCAAGACGAAAATCAAAGCCACCCAAGCCACCACGACCGCCCCAACTAATTAAGTAAAAACCCAATTGACCAGCCGTATGGCTGAGGACAACAAAGTGGGCGGCCAACCCTTGACGGCGCCTCCGAGGGGGCGGGCCGCCCACAAAACCATATTATGATAATTGGAAATTATGTACATGTAAAAATGATGACTAAGCGCCGATATGCTGGAAGATAATTTATTTAGCTGCTGGCTTGAAGCGACTGGCGAGTGTCCGGCTGGCCGGCTGGACAGTCCGGCATTTATGCCGCATTAATCTGATTATTAATGGCCTGGCGGGCGGGCCAAGGAGCAACTTTTTCCCTACTCCCGTAATTGTATACTAATGCAATCAATTAGAGTTAAACTTTGGCACACACGTGCGTCCGCCGTCGTCGTCGTCGCTGCCTTTGATATGAGAGGCGGCCAAGGCGAATGTAAATTGAATTGAGACCAGCAGGAAAGGAAAGAATCAGGCGGCAACTTCAAGACGGCCACGCTGATGAGTTCAATCAAGAGGGAAGCATGATTCCAGCCAGCCAGCCAGGCCGACGGGTCTCGGGTAATTCAATACACAATCAGCGGCGTTTTAGAGTTCATTTGTAGCTTGGGTGGTAGGACGATTTACAAATCAAATCACAAGGACAAAATAACCATCAGCCCCAACGAGAGAGCAACAGGATTTCCGCCGACTCGATGAGGTGAGTGGATGAGCCTTTGGTGTTTGGCATGCAAATACCTTGCCAGCATCACTGCAGTGGCTGGCCGGCTGGCCAGGATGTCTGTCCTTGGCAGGGCTTTCTCAATGGCCCCGCTTGTCTCGACATCAAATTGATGCAATTTATGAAAACTTTTGTGTGCTCAATTGCAAATATACAAGGACTGTCAGTTTTATGCACGGCTATTTTCCATCTTCATTTTTTTCCGCTCTCTTTCTTCGCTTTTTCCTTTGGGGCACATACAATTTGCCAAAGCAATTTCTTTGCTTGGCAGTGGATTTTTCTTTTTTCATTTTTCAGCTTTAACTGGTTTTTGGCAGTGCCGTGAACTCTGCGGCAAATTAAGCACAAAATATTCAGAAATTTAATTTACCATTTGGTAAACACACACACATGAATTTCAAGGATAATGACTGTCATTTGTATATGAAAATATTGGGCAAGTTAACTGCCCGCCCGCCTGGCTGCCCGACTGTTTTTATTTATTTTAATGGCGAATTCGAAACATTCAGACGGCTGTCGGCTAATTGCCAAAGGAAGCAGCAGTCCTTCGAGGTGGCTTGGCCGCATTTTTAATGGTTTTTAATAAGCGTAAGTGCGGTTGAATTTTTCAGGCAGCGAAATGTGGCGGCTGAAAGACAGCGAGTTGACGGTTGCAAATCAAATTGAAATTTTAATAAAAAACAATTTAATTGCGGATATATTCAAGGGTGGCTATCTGAAAAGTCTGTAGAAAAAACCAACCACCGAAAATTCAATTCCACGCCCGCATGGCTAAGGCAGAGTTGCCTTCTGTTAACAATAACAGCAGCAGCCAGACAGAGCTATGGGTAACAGAGGTTAAGATTTTACAGCAGGGGCTGCTAACAGAACAGCGCCCGGGCGGGTGACAACCCCTAACTTCCCCCATTTTCGAACTGTTAAGCCGGGTGCCCTGGTGGGGCGGCTCTGTTAGCCGGCGACTGTTACACTGCAGGAGGGCTGGCTCTGTTAGCTGGCGACTGTTAAACTGCTGACGGGCTGGCGCTGTAAGCTGGCGACTGTAATTCTGCTTAGACTGTTAAACTACTGGCAGGCTGGCTCTGTTAGCCGGCGACTGTTAAACTGCTGGCGGGCAGGCAGTCAAAGTTTTTGCCTTTTGCCGGGTGAGTTCATTTGGCAAATGAAAGTTTTGGCCGGGCGACGACTGCCAATGCTGGTGGCCGCGTCAGCGTCATTGCCAGAACAATGGCTCTTAACCCCTTTTAAAATAGTTTTAATTGAATTTATTGATATTTTAGAATCCCACACACACACACACACACTTGTCGATTGCCAGCCAAATCAACTGGGGACTTGGCCGGCGTCTGGCAGCTGCTGTGCGGATGAAACAAAAACCAACAAATGTTAGTTAACTTTTCATCAAGCTAATAAAGCGTATGCCTTTTTGGAGCGCCAAAGTGGCAAAACGGAGAATGCCCCGGGCTAAAAGCAAAGGCAGCTGGGACGTAGGACTCGGCAGACAACCGAAGCCGCCAAATCAATGCGACTCCAGCGATGATGCAAAGTTTTCCCTCAAAGGCTCCACACATGGGTGCGAGTGTGTGTGTGGGGGGGGAGGGGGGTAATGCTTGGCAGTCTAATGAATAGAAATGTCGTCCTTCAAAACTTTTCGGCTTGCTGCGCCCTCTCAATTTGAGCAACGCGTTGCTCTTCCTTTGTGTGGGTTAATGAAAAGCTGATTTCCCTTAAAGACACAAACACACAGACGCGTGCAGATCCCACAGTTTCCTTTGAGCTTTCGGCATTGGGAAAAGCGTACCAAAAGATTTTCCACTCATTTCGAATTCAAAACTTAAGTGTGCTCCCTATGAATCATTGATTGTGTGTGCCATAAGTTATGCGCGGCCCTCCACTTTCAGGGGTTATGGATCTTAAAGTTATAACCGTCCTGGGAATCCTGACCCCCCCGAGCTGTGCGTGTGGCCGGGCG
This sequence comes from Lissocephala sabroskyi, assembly GCA_037075105.1. Taxonomy (NCBI): domain Eukaryota; kingdom Metazoa; phylum Arthropoda; class Insecta; order Diptera; family Drosophilidae; genus Lissocephala; species Lissocephala sabroskyi. The sequence continues at coordinate 155,606 of JBAMCP010000013.1, forward strand.
AGAGAAAAGGGCGGCAAGGCGTCGACTGCCGGCAATCAGAAAGGACTTGAGGAAGGCGTTGATTAATGTTCCTGGGGGCCACCTATTTTCGTCAGCCAAAAATAAAAGGCCGTTGACATTGTCCATCAATTAGGGATCAATAAATTTTACAGACCTCGAAAACAACTCGAAGGTGGAAGGATACAAATAAAGCCTGTAAAACAGCCCAAATCGGGGCTTAGTTTTCAAAACGAAGAGGACATTTGTTTGTCCAAATAAATAAGGAATTTATGGTTGGCTGGGATTCTTGAAAAGTTCAGAAAATAAATCATATAATTTGGTAGAATTTTTAGGGACTTTAAGGGGTTAAATTTAGTCGGCTAAGGAAGCTTTTCTGATCCGCAGAAGCTCTTGAAATTGTGAGCGGTTTTTTGGAGATTTTACTCCAGGTTCCCTGCCTCCTGCTTTTTCTTTCTTAAGGTCTCTTAATTTCTAGCACTTACCTTAACTTTCATGTTGTTGTTGTTCTTCTTTGTCTTTTTGTTGTTTTTATTCGCTTTCTTGTTGTTCTTGCTCAGCTCCTTGTTGTTGTTGTTTAGTTTCTTGTTGTTTTACTGATCGCGCGTTTGCCCATTCAATTTTGTTGATTTTTATGAATTTCTTAAATCACAAACTCAGTTCGGCCGACGGACAATATTCTCTCACAAAAAAAAAGCAACACAAAAACAACACAATGACTTGCGCTTCTCGATCGCGAGCAACTGCCGGAGCCCCCGGCCTGTTGCCTTTATATACAATTCAGGGGCCGGGCAATCGAAGCTTAAAAGCTTTTAGTTGTGAAGCTCGAAAGCTTTTGGTTGTGAAACTCTGGAGATCGAGAGAGGCAAGCCGGAGGGAAAGGCAGCTCGAGTAGAGGATGGACAGCTAAACAGACAGACGGAAGGGGCGGACAGATGATAAGAGTGATGAGCGGATGGGCAGTTAAATTAACAGAGGTGGTAAGTCAACTCAAAAGGAGAGACAGACGGACAAATAGACGAACAGACAGTCGGCGGGAGCGACGGATGCTTTAACTGAGAGTCAGTGAATTTGGACAACCGGACGGGCGCAGCTGAGCAACAGTCGATCAGCCGAGCAGAAGGCCAACTAGGGAAGCCAGAAAAAATGCACAGATGGGCAGACGGTAAGCCAGGGAAAAGGACAGATAGACGGACAAGGCGAAGATGGCAGCCTTTTTACCGGTACGGCAGTCCATCCGCCTGTCTGTTCTGTCCAACTAAACGTCCGTCCTTCTTAGCATTTGCCCGAATGTCCATGCCTTGAACTCTTGACTCGCTCAATCTCGAAGGAGGGCTTTCTCGTTTGACTGGAAGCTTCAATCGCCGAGCCTCAAAATTAAAAAAAAACGCGACTGATCGGAGGCGCCCAACAGTCAAAAAATGTAAGTCATTTTTGGGTTTCTTAATATTTCTACTGAGTATGAAAAAGAAGGACAAATAGGAAATAATAAAACTGTTTCTCTCTATTCTTCTTTGGAGTTGGGGGGAAGACTCCTTGCCCAGCCCTTCCTCTGGTCCGGCTACTCCCCGAGGCCCCCGAGGACCGAGACAATCAGGAATTTTGTGCCTACACCGCAGAATTTCCTAATAAGCAGGCGAGTCCCCAGCCACAGCGACAGGACCACCGAAAGTTGACAGTTTCGCTTTTGCAAAACAACTGACAGCAGCAGAAGACAACCGAAAATAACCACGACTACCCGATGCCCTAACCGATGGAACAGAAAGCCGGCGGGGAAAGGAAGTTCAGGGCTTTGATTTGGAGGAAGTCGCCTTCTTCCTTCCTCCTTCTGCTCTCTCTCTCTCTCTCTCTTCCTTTCCCCCTCATTTGTTGTGTTTTTTGTTGGACAAGTTGAGAATTTTATTTGGAGAGCAAACATTTCGAAGTCCGTTCATAAAATTTGACATTAGCATATTTTGCCATTGCGTTAATGTGACAAAATGACAAATGAAGTTAGTTTTTTTGATCGACCGTCTTTTTCTCAGTCAACTTCCTTCCCCCCGCCCCTTGAAGGAATCAGGATCCCCTTGGACTTAAGCGAAAAGCTGTTGACACGCGTTTTATGCGTTTCGCGGCGAAATGCATTTGCATTTTTTGTTGGCGAAGGCGACGGCGACGGCACGTCGTCCTTGCAGAAGGCAAAACACTTTGACAAGCTTGCCAGAGCGTTGGCGGGGCAACAACAACGAGAAGAACCAAACAACGAAAACGGCAACGACGGCGGCAACGACAACTTTGAAATTGATAAATTGATTTATGCCACAGCGCCCCGGGGGCAGGGAAAATGTGCATCGTATATGCAAAATTGTCTCGCTTGGCTTTCTCCTCAATCATCAGGCCAGCCACCCGCCTGTCATATGAAAAATGAAGGCCGGCCACAGGAAGCAACTCGAATGTGTCAATTACATCGATTGAATAACAATAACAAAGAAATTCGAGAGAGCATTTCGAGGAATTCAATTGTTTCACAAGTCGCCGGCAGATTTGACCACCGCTTCCATTTTGCCCCTCAGCCTTCCTTGGGGGCGCCTCCGTGTTGCTTTATTTCGCTGATTGACTTTGGCCCGACCAGCGCACGTAACCGGGCCAAGGCATCGATGGCAAAGCCAGCCAACAGCTCCATTTCCGGGGCCATAGATTTTTTGCTGTTGTTTGCAGCAATTTCAATTTTTGTAGAGAAAGTTTTTTGTCGTCGGATTCGCCCACATATGGCAGGAAGACGAGCCGAGGGCCGCCGCCCCCTACGACATTTAAACCGTAAAGACAAATAATTCAATATGGTAAACAAGTCACGTGCCGGGCTGTGTTATTGCTTTTTGGCTTTGATTTTGTGCAGGCAGGGGCCGCCAGATATTGTCAGCACGAGGACGAGTGGGCGTGGCAGACATGCACATGTGTGTCCTGGTGTAATGGTTGTTTAAGCAGCAATCATTATAAAGTTAATTAAAATATCGACAAGAGGCGGGCGGCGAGCGACTCCGCGCATAAAGTGCGGAATTTAATGCTGCGCTCAAAAGTAGGCAATGCTCTTTCAACATCAACTTGCGGCGAACCGCAACACGAACAGCTGATGGGCAAATATTTAACGGTTGCTTTTATACAAATTTGGTAGATTTTAGCGCATATTTATAAACGGAGCGCCGCATCCTTTTTCGAGGCAACAATCACAGGTAACGGCGACATGTGTAAATATTTACAAAACGCGCCAAGCGTTGGCAAACAGACACGCCCCCCGCGCCTTGGCATTTGTCGCCGTCAAGGGTTTCCGGGGGGGTGGCAACCCTGCCTTATAATCCACCCAACGCACACGCACACCGAGAGGCCGCACGACTGTGCCGTTATTTATGCCATTCGATATTTAACGGTGCTGTTGTTGTTGTTGTTTTTGCTTTCATCGTCGTTGCTGCTCGGAACCGCAACGGCCCCCGGCTGCCGGCTGCCGTCTGCCGGCTGTTCGGTATTTTTCTTTTTTATTATTATTATGCTGTCATTTCTGCTGTCGCGACATTGTCAGAACACGTTGGCGGGCGGGGGCGTTGAAAAGGATTGCCAGGCGCAGGCAGGACTTTTATGATCTTCCACAGATCGCTTTCCGTATTCACTTAAAACAGATTTAATGTGTTTGAAAATTATTTATTTACCCATAAATCGCATTAATAATTCGATCCGAAAGCATTAATCTTCACTTGCCGCCCCATAAAAATAAACATATGTCCGTTTGGGTTTCAATTTCATTTGTCCACCGCACAAATCAATTTCGATCAATTTTCCTTCCCTACAAACACACAGAAAAACAAAAAAAACACCTCAATTGGTGCCTAATAATGTCAACAAGCCCATAACTCATATGACCACCACACCCCCGCCCCCTAATTCGGCTTTCGAGTATCATAAATTTTGAAAAAGGTTCGACCCACAAAATCACCTCGCCGGGGTCGACGGGGGTTGATTGGTTGCTGCCCTAGGGATTGCCGAATGGATGGTGAAGAAATTCTTACGATTCGGAAATCTTAGCCAGTTCTCTGAAGAATATAAAGGATTAAACATCTCATCCCTCATTGAATAAATTCCTTCCCTTATTTTTCGCTACCTGGAACTTCCAGGCTCACAAAACGCCACCTATTTGATTTGTGAGCTGGCGCCATCTGGCGGATTTTCTCGAAAACACTTTAAATTTATGCCCGCAAAATTTTGAAAGGGAAAATATTAATAAAAACTCTTGGAAATTTACTAAAATAGATTTTTAATTATGTAATCAAATATTTTTTGGGGTGTCTTGTGAAAAAAACAATCCATTTCATTGTTTTCGTTGTTTTCCAATACGCAAATAGGACGCATTGCATCCTAAATGCGTGCATGTGTGTGTGTTTGTGTGCGGGGGACGAGGGGGGCACATATTGCCATTCGATCTTAAATTGTACTTGTGTCCTTATGAAAATACAAATCTAAAACATAATGTAGCGTTAATTCACTTATTCCTAAAGACTAAACACGAAATCTGAATCTGAATCTGAAACTCAAACTGAAAACTCAAACTGAATCTGAATTACTCCTTTTGCCAGCGCGGGACTGTGTGTGTGTGTGTTGCGTTGTTGGTCGGTCAGCTAACTTAACTAAGCCACAGGAGATCGTTGATGTGTGATTGACTGTCGTCCCATCGATCATGACAAATTATGAGACGCCGTCGTCGCTTTACCGGCATAAAAACGATTGCCCGTCTGCGTGGTGAACAGCAAAGTGTCCACCGAGGGCAACATTTGGTTATTCCTCACCAGCAGCGGCACATTCACCAGCGAAATCGTTGTGGCCGAACCGCCGCTTCCCGCCACAGCACTGGCCGACGTGCAGGCGGTGGGACTCAACTTATTCACGCCCTGGCCATTCAGAGTGAAGGCCGGCAGATAATAATTGCTGGTGGTGCGTTGGTTCAGCGAGTTGCCGGCATCGGAGGCCAGGGGATGCGACGAGACGGCTGCCAAGTCGATCGAGGCTGGCGAGGAGAACGGCGAAGACTCTAAGGAAGGGCAAGCAAGGCGGTTGGCATCGGTCGGCTTAAGCGATACTGCAACGAAATAGACGGACGGATTTAGTGGATTCGTTGGGCTGTCTGTGAATTTAATGCCACTCACAAAAATCCTCCTCGTTCAGGAAGTCATCGGGTATCTCATTCTTGATCTGAAAGTGCAAAGCGGCCGCCGTCTCCGACGAGATGGCATTATCCGTGCCCAAATCGTTGCTGACCACCGGAGCATCGTAAATGCTGTACTCGTCCATCTGCAGAGCCTGCTCCACAAGAAGCTCCTCGGCCGTGAGGCTTATGTCCAGGAACTGGCCCTGCGACATGTCCGGATGGCTGTCCAGATGATCGCTGAGCGGCTCCTTCTTGATTTGCGGCAGCGCCAGCGTTACGGCCATGGGCTTCTGCTGGAGCTGCTTGGGTGCCAGCTGCTTCCTTTCGCGCTTCACCTTGGCCTGCTTGGGGGCCGGCGGCAGCGGCGGCATCAGCGGCATCAACACCGTAGTCAGCACCGTGTTGCTGTTCTCGTTGAGTTTCTTGGTGGTCAGCTGGCCGGCGGCCGGCAGCACTTGTTGGAGGGCCGTGCCCGCCGGCAAGGTGATGCCCAGGGCGGCTAGGGTGGCCGGCTGGGGTTGCTTTTTCTTGCGCGGCTGTTTCACTGGTGCGGGTGATTGCGAGTTCACGGAATTCATGGTGACTGTCTTGATTGTCGCATTGTTTGATTGCTGTGATGGCTTGGACGCGGCCTCGGCTGGGTTGGGATTGATGAAACCATTTGGCGGCTGTTCCTCGCCAGCCGGCGGGGCTCCGGTTACGGCCGCTGCGGCCGCAGCTGCCGCTGCCTTCTGGGCCTTGGTGGTGGTGGATTTCTTGGAACAATAGGATGGAATGTTTTCGAGGTGCTCGCCGGTCTTGTGGTCCACCTTGTGGCGACGGCGCGTGTGCTTCAGCCAATTGGGGAAGTTGGTGAAGTCGCGCGGGCAGTAGTTGCACTTGAAGGGCCTGGCGCCGGTGTGGATATTCGAGTGCTGCTTCAGCTTGGAGTTGCTGATGAAGCTCTTGTCGCACACGTTGCAGGCAAAGGGACGCTGCTCGAGGTGGACCAGGTTGTGGACCTTGAGGCAGCGCTCGGTCTTGTACATTTTGCCGCACTTCTCGCAGCGGTAGGAACGCGTTTGGGCGTGGTACTTCTGGTGGCGCTGGAGGTGGGAGCGCTCCTGGAAGCGCTTCTGGCATTCCGGGCATTCGTACGGCTTCTCCGATGAGTGGATACGGGCGTGATGGGTGAGATTGATCTTCTGGACAAACTTCTGGCCGCAGATATCACATTGGTACTTCTTGTTATCACTGTGGATCTTGCGGTGCATCCACATGCTGCCCAGTTTCAGGCTAAAATAAACAATTCAATTTTAGTTACTGTCTTTTGAAAGCGAAAATATTTGCTTACCATTTGCCGCAGTCGGGGCACTTCTTCCAGGTGTCCTTGCGGCCCTCAGTGCGATGCGTCTTCAGGTGCTTCTTGAGGCCGGCGAGCAGCTCAAAGTCCCGCTTGCAGTCGGTGCACTGGTAGGTCAGCCGCAGCCGATGCCCGAGGGCATCGTGGGAGGCCACTTGGGTTGGATCCAGCATGAGGCCATTGCAGTCCAGGCACTTGTAGAGAGGGGCGTTGATCACTTTGCCATTGTGCTCCAGGATCTCTGGCGGCGGCGGCATGCTCTCCTGGTCGGCTGTGGTCTTCGTTTCGGACTGGGGTTGTTGGAAAATTGTGAAGGTTGAGGGCAAATAGTCGGGATCACAAAGTTCCACTTTGGGCACAACACTGGGCTTGGTGGAGACCGGGGGCTTGGTCTCGTCGAGGGGCTCCTCTTTGAAGACCTTCAGGCGAACGGCTGTGGCGGCCGGCAACTTGGGTTTGCGTTGCATGGGCTGGGCCATGAGGTGCATTTGGTCCGGTGACTGGAGCTTCATTGGTGTCGTCTTTTTGAAGGGTGAATTGGTGAAGGCGTTCGGTGGCTCGGGGCGGAGAAATGTAACATTAAACTCGGAGCTTTGATTATCGCTGCCGCTGCCATTGGATAGGTTGCCGGCCAGGCCTGGCGCAGTTGACGACAAATCATCGCGGCCGCTGACGTCGGCGGCCAGATTCAGTTCTGTGTTTTGGGCATTCTCGTCGAGCACCCGCCAAAAATCTGTGGACGATAGGCTGTTGCCGTTGATGAGGCTGGCGGAGCTGATGGTCACGCAAGCGGACAGATCGATATCCAGCGATTCGTCTTTGATGCTCGAAATGGAGTCAAAATTATTAATTCGTAATAATGAGCTCAAAATCTCGTCGTGCGCAGCCTTAGTTGGGGTACTTGCGCTAGCGGCAAATTCCCCGCCATATATTTTAGGCGGCAATTTTTTGCTTGGCGCCTCTTCTTTCATTCTTTTTCCTTTGCACTCCATTCACAATCGCGTACAGGTTATGCGGTCGGCGTTTTTAACAATTAATTACGCGTTCCAGCGATGAATTCGTTTGATGTGGTTACTTGTCAAGTTCACGACTATAAAAATATAAACATTTCGATGGTTTTTACGCTGTAAAATCCCTTTAGAATCACAAAAACATCCGATTATTATGAAATGACGCGCTTTGTTGTTTTTGACACGCTTCCGATTCTGGTCGCCATTTTAATAGAGAGCATTCTAGGCTCTCTTCTTCTTGCTCTTCTGTCACTCTGACAGCCAACAGGGCTGTCGCCTTTCACCGAAAACAATTCAAATTTGCGCGCAAATCAGTTAAAATTATGCTTTCTGATGATCGTTTTAATTTTAAAATATTTAAAATAAAAATAGCATTCAAAGAAAGCACCGAATTATATTTTTTGCACTGATGCTACGCCGATAAATATTAATTAAACTCTCGCCCGCGTTGCCGGACTGCCTGCGCCGCGTCTGTGGATGACGTCTGGCAGCCCTGAGCACACTTGCAGTATCGATACTATCGATATCGTCGTAGTTGCATAAAAAAAATGGCGTCAGAGCAAGACGTTTTAATGGAAAATTCAGGTAAATATTGCGTTTTTTATTTAAAAACTAATCAAATTGATGTTAATAGTAGCTCCCCACATCTGGGAAAATAGTTTTCCTTAAAATGCAACTATTGGTATCGTGTGCGGGGTGTAATATACAGTGGCGGCCGCCGTCTGAAAAAAAAGAAAACGTGAATGAGAACATCACGCGGCACACACACACGCGTGCACACATTGAAGTACTCATTTTATCTTAATTACAACGATTAATATAAACGAAAACGCTAATTTCCACTTACCTGCAGGGCGGCGTACACGTTCTGGTCGACAGCCTGCAGTAGCAGTACCTCTCACCCCCAGATCCACCAGACGCTCATCCAAGCGACAAGCGCAGGTCAGTATCAACCACCCGCATGAGTCAGAAAAATGCGCGCGGCATTTGGCGCGTTTACCGCCAATAAAACGTAAATACAAAAAAACACATATTCCTGCGGCTGTTATATTTAGTTTGCCCCTTGCCAGTGATGAGAAAAATGCATTCTCAATGTGGATGTGGCGTTGTTCCATTCGCAAATGATGTGCCCCAAAGTTCACATGATTATCGTGCAAGGGCCAACTGATCGAGCAAGGCAACTGAACTGCAGCCGATGGAAATCGTTTTTTGTATTTTTCAAGGCATTTGGTTTGGCGGCTTAAAATTCACATTTCCCATTCGTTACAGCTGAGCGAGCCCGATGAGGATGCATTTAACCAAGCGCCCATCACATTGCCAGAAGAAGAGCAGTCAGAACTCATGGGAGAGATCTCAAACGTGGCTGTAATCCAGGACGACGGCGTGGCCAGTCAAGACGCTCAAACAGAACCCTACGACGAATTGGCTCAACTCCAGCAGCACATGGACGAGGATGTGGAAATGTCTGTGACCGCAGAAACCGGCGGCGTGGATGAAAAGAGCTCGTCCTTTCCCTTTGGCACCACCGTGGCCGAACAGCACTCAGAGACCAGCGACGAACCCAAGGATATTCGAGGCGTTGACACCTCTCTATTGGCCTCCCTGGCCGGCGACAATGCCAACAGTCTGCCCTCCGTGGGCGGCAACGATGAAAGCGACAGCAAAAAGGCCGACTTCGAATCCAACGTAAGCGGCCTTCAGCCCCATATCGAGAAATTAATCTCATCGGAAGACTCAAGCTCCCAGCACGCCATAGCCGAGAGCCTGGGCGGCGACGATGCCGATACCAGCAATGCCACCATTGTCAACACAGAAATCATCTCCGAGGATGAGCTGCCGCCGCCCACCAAGCCGGAAATCAACGATGCCGAAGAGGTCTCCGACGAGGAGCTGCCGGCCCCCCAGCGCGCTGAGTTGCCGGCCGATGCCGAGGTTATTTCCGAGGACGAGTTGCCCACCCACAACAACAACAATCTGAGTGAACCCAAGTCCGCGACCAAACGCAAGGCCGGCCCGGAAGACAACAAAGCCGTGCCCGAAGCCACTGACAAGGACAAGCCAAAAGAGCCGAGCAGCAAGTCCAGCGAGCAGTACAATCCCATGAGCCCCACTTCCGAGAGCAACGACGAGCTGCCGCCGTCCGAAAAGCGCGCCAAAGTGGAAGGTGAGTGGGGGAATTTGCATCACTAAATTTGATGAAACTTAAAGAAAATTCTCCCCACAGACTCCGAGCAAAAGGAGAAGAAAAAGGAGAAGGAGCGCGACAAGGACAAGGACAAAGAGAAGGAGCGCAAGAAACTGCCCGAACTCGAGAAATACTGGCGGGCAGTCAAACTCGACGCCACCGACTTCACCGGCTGGACTTACCTCCTGCAGTACGTGGACGCCGAGGTGAGTAAAATGAGGAAATTTAATTTGATTTTGAGTAATTAAATTTTTTGGGGTGCTTAGTCCGATGCGGAGGCTGCGCGCGAGGCGTATGACACATTCCTGTCGCATTATCCTTATTGCTACGGCTACTGGCGCAAGTACGCGGACTACGAGAAGCGCAAGGGGCTCAAGGCGAACTGCTATACGGTGAGTACCCCATACATTTCGACTGAACTAAGAACCTTTTCCACTCTCTGTATTAGTTCGATTACAACGAATAATATTGAAATTCATATTTGTTATAATGCAATTTATTATAACTTGATAAAACAAACATTAAATAAAGGCTACGATTACCGAAAAACCATTAACGAAATAAGTTCCCAACAACAAAAATGAGGGTCCCCGTAAAAATCCAAAATCGGGTGTTAGAAATTTTGTATCTAAAACTTTTGCACAAGCCTTTTGCTCTTTGTATGTGTGTGTGTGTGTGGAAGGAAGTCCTCTCCTTTGGATCTTATCGATGTTGTCAGCACACACGCACACCCACCAACACACACACACACGCACAGTCTTCATGTTGTTTAGTCAATTTGTCACTTTGGGGTTTATAGAAAGGCCAAAAATTCACACACAAGCAAAAAGATCGAATCCCACACACCCCAGCGCCGCGTCGTGTGCATTCGTAAGTACAAATGGCGATTAATGAAATTTTTAAGTCTCTCTCTCACTTAAACTTAAGTCGTGTCTCCACAAACCGAGTGTATTCGTGAGTGTATTCATAAATTATATTCGTATATTCAGTGTAACTTAGTTCGCTTAAGTTAGCCCAGGATCTCTCTATATAAGTCTGAGTTAAGTTCTCTCTTTTCTAAAATCTTTCCAAATATTTCTATTCCCATCATCTGAAAACCGCACAATCAACCTCCCCCCACCCCCCAACATCAATCAACTTGATCTTGAAAAAAAAAAAACGAAAAAAAAAACCGTTATAAAAAACATCTGTAGGTATTTGAGCGAGGCCTGGAGGCCATCCCTTTGTCGGTGGATCTGTGGATCCACTACCTCATCCACGTGAAGAGCCACCAGGACGACGAGCAGTTCCTGCGCTCGCAGTACGAGCGGGCGGTCCAGGCCTGCGGGCTGGAGTTCCGCTCGGACAAGCTCTGGGATGCCTACATCCGCTGGGAGACGGAGTCCAAGCGGTACCAGCGGGTGGTGCAGATCTACGACCGCCTGCTGGCCATACCCACGCAAGGATACAACGGCCACTTCGACAAGTGAGTCCCAAAGCCACTCCAGCGAATCCTTCTGAAAACCTTTTCCTCTTTAGTTTCCAGGATGTGATTAACCAGCATCCGGTGACCAATACCATCAGCGCGGAGGAGCTGGTCAAGATCCGCAAGGAGGTCCACGAAAGGAATGCCAGTCGTTCCTTGAAGTCCACGCCCAAGAGCCGCCGCGGGTCCAAGGAATCCGAGGCAGGCGGCAGCAAATCCCCCAAAGCCTCTGGGGAAACGGCTGCGCCCAGTGAAACAGCCGAACCAACCGAAGGCGAGGACCTGCCCAAGGCCACGCAGATCGACTTCAGCGATCTCAGCAGCCTCACCGACGAGGAGGTGGCCATCATCCGGGACAAGGTGATCTCGGCGCGCCGCAAGATCCACAAGGTCACCGTGGCTGCGGTGACCGCCCGCTGGGCCTTCGAGGAGGGCATCAAGCGTCCTTATTTCCATGTCAAGCCCTTGGAGCGGGCCCAGCTCAAGAACTGGAAGGACTACCTGGACTTCGAGATCGAGAAGGGCGACCACCAGCGCATCCTGGTGCTCTTCGAGCGCTGCCTCATTGCCTGCGCCCTCTACGACGAGTTCTGGCTCAAGATGCTGCGCTATCTGGAGTCCCAAACCCAGCAGGACGGCCAGCAGGACCTCCTGCGCGAAGTCTACCGCCGGGCCTGCCGCATCCATCATCCCAACAAGCCCAGCCTCCATCTCATGTGGGCGGCCTTCGAGGAGTGCCAGCTGAACTTCGATGCCGCTGCCGAGATCCTCGAGAGCGTGGAGCAGCGCTGCCCGAATCTCCTGCAGCTGGCCTACCGCCGCATCAACGTGGAGCGCCGGCGCGGGGCCCACGACCGCTGCCGGCAGCTGTACCAGGAGTACATCGAGGGCACCAAGAACAAGGCCATAGCCGGCAGCCTGGCCATCAAGTATGCGCGGTTTCTCAACAAGATCTGCAACGATCTGGCCGGCGGGCTGGCCGTGCTGCAGCAGGCCCTGGAGCGGGATCCTGGCAATACTCGCGTGGCCCTGCAGATGATTGACTTGTGCCTGCAGCGGCCGCAGGTGGACGAGCAGGAGGTGGTGGCGATTATGGACAAGTTCATGGCCCGGGCGGACATTGAGCCCGACCAGAAAGTTCTGTTCGCCCAGCGGAAGGTGGAGTTCCTCGAGGACTTTGGCAGCACGGCCAAGGGCCTCCAGGATGCCCAGCGTGCACTCCAGCAGGCGCTGACCAAAGCCAATGACACCCAGAAGAAAACGTAAGTTGAACTGAGAACCACTCAAAAAGCTTTGCTAAAATTTATGCCCCCCAGCGACAACAGCCCCAACCGCAAGGCCTCCTCGGCCAGCAAGGACAGCAGCGCCGGCGGCGGCTCTGCCAGCGGCTCCAACTCGGCCTCCCAGACGGCCTACAACAACGGCTCGGCCGCCAGCGCCAACTACGCCTACAACTCCAGCAACTCGGCCGCTTATTACGGCAGCCAGCCGAGCGCCGCCAGCGGGGCTTACCCGGCCCAGCAGCAGCCTCAGCCCGCCCAGCAACAGGCCCAGCAGTCCTACGATTACTACAACCAGTGGAGCTATGGCTCCGGCGGGGCCAGCGGGAGTGCCGGCGGCTACGGCAGCTACGGGCAATGGAGCGGCTATGGGAACTATTATTGAAGAGTGGGAGGAGCGTTTGATCTCAGATAACTTTCCAGGAGCCCAGGACTCGCTGATGGTCGTTGACGTTGTTGAGACTTTGGTGTGTGTGTTTTCGACGACTTGTAGATCTTGCAGGATGTACGCTGATCCCAGATGTGTGGATGTGGATGTTTGGCCCGCCCAAGAAACTTGATCATTTATTTGAATAAACGAAATTTACTTAGTCCTCTGTCTAGAAAAAAAAGGGTCTACAATTTGGGTCGATACCAGGTGACCTCGCCGGCATTGCAGCCGGTGACCAGCAGCGGTTCCCGCGGGCTGAACTTGGCGCACAGCACCACATCCTGGTGCTCGGTGATGGTGGCCAATTCGACGAGCTCGCGGGGCAGGCGCTTCACATCGTCGAAGTGCTTGTAGACAGGATAATCACAGCAGTCAGGACCATAGCCCAGCAGCCGGACTCCGTTGCCGTAGGGCGAGCAAATCACACGGCCGTCGGCCGAGAATCCCGGCTCCTTGATGAAGCCGGGCTTCGTGTTGGTCTCGGGCGCATAGTAGAGCAGCTTCTTGGCATTCACTAGAATGGAATGGTTCTTGTCCTTGTTGGCGGCGGCGGCGGCGGCGGCAGGCACTGCTGGCTCGGATGTGGGGTTCAGCGGACGAAGGCGCAGCCTGGGGCTGATCTCCAGGCTGATGGTGGTGTCATTGGGCGTGGCACTGGAGCCACCGCTGCCACTGCCGCTGGCATTGGCATCATTCGTGGCGCTGCCAGGACTGCTGTTGGCCACTCGGGCGCGTGGCCTCAAGGGCAGGACGCCGCTGCTGATGGCATAGACGAAATTATAGCCGGTCACATTGTTGGCGGAGCTGCGGGCCCGGCTCTGGCGTATGGCGCGCTCCTGGACGGTGACCTCGGCCGCCCAGATGTCCGGGATGAAGTTGTCCTGGCGGCCGCCGCCCGAGGCAGCAGCTCGAGTGCTCAACTGGGCGCGCTGGCCGCGCACATTGTCCACGAAGAAGATGGGAAGGCGGCGGGCAGGTCGAAGCAAGGGACGACCCTGCCTCTCAGTCTCTGTCTCCTGTTCTGGGTCGTTGGGTGAAGGCAGGCGGGCCTTTTTGGGCAGTGGCGCTTCGTCCTCCTCGGAGTCGTTGGGCTCCTCGTTGATGTCGTGTATGCAGGTCCATTCGCTCTGCTCGTCGCAGCTGACGTTTCTGGTGAGCATGCAGCGGCATTTTGGATGAATCTGGAGGGCCATGATCATCTCGGCGTCGTTGTGCTCCGGGAAATCGGTGACCAGCTCCACGCGGTTCTTCTTTTGCCGCCGGGAGAACACATGATCGTATTTGGCTGCCTGGGGTATGTGCTGGTCGCCCAGCTGCATCAACCGGTAGATTCCAGGCTAAAGGACACAAAAACACAAATCAAAAAGCCCTTCTAAGGAAGAATTGCTCTGCTCAGGCTTACTCGGAATCCGCAGAGGTCCTTGTGCAAAGTGGTGAGGTCCAGGTGATGGACAATCATTATGTAGCCTCCACTTGTGCAGAGTATGAGTTTGTCACCAGCGGGTGAGATTTGGCAACGCATGAGGCCGCTGGCGTGGAACACCCGCTGCGAGATGAGGCCCTGTTCGGTGTGTGATTTGATGTCCCAGGTGAAGATGCTGCCGTCGAAGCCGGAGGTGACGAGCAGCTTGTCCCTGGAGGAGTACTCGATGTTCTTCACCCAGTTGGAGTGGCCGTGCAGGACGCGCAGCTTCTGCTTCATGTTTCGCAAGTCCCACAAGGCGACTGTGAAGTCATCGGAGCCCGTGGCGAACAATCGATCGTCGAAGAACCTAAAAAAAGGCCAAATATGAATTAAACTTGCTGTTGGCTTGGCGCTGGCCGGCCCACTCACTTTATGCAATTAACACTGTCCGTGTGGGCATCCGGCACCTTGAAGGTTTCCCGCTGCGTGACTGCGTCGAAGACGAGCACTGACTTGCGGGCGCAGGCGGCCACCACCACTTTGCCGTCGCTGGAAAACTCGAGGTTGTAGATTGCACCTGTGTCCTGGCCGGGGGAGTCTGGCTTGCAGTTGGCGTGGTAGCTGTTGAAGCTGTTCATTGTGCTGTAAGTGCGATTTAGAACAAAGTTGAGGCTGCCTCCGTTGGGGGCCAGGCCGCTTTCTCGTCGCCAGAGCCATTGATCCATCTTCGCGGCTGGTTGGTTTCGATTTGTCCAAGCGTCCGACAGTTTGGGGCCGTTGTTTGTCCTGATGTATTTAAAATTAAACTTAATTTATTTTCCAAAAACTAAGGGAATAGTTTTTGGCCGTTCACTTCATTCACTTGAATAGAACACAAATTGAGCACGCACCGCTGGCAGAGGGCTGACAACAGTTACACGACTCTCAACTATCGGATGTCCATGCAACTATCGGTATCGAAAATAATAACATTAGGGTTTTTAAAATAATTACGGAACGTTTTAAACTAAACTATCGAAAATAGGTAAAACTATTAAAAACTAAACCCAAACTATCGGTAAATCTGCAATCTGCAGACATATAGCCTAGGAGCTATCAAAGCAAAATAAACTTAAAAGAACGATAAATAAATCTTTCAATATATTCTTTTACCCATTAACTGTTCTGTTTTTATATCGCATATCTCTGAATCCTTAATTACTCTCTTTATATATAAATGGCTTTCCTCGTGAGAACTATCGGATCACTTCCAGCCCTAGCAGATGGCTGGGTGTATTTATTTTCGGCGCCGTGGTAACCCTGGCCATTATAATAAACAAAAAAAAGAAAGAAGCTGAGCCACTTAGCCGATTATAATGTAGAAAAATATAATAATTTTGTATTCCCGGCAGTCCTAAATCAAAATGCAAAGGTTTGCCATCAAGATCGACGCTGCCTTAAAGGCGAATCTCTGCAAAATCTGCCGCCTATGCGGCATGGTGCACAACGTCATGAAGCCGATACTCCTGGAGGACGAAATCGAGAACGTGGACGAGCCCAGTTTAAAGCTTAAAATCTTCGAGCTAATTGGGATTATGGTAGGTTCTGTTCACCAAAAACACTTGAGAAAATCAATTAGTAAAACAACGGTTACTAACTTTTAATGTGCGCAGGTGGCGAGCAACGATAAAATGCCTCAAATGCTGTGCAACATCTGCGTTGAGAAAATTAACGATTTTTACGAATTCCGGGAAATGTGTTATGCCACCAACAATCAGACCCGCAAGCTGCTGGGCCTCAAGCCCGCCCAACCCCTCAAGTTAAGCAACGTAAGTCGTTGGAAAAACTGCTGGCCACATTTCAATTAATCTTTGTTCTCGCGGCAGCTGGCGGATGGCCAGGCTTTGGCGGCCCCTGTGCCTGGCCCTGTGGGGCCAGCGAAGAGGGGACGCAAACGCAAGACCGAGGACTCCACAAAGTCCTCCAACCTGCCGCTGACTCACCTGCCCGCCTCTACAATCAAACGCGAATGCACAACGCTCTCGACGCTGCGCAAAAAGCAGCGCCTGCAACTCCAGCAGGTCCCCCGGAAAGCCGACATGTAAGTGGCTTAAAACGAAGCTAAAACTCACTAATATCCTTCAATTTACAGCAAAGACGAACCGCTGGACACCGCCAGTGATGCGCTGGGCAAGAGGCGTTTAAAGTTCCCGTGCTCCGTGTGCGAAATGATGTTCCCCACCAAAGATCAGGCCGATGATCACCGACTAGTCTACCACGTGCCACACATTCCCTGCTTCTTCTGCTCGGCCTGCAACGAGACCTTCACCAAGAAGAGCAACATGAAGGCCCACCAGCTCTGGCACAAGCTCTCCAAGATGCCCTACACCTGCCCGGTGTGCGACTCGCCGCTGGGCAACTTCTACGCCTTCTCGCGCCACCTCAAGGAGCACAGCCAGCCGACGCCGCTCCATCTACAAGTCCTGGACCGCGAGTGCCCGCTGTGCCGGCGCACTTTCGTCACGAACTTTTTCTACAACACGCATCCGTGTGCGGTGAAGACGCTGAAGTGCGGCGGCTGCAATCGGAAGTTGGGCTCCTCGGCCGCTTACATGGCGCATGCGCCTTTCTGCCCGAAGATTTACCTCAACCACTCGGCGCATATCCTGCCCTCGGTGACCGACACGGAGCTCCAGGTGCGCATCAAGAACGAGTTCGACGACGAGGACGGCGCCTCCAGCCGGTTCACCGGCAGCTTCGATGTGGACCTCCAGCCGCTGGTGGTGCTCGAGCGTCTGTCCCCGCCAGGGCCCACGGCCTCCTCCTCCAAGACCAAAACCAGCAGCGAGCGGGTGTCCTCGAAAAAATACCTCAAGCGGGTAGACGAGCTACTCAAAAGCACCATCAGCACTTTGGTGAGCATAAAACACGAACCGGAGGTCCACATCAATGACGCTGGGGAGAGTCCTGGTTCGCCGGAGGAAGCGGCTGGCGATGATTACCATTTCGCCCAAGACGCTGATGACAGCGAAGCCGAAGAGCCGCCCGCCCCCACGCTGGCCATTAAGCAGGAGCAGCTCGAGGAAGCGCCACCCGCAGAGGAAATCCAAATCAAACAGGAGCCCAAGACTTTTGCTTTGAAGCTGAAGATCACGAAGAACCATGGCCAGTTGAACTCCTCGCTGGTGGACGAGAACGAGGAGGGCCCGAGGAAGGGCGGTAAGAAGAAGAAGAAGCGAAAACACAAAGACCGCCACAAGGAAACGAACCACTGCCAGGCAGCCGAGCCGCTGGCACCAGAGGCCGCCGCTCCGCTGCTGCAAATCAAACAAGAGCGACTGGACGAGGCCTACCCAGAGCCACAGATCACCGTGATGACCACTATACCCATGGCCCAGCTGCAGGGACACCTGGACCAGGACAACGCCGCCCCGCCAGCTGGCCTGGCCACGGCACCGCCGCCGCTGCCGCCGCCGGAGGACATCAAACCCAATCGACTGGAACTCGATCGTCTCCTGCAAATCAGCCACGAGGAGCCGCTTCCTAGAACCAAATCCACAGCCCGGAAAAGCACAGCCCGCCCAGCCCAAATCACTGTGCCCAAGATCGTCTCCGTGGCCGAGAGCGTGGAGCTTTTTGCCATCAAGCCGGAGCCCTGCAACCGCGGCTATGCGGATGAGTTGCCCCACAACGAGGCGGGCGCGGGCCTGGCATCCAACTATGCCGGCCTGGTGATCAAGCAGGAGGCCGACTTGGAGCTTTGTGATAACAATCTGAATGGCAGTGAGTTGGGCCTGCTGGCCTCTGAGAATGGGGACGACGAGGAGGAGAACGCTTCCTCGGCCGACGAGACGGAGGAGGAGAACTTCCTGCAGGAGCGTGAGACTCGCGTCTACCGGGAGATCGAGTTGATGCTCTGCGAGGGCGAAGCTCAGCCTAATCCGCCGCTGGGCTTGGTCATCACCAATGTGTGCAGCCAGCAGGAGGAGGCCAGCACCCAAGAGGCAGCTGCTCCTGCTCCCGAGACTGACAAGGCCTCCTCCTCTAACCAGGAGAACGTGGAGGAAGCCAGCAGCCAAGAGGCGGCTGCTCCCGAGCCTGGAGAGATTTTGGAGCAAGCTGACAGCCAAGAGGCGGCTGCTCCCGAGCCTGGCAAGGCCTCTTCCCCTAACCAAGAGATCATCACAGAGTTGCAGGCTGCGGTGGAGGCATCCGACTCTCCAGAGGCAGCGGCTCCTGTCAAGAGTTCACCGGAGCAGCCCACCACCAGCCATGTGGATAGTTTAAGTGCCTCGAAAGAGCTCGAGTGCCAGGCCGAGCCGATCCCCGCCAGCAGCGCAGAGGAGGCCGAGAATCTCCTCAACCACGAGCTGGCCGTGGCCCCGGGCGACCAAAACGAAGAGACTGAAAACCGCATCAACGAGGAGCAGCAGCAGCGCCGGCGGCGGCGGCGGCAGGACGACGAGGACCCCAACATCAATGAAATTGCCGAGAACACCAACAACGCGAACATCGAACGAGAACTCCAGGACGATGCGAATGCCGCTCAGGGACAGCCACAATAGAAGGCCAGTAAGCGCCTCCAATTTTTGATCTATTTAGTAATAAAAATAATCCTAGAAATATCCCTAAAAATATATATAAAAAAAGCTTAAAAAAGGAGCATTTTTTTGGGATTAAATATACACAATTTTTATTCACGTAATTAACATAAATTAATTGCTTAATTTAAAGTTAGTTTGAATTTTCTTTATCCTTTTTAGTATTTTGGTTCCTCGCATGGGAGACAATCGAAATTGATAAATAAACGGAAAATGACTACAAAGTTTGCATTAAATGCTTTAAAACTTAAAAAAAAGGATAATTAGTATAATTATATAATTTTTTAAGTTAGCCCCGAAAATTTAAGGGATCTTGGAAGTTTTTTGCTCCCCAGGAAGATGAAGATTTTTCGATTAATTTCAACAACTCTCGCTAGATATATATATATATATATAATATATATGTAATTAAGTTAATTAATTTATATAATTTTTTTTAAATTTTTGTTTTAATTTTTTTGAGCAAAATTTGATTACACGCGTGGGTAAAGTCAGTTAATAATTTTTTTTAGATTTCTTCATAAAATATACGATCTCTCGATTTGTAGTATTATCCTTCGTAGAGTACCAGATCCTGATCCACACACCCGCAGACCGAAAGAGTTTCCTTCAGCAAGTTAGGCACATTATTTATAAGTCTAACGAGCTCTTAAGTTTTTTTTCGTGTTCGTTTAACAAGTTGGTTAATTTTTTTTGGCACAGTTTTGGGGTAGAAGGAGTTGGTCGCTTTAAGGATAATTATTTATTTAATTTATTGTTAAGTATTTCGTTTGCCTTTGAGCAAAAATTGATGCGAATTTGGAAAAAGGAGGAAAACACACACACAAACATTGATATAGAAAATATGCTATGATCCTGGAGGATCCAACCGTTGCCGTGTTATTGGTTAGTTGTAGAATTAAATTAAAGAGGTAAGAGAATTCACTAAACGGTATTTACAAGGATTCAGCCGTCCATAGATTATTGCTTTTTTGTTTTGGAATTTCTTATTTTGTTTAATCGTCCCATTCGCCGTCGTTGCCGGAGGACTCGCTGTCCTCGTCGGACGAGTGAATTGCCAGATCCCTCAGCTTCAAAGCGTTCTTCAAGGCATCGGCCAAGGCGTCGGTGCCGCCCACCGTGGACGAGCGATTGGGCGGACGCTCGCGGTCGGCCGCCGGCCTCAGATTGAAGCCCGAGCGGATCTCGGACATCAGATCGCTGCGAGAATCGCCGCTGCCGGTGCTCAGGGCGGCCGTGTCCACTTTCTGTTAATAAAAAGGAATTCATTTTAAGATCCTTTTAAGGATTGGAAGGGTTTAAATGACCTTCAAAGTTGTGCCCTTGCGTATGGCGTCCATGAGGGCATTGCGGGGATCGGGCATGGCGGGGGCCATGGGCGGCCGGGCGGCTTCGCTGGGCGCTTGCGTGGTGGTGATGACCGGCATCTCGGCAGCGGGCATGGGCGGGGGCGGTGGTGGCGGCGCGGCCACTGGCGGCGGCGGCGGTGGCGGAGGTGGTGGCTGGGAAAATCGCAAACCAAATAAAATAGAGAAATCCTTGGAATTCGTGGGTGATTCTTACCGCTGCCGCTGGCGCACTTGGAGGCGCCGGTGGAATCGCTGTGATGGGCGGCGGCCTTACAGGCGGTGCCCTGGCAGCGCCCGGCACCGTCGTAGGCACGGGCGGCGGTGGCTGCCGCGCCGGCGGCGGCGGAGGTGGCGCGGTTCTTTGGCTTGCTGCATTGCCATTGTGGGTCTGCAAAAATCCAATAAACAATCAAATTCCCCAGCAAATCCAATCAACAACCCACATGATTATGGCGACTAGGCACCGGCGGCGGCAGGTCAGGCACGGAATTTGTGGGCGACTCCAGCTGCTCCTGCTGCACGGAGGCCAGGACATTGTTGCTCTGTATAAAGTCATAGATAAAGGCGCGGGTCTCCCTATCCTTCAGCTGGTTCTCGGACACGCCGGCCTTGACAAAGAACTGGGTGAGGATCTCGTCGTTCTCGTTGCCCGCCAGATCGAAGCCCTTGTTGGCATCCCAGCCCACGTGACTGATGTGGACGAAGTTGGTGGGCTGGCTGATGTCCGCTTTGGTTACTTTGCGCTTCTTGTCCTTGGCCCCGGAGCCGCCGGAGAGGCCGAAGTTGCTCGACAGAAAGCTGTTCTTGGTGGGCACCGTGGCTGGGGCCTGAGTCAGAGTCACTGAGCCGATTTTATTGTTCCGCAGCTGGACATTGTTGTCCGGGGCGGCATTGTAGGGCGGCAGGGCGGGCGGCCTGGCCTGGGGCTCGCGGGGCGGCTGCGGTTGGCTTGGTATGTTGGGGGCCTGCTGGGCCTTTTGCCGGTTGCGTTTCTCCAGGCGTTTGCGGTTCCTCGTCTCGATGGTGGTGTCCACAATGCGAAAGAATGCATCGCATTCCTCTTCCGATACAAAATTCAGGCCCACATGGCCGTCCTGCCAAAGGCAAAGCCAATTAAACAGATCTGAGGAGTTTCTGATTCCTCCCACTTACCGTGCCCTCGAAGGTGAGGAGGAAGGCTCGCGACTTGACGATCTGCATGCCGTCGTAGAGTTCATGCTCCCAGATCAGCTCGTTCTTGATGAGGCAGTAGGCCCGCATGAAGTAGGAGCGGATGGCGCTGTCCTTGACAAAGCAGACGACTCCCGTGTGCTTCTTCTTCCAGTGCGAGTGGGCCGATCCCTCCGTCTTGTAGATCTGCACGACGGCCGTGTTCAAAGTCTGCAAATGAATACAAAAGACTTCAAATAAGTTGCTCCACAAATTCAAACAAAGGGCGCCTCCCATCTGATTATCTAATCGACCTTCTCTTTGCGTCTTAGCTTCATTTGAATGCAGCGAACCGAAAATGAGTGACAGAAACGTTGGCGTTGGCTCCTGGCACCGAACTTGCCCGCTTGACTTGAGAAACTCATCTGACTGAGGCGCGAGTTGGCGCTTCGAGCGTGACTATTGCGTTGCTATCGCTGCGCATCGTCCATTTGAATACCGATTAGCCAATGGCCATTGCGTTCACCTGCAGCGCTGCAGGCCCAGCCCAAGTTGCTGTCAGGGGTAAATGGCTCTTCAATCCGCCGGTTTGGCATGGGGGGCACGTACGCGGGGCTCTCGGCTGGTCGTGCTTAATAATCCGCTGAGTTATTCTGGCTGGGCGGCGGAAACGCGTCGCCGTTGGCGATTTAAGTTGTCGTTTGGCGCAGGAAACTGTGGCGCCTGGCGAAGGTCAGGCAACTGCTGCAGTGACCTGACCCTGACCGGTGGCAAATCCTAAATTTGGCACCACACCAAATCGACAAAAAACTTTAGGGGTGGGGGGCAATTAGCAGTTGATTCACTGACAGTCCAAATGACCTTTGTGGTGATCAAACGCCAAGCCGATGAAGAGCTCAATTATCGTGCTGTCTCTTTCGCCCACACAGCTGTGGCTGGAGAGTGCAAATTTGTGTAGGGTGGCCAAATGTATTTGAATTTTTATTGATGTTCGGCCTGGCGACATAAGTAGTCAGCCACTCGACCGACAGACCGACCGTATGGCTGTCCGCCCGCCCATTTGCTTTGTGTAGCATAAAAATAACACAAAAAAAAAATCAATGGCATAAATAAAAAAGACAACGGACTTGTCAACCCTACGGTGCTTAGTTTATCGGGGAAAGGGGGCAACGCTTGCAAGGCAAAATGGATGGCAACAACGAACCAGACCAACGCACGGACGGACAGACGGACAGCAACATAAACAGCAATTAGAAAGTCCAGCTCGACGGTGACGATGACGCTGACGCTACTTATAAAGCGTGTGTAAAAAAATATGCGTTAATTTTAAACAAAACATAAAATAAATACCAACAGCTATGGCAAATGTGGCAAATGATGGCGATGGCGACAATGGCCCCGTCCAACGCCACTAACAACAACAACAGCAACAGCAGCAAGACGGGCTGAGCTACTGTGAGCCGCTTACACACACAAACACACACACATGCGCCTATTTTTGGTGTTATCAAATGCGATTGACAATGGCAAATGCGGTTAACAGCGGTCGCGGCCGGGCCGAGGCGAGGCGGGGTGCTTTCGATTTCATTGACACGGGCAGGGGGTTGCCGGGCAGGTGGCCGCCTGGTGCAATCGATAACAGAGTGGCCACGCAATGTCAACAAATCGTTGCCGTTTTCGTCCAACTGGAAAGTGACAAATTAGCCAAGCGCAGGTGGCATAAGCCTGGCTAAAATTTCTTAACCCAGCCTGGCATATTCCAATTACATTTTTTTCGTCAACCCAATGGGTTTGGCCTCGCCTAGAGTTGCCCGTTATCGGTCTGGGGCTCGCTTTATCTATCGGCAGTCGAGCCGCGCGCAGCGATAAGATAAACTTGGCTATCGAAGCAAGCGAAGGTAAAGAAAATACAAAAACAGCTTTTTTTGATTTAAATTCTTCATCGAGGGCCGGCAGCTGACTAATGTTGATGCGGTTCTTTTCTATGGAATTGCTGAAACGATTTTATGACTTATTTGCAGGCTGATAGCAAAAATCGCTCGCCGATAAGTGCACTTAATACCCTGGGGCCAACCACCCAACTCCACGGGGCGGGCAGAAGAAGAAGAAGAACGAACGACAACTGGATTTCCGGTCGTCGGTGACCAAAAACAGTTGTCAGCAAAAACAGCAATTAATCACAGACCCGAATCACCGCAAGGATGAGGAGCCGCAACTCACCTGACACTTTCTCCCCAGCAGACTGAAGACCGCATCATTCTCCTCCTGAGTCAGCAGAATGCTCGGGGTGTTCATTTTGGGACGCGGCTGCGGTGCCGCCGGCTGGCCACCGTCCTGTGATCTCATCGTGCTGGGGCTGCTGCTCATTAAACGGGATGCTGGCAGATCAACGGGTTTTCTCTTCTTCGCGGTGACCTTTTCTCCTTTATTTTATTGTAATATTACACATTGGTTTTTAATTAATTCATTTATTTGTTTGCTTTGGTTTCCTTCCCTGCGGTTGACAATGAAAATAACGGCGATTAATCGGCTGCGTAACAAAAAAACGCGGTCAAAGAATTTTTTAAAACAAAGAGCAACGCGACGAGCCCGCTTGGGCGCCCCCAGAAGTCCCACCGAAAACTAACAATCACTCGCGAATTTCGGACAACACAAAACGGAATTTTATTTGTGTTTTTCTCTCGCTGTTTGAATGGAAACTGCAAGCTGCTCAGCTTGTAATATCACGGGCGGTGCCGCGGTCCGTACCGCTGGAGAGCGGGTTGAGTCATGGGCCGCCCAGCGCAACGCGGCCAATGTTGGCAATGGCCAATGGCACACACGGAGTGGGTGTTGTTGTTGTTGTTGTTTCTGTTTTTTGTTCGGGGGTGTTATCGGCACCTGATTAGGCGAGCACACACAAGTGGAGCTTGTGCGTGGTGCTTGGGCAATTTAACATTAATCAAAAAAAGGGTTAACGAGAATGTCAATTGTGTTATTTTATTTTTTTTTTTCTCACAAATACGCGACCCTCCCGCTGGCACAGAAGCAACAACAACAACAATGGCACAAAATAACAACACAGGGAAGGCACACACAATGCTCTGGTTTGGCGAAGGTCTTTTGGTGGGACTGGGGGAAATAATTGATTTTTTCGCGATATTTGCGGACGGTAACGCACCTTTAACGCTTTCGTCTGCGCATTTATTATTATTATTTTCTATTGCAATTCACGAATTCTTTTTGCGGACGACGCTCTACTTGGCGAGTGATGTTACGTCTGTGTGCTACGCGAGTGTGTGTGCGCGCTAGAGTTGTCTAGCTCTCCAAATTAATTTTTTTAAACATTACAAAATTTAAGTGTTGATTGTGTGTGGGTGTGTTAATTTTTTAGGGATAAAAACAAATGCTACTTAAAACCGAAAATAGTGTGAGTAAGCTGCAGTTTTCAAAATTAATAAAATTATTTAGGGCTGCCACCTCACCCTACATAATAGCAGGCCCACAATTGCAGCCAGCTCTAAAAGCAGTGTTGTCTAACAGACAAAAGCTGGCGTGTGTTGAAAATGGCTGTTAAGTCACTGCTAAGACGCTGTTAAGATAGCGGACAAAAGCCGACGTTTGGCCTAACAGCTGCTGCTAGCTTAACCCGCGCAAACCAGTAAAACAGCTGAGTGCAGATTTGCCAAATGGACGCTACGTCGTTTGAGTCCTTAAGAATATAAATTTAAATCGTTTTAAAACGCGCATTCCGTGTTTGTGGTCGTGATGGTGTTTGTGTTTAAGCTCGCTATGCCTTTTGCCTCGTCGTGGTTAAAAATAATTATAGATTATGACGGAACCGTTACTTTTAAGTCTATGCAAATTCCAGCAGCCCACAAAAATGTCTTCCTAAACGAAAGTAATCAACTCAACTAACAAGCCAACCAGTTTTCCATAATTCCATAACCGACAAACAACCAACAATTCACCGTCAACATTGTCAACCCGAATATTTTCGTCAATATGCAAGTAATCGCGCCCGTGTGTGTGTGTGTGTGCGTGAGCATTGACCGCTATAACGGCCGCGGCACACGCACATTGACGCCTTCGTCTAGCCAACCAAACCAGTTCCAAGAGTTTTTCTTCCTCGCCAACAACATGCGTTTACCTGCCCCGCCCCGCCCCGCTCCACACCCACCAGCCAGTTACAATTAACGGCAGCGGTAACAGCAGCTTGTGGGGCATTGTCAAGGTCGAGTCAATGCAAATGATTTGGCCCGGAACTGCCTGGCAATCGATAAATCGAATAATCGATTTGGGCACAATTAGAAAGATAAATATGAACGGCATCTGCCGGCGAGCGCTTCCTCAAAATCTGCTAATTGGCATATAACACATCCAATTAAATTCTAAATGCATTACGAAATTATATCGCCCGGGTGGCCGGTTATTCATTAATTTCACTTTCACGCCAACCGACGCCGCCGCCGCCGCTGCCGCTGCACTTCAATGGCAATTTCGAGAGGCGTTTGTCATTTGGATTTCCGCGCCGACTTTTTCGTCGCCGTTGTTGTTGTTTCGTTCTTGTTATAATTTTGATTTTATTACAGCAATGGCTTTTTATTTTTAGCCGCTTGAAACTTCCTCGAATGACGAACAGCAATCCGAGATTTGAATGTGGCCGGCCACATCCGCATCGATGGATGATTAATGCCGCGCAGAACGAAAAAAGGATCTGATTCGATCATCCAAGAATCTCGCTAATGGCCAAACACATTTGTGTAGTTGGCCAAAACACAACTCACTTTTCAATTCCTCAAAGTGCCAATAACCTTATGCGGCCAAAAATCAGGCAAATGATTGATAACCTCAGACGCGTTCGTTTGGAGATTTCAATTAAAGTCCGACGGACCGACGGACAGGCCAAGATAAAAGAAAGCCAACAACCGCGCCGGCCGCTGGTAAGAGTTGGCAAGGTAATTGGCTAATTGATTAGCCGCCAAATCAATGGCATCAACCGCAATTAACCGCGCTAATTGCCAACACTTTTTACAGCACTTGCTCGTGGCCAATTGAACTTGACCCCGCCAGTGGGGGAGTCCAAGCCAAGCGGCTTTTGTGGTTCGATTCGATGGCCGGTGGTTCGACCGACTGAACTTGAACTTGCCCAGGGCAGATAGCGATCGCTGATTTGATCTGTCATGCGGAAAATATTAACACAAAAAAGAAACGAACGGGCCAACGGCGCATTCTTCGGATTCGAAATGGGCCAACGGCTTACAATTCTATTTATGGCTGAGATTCTCGGCTTCTTCCGGTGCTGAAGTAAATTGTCATTTAAATTTAAATGGTTCGTTTAGTTCGATGAATTTCACGGTCATCTCTCGCCAAGCGGAAGAAAGACAAAATCGTGTTTTGTGGAGGATTTTCCACGCCCCATTTCACAGGGGAAAGGCGAACCGGAATTCCCTGCAATCGAAAGTTGCTCAAAGAACCGCCTCCCCCCTCCCCCGCCACGTGCCAAACCCGCCAGAATCACGTAGGCCACCAGGCCAGCCAACTCAAAGGCAAAAAAATTCAAAACTCACTCAAAACGACGCACAAACCGCAAAGTCAGCGGCGGCGGCGGCAAACAAAGGCGCTCGGCTGGCGTCGCTGCTGCCGCCGCTGCTTTGGTTTATATAAAAACAACTGAGCGTATCTGTTGGAATTCATTAAACGTTTTACTTCACAACCCGACGTACACAGCCCGAGCAGCCAGCGCAGCCGCAAAATTCGTGTAAGCCACCGAAACCACTGCAAGTGCCCAAGTGCTCGTGCCCGTGGCTGTTGTTGTTGTTGTTGTAGTCGCGACGCAACCGCCCCCGCTGAATTAGTGCAAATTAACAAATTATTCGCGAACTATTTGAGTGACGAAAACTCACCAACTACGCGAGTAAAAAAAGTGCAGTGGCCTTTGCTTATTAAAAAAAAACAAATTTCTCTCCGCAGATCCGCAAATTTAACCAAAAAACACACAAAAAAAAATCTCCGCAAATAAACAAAAATGAAATTCGTAAGTAGAAAATTTACAGTTGTGTGCCCGCCAGGCCTGAACACCATTGCGTATGTGCAATGTGCAGAAATTAACAGCAGAAAACAAAAAACAAACAAACACTCACCGACAGTTGGGCAGTTGGGCAGATGGACAGCTTGTCAAGTTCGTTGCCTAAGTCTTTCTGTTGGCTGAGGAATTGCAGCCCGCAGAGGCATAAAACATAAAAATGCTTTCCCTGGCAGCAACTCACATTGGAGGGGGGAGAGGGGGGGGGGGGGGGGGGGGGGGGGGGGGGGGGGGGGGGGGGGGGGGGGGGGGGGGGGGGGGGGGGGG